>OX326950.1:31988637-32436137 GCA_946800315.1 Misopates orontium
AAAATATTTGTTTGTTGTATCAAAGGATTTCCAAGCTTCTCCAGATGCAGGATGGATCATTTGATCACTTTCTCTCTGACATTTTAGATGCCACGTCATGTGTTCCACATTCACGCGAGACACGTAGAGTCGTTGCAGACGTTGCATCAACGATAGGTACCACGACTTCTTGCGACCAACCAACTTCGCTCTGTTATGTGAATTCAGCCTCTCTTCGAACCTGTCTTCATTGCATTCAGGACACACCGTATACTTACTATCTACGTACTCGCCATAAAATAAAAAGCAATTGTTAACGCAAACATCAAATGTTTGATAGCCCAGCCCCAATCGTTTCGTATATTTTTGCATGCTATACATACTGTCGGGCATCCTCTATCGATATTCAGGACTCAGCCATTGGCGCATCAGTTGTATGTTCTTTTTGCACGCCACATTAGAGATAGAGTGGAGTACCTTGTTATTGAGAAATTCAGCGACCCATCCCAACACTGTTTTTCCCTCACCCGCCCGTATGGTCTCCTCGGCCTCACCCAACATCTGGAAAAATGCTTGTGCCTCCCTATTCGGCTGTTTGTTTTCAATTTCAAAATCATTTATATTTTAAAATCGGCCAGCAAATGCATCTTTGACCATCTCTCTTTTCCGATCCCTTACGTTATGCCCAGACGAAGACTCCCCCATGTTTGTATCAAACTCCATATTTGTATCCAACCTCTCGTCGGGCCTTTGAATTTCACCATGCCCTGTCCATACGTAGTAATGAGGCAAAACACCGATACTCATAGAGATTAAACTGAATGCCATCTCTACTCCCAAATCTCCTATTACAACATCTAATGGAAGGGCACCTAGCTTTGTTATTTCGTAATAATTGTGTTGCACTGCGTGGTCTAAAAAAAGTCCCACACCAGCTTAAAAAATAGTATTCAAATAACCGTCATCACCACTAGTTTTTAATCTATCCAACTTCGGTCTCCGTTGTTATACATTTTATAACCTATTACAAACACCAAAAACTATCATTAATAAACAATCACGTGTGGGGTTGTCTATTATTAAAATGTGAAAATAAATATATCACTAGAACATTTATACACATATGCAAAAATATTTAACACTTAATTAAAACTGTTAACATGCACTAAAAAGCTATTTATAAACATACAAACATAACACTGATGATACCACAACAAATTCCACTATTGGATTTCAATAATTTAATTGCATGCTAAAACTTAATAATTTTTAAAAAATAGATATCCGTATTCTTGGAGAGTCAAGCCAACAAAACACAGTAAATGTATTAAATTACCTACTAATTGCCTCGAATTGTGAGCAGTAGAGTCTCAGCAAATTTTTGGAGACTTTGTTGGATAAATGTTTTTGGAGATGGAGGTTTTTGGGGATGAAGACGGGAGAAAATGGAAGAAAATGGATGAAATGAGAGAAAAAGACAAGAAATCTGTGATACGAGTGTTATATTTGTATAGCTTCAAAAAAATCTGTCACTATGGATTTTTATGCTGACACATTTATTTATTCCTAAGTGTGGGGTAAGACTAATCAATCACTATTGCTTTAATGTTTGTGGGGTCAAAAAAATCTGTCACCGTGTCTGAATATGGTGAAAGATTATTCTGACCCCACAAAAGCACAATCCATGTGATATCAATGGTGACCGAATTTTTGAACCCCAACGAAGGAACAATCCATGTTGCAATGAAGTCAAAACATTTCCCCCCACAATTTCATATCTATAAAAATACCTCATTTTTCACAAACTTGATCTCCTCTCATTCTCTCAAATTCGAAAATTCCTCTCCTCTCCTCTCCTCTTTCTCTTTTATTTTAATTGTTATATTAGTTATATAGTTATTTGGGTGTTTCTATAATATATATACTAGCAACCGAGTGCACGCGGGGACCGCATGCAAATTCTGGGTTAGTGTTAAGGGTTCCTCACATGCAAATGTTAGTGTAGTATTAAGAGTTTTCCGCATACAAATTTTAATATAGTATTAAGAGTTGCTTTATTGAAGTTTTGAAATTTTGTAAGAGTTTTTGGAACACATGTTTCTTACTCACAATTTATACTTTCAATAAAAGTAATAGAACATATTTAAATTGTTCTTAAGTATAGCACAAAATGAACTAATTTAAACTTAACATTGTGATAAATCTGCTAAAGCATTTACATTCTCTATCTTACATAGCTATGTAAGAAACTTGTCCATAAGTAGGCGTAAGAGGGAGTTTTGAAATTTTTGCATATAAGAACCTCTGGGTAATTTTAACCTACTTGACATTCTATCAATTTTTAAAGTAAATTAGTGTCTCAGTTATGATGTGTTTTTCTTAAACATAATTTATTAATGATAGCATGACCTAGTTAATAGGGGTAAATTCGAAAATATTTTCGTAGATTAGTTGTTTGAATTAAGCACTAAGATCATCAGGTTTACCTAATCTTTTATAGAACAATGAAGATACTCTTTTCTGGAACAATCAAGATGAAGAATATGATGTAAACGTTTAATCCTTAAACAATCTCTGAAATATCAAAACACTAACATTCTATCCAAATATAAAAGTAAACTCGGTGGAAAAACTCTGAAACTGCCTTTCCTCTATAACTTTCAGACAACATGCGCTTGGATTTTAAGACCAAAGGACAAAAGCCTCCATCTTATGAAAAAGAAACAGAAGTGGGAAGAAATGTGTTGCATTTATAATGAGAAGTTCTTAAGATGCTTTTACAATAACTCATCTATGTACCTCAGGAAACTAACATGCATGAAGTATCTTCTGTACTTAAGAAGCATGAAATAAAAAGCAGAATACTATAAAGAAGATAAATAATGTGTAAGAGATATATTGAAAAAGAAAAAGAACAAAAACAACCACAACACCAAAAACTATTTTCTATGTCACTATTTCTCCAGAGCTCAAATGATAAAGAGAGTTACATAGAATCCCATAAGTACAATAATTTACTGGATCCTATTATGAGTTGAAAAATGTACAATACATTAATCAAAATCACTTCCTTTTGCATTATGCTTGTCTGTACACTAAATCCTTAGGTAGCCCATGAATTTCTTTTGGATATTCCTTTTGCTGCATTTCTGGAAATTTGAATGAATTTCCTGCATGCATATATCAAAATATCTACTCTAATAGATAGTTATCTTTTGATCTCATTTACAGTATCTCTTCATATAAGCGAAAAATTTTGAATTTTTTGCATAGTTGATCTTTAGGCAGTCTCAACAAAGCTTTTCACACTCCAGGAAATATCTGCCAAGTAAAGGGTCGCAACACAACAGGATTACTTATCAAGCTCAGATCATGGTACACGCTCATTGCTGAAAATAATTTTTCTCTTTTTTACGTCAAACTGGAAAAGTAGGTTAGTCCACCAGAAACTACAGAAACTCAGACCCATGTAAATCTTAAATGTAAGAGCAGTTTAATATACGAAGTAACAAAATTAGAGGACTTCAAGAATAATTTAAAATATGAGCACATGAACTCAAAATAAGAGAATGACCATAAACCATTACATATTAAGTATTGTCTGACTTAAAGGAAGTAAATACTGCTGCATAAATTTCATTTTCCAAATATGCAAGTACAACATACCCAGAGGAAGATCTACAATGATTGATGCACGCCAGTCAAACATATATCGAGATTTGGAGTTAGATTATTGATACATAACTTAATAACAATGTAAACGGATAGATGCGTATGCAAAAGCTGTTACCTTAAATAGTTTACAGAGGAATTGAATCTATTCCCCCAAATATTACCGCTGCTCAAACGCAGCCTCTTTTTCCCAACTCAAAGAACCGATCATAACTTGCAACACTTTATAGAAGGAGAATAGTTCTATGGTGAGAAGAAAGAGTAATCGGCTTTGAAGCATAATGTAATTCTATGGGGACAGAGAGATGAATAGGAAATAAGAAAGTGAAATTTAGATTGAATAAGAAAAAGTCAGACAATATATGTGGTATTTTACCTATATCAAAATACGATGACTATGTAACGACCAGAGCAATTAATGTAGCTGCAGAATAGAAGTAATACCTGGTACATGTCTTATATCTTGTAAAATGCATGTCACATTATGTCTTCATACTGGCCATAAGTGCGCCACAATAGAACATGAAAACAACCAAGTGCGTAAAACAAATACCTATAAAATATAAGTTAGATAATTAACATACTCGACAACCAAAAAGTTAAATGGCTAATAATTCTTAGGGGCACCATAACGCTCTCTTATTCTACCAGATGGCGAAAGCAATAACCTGGGATCGTATTCAACTAATGGCCGGCAGGGCAGTCATAACTGAAAGCTATATAAAACTTTGGTTGGTGCTCGCTTTTAATCTGCTTTGCTTGGAACGCTTGTACATAGCCCTTCCCACGATAGACCAAGAGTAGAACAATCCCTGCATAGTCAATGGTATAAAATAATGAAACTGACTTACCAAATAGATCCAGCAAATAAATTAAGAGAAATATATCACTTTGAAAGAAAAGAAGTATGACTGCAATACTTAATCTAAAATGTTAGCCAGAAAAATGTCAAGCACACAGTACCATTACCAGAGATGGAATATAATGAGCAATAACGTGATCCAGAACAGGCTTACGATGGTTAAGAAGAAAAACATAACACAAAAACAAATGCAACACAACAACTTTATAATCAGCATGGAATTTAAATTCGAAAGTAGATATTTACTAACAGAGAGACACCATTCGTAGTTCATGAATTTCAACATTCTAATGTTTTTTATTTGTATATCTTTTAGAAAGTAATTCTAAAGATGGAGGGATTTGGTGTTAAAACCCGAAACAACAAACAAAATACAGTCCTTCAATCCAAAAGAAGAATCAATTGTCAGATATTCATAAATCATAAATTAATATTACAGGTTATGCAAGAGTGATGCAATTTTATAGTAGTACGGCTGCTGCACCTATACATAATAAAATCCATTCTCAAAGTTAAATCATTTTGTTATCTTCAATTAACTTACCGTCTGCAGGCTGCTCTGTCCCTTCGGGAAGAACCATTGTCTTTCTGAAACGCAATTACAAATATTTCATCCAACAACTTCGGTTATTTTCCAAAACACTGAATGGAAATTGGTAGCGCGGAACTGTTCTTTGTGTTTGCGATCGGGAAGTTTTTTGAGGAGATAAGAGGAAGTGGTTGTTAAGGAAACTCCGATATTGCCCTTTAACTTCTTTTTAGCTTCAAAATCCGAGGTTAAATTTGGTAAGAGCAAAACATTTGGTCCGATGGACCAAGAACTGCTCGAATTTTATGGTGTTTTCCAATTTCTCCCTCATATCTACGTTTGAGATTCAATCGATCAAATATGGTAAGGATATTTTTGTAAAAGAGTTAGGAGTAACTACCATTTTGTGAGACAAAATGGGTTCCCTTTTATATTTAATAAACATCTACTACACACTATATACATATATATAAATTCCATACCAACGGGGAGTAATTTTTTTGACCCCATTGATCTATACTCACAAATTTCACACCAATGGGGAGTAATTGTTTTGTGGGTATTGCTCCATTTTCTTGTAGTGTTGGTAAAACAAAGACATGTAAATAATATAACTGAGAATGTGGTTAGAATCTACAACTAGACGTGCAAACTTACTCTTGTTGCATAAGATGTAGATTTTGTTGATGAATAACATTAACTAAAACAAGAATAGTGGAAAAGCATTCTCGTCTTTCCCAATTCTCTACCGACAGTCAGGACTTCGCTGCAAACATATTTAAGTTAAATTCTCAGATCTACATGCTATAATCTTCGATCTTGTACAAACGACCCACATTTACAAGTCCCTTATTCTATCTTTTGAAGATTCCCGCAGGAAAACAGACAACGCCAAATAAGAAAAAGCTTAAACTTTTGAGCCCATAAGATATCAAAAGGAAAGTCTTTCTGTTATCTACAGCTAAAATTATACGTTTACTTATACACACAAAGTTTTGACTCTCAGAAACATCGTCAAAGGAGGTTTCGGAGCAAGACAATCCTAATATGTCTACTTCTCTATCTGAGGCTCTATCGGAACTACGGGAAGAACTATCAGACGATTCTCCACTACTCGACTAAACTGCCTTTTACCTATTTGACTAGTGCTTTCACGACTACTACCACTAGTGGACTCACTATCTGATGCAGGTGCCATTAAAGTTCAAGGTAAGTAGTTACCAGAACGGGGGTCGAGGTCGATAAAACGCTCTTCGCTGGGGTCACGACGTTCGTAAGACCTTGGAGCAGGAACAAAGATCTTTGGAGCTCCCGGCACATGGATTTTAGTAGCCCGTGAATTACGGGGATGATACGGCGAAGCTGGTCGTATTGGATTCAAACGTCGCGGATTGTTGTGGTAATTGTGATGCGCACGTGATGCCGATGGTCATGATTGGTGATCTCGGGAGTTGTAGTGGGGACGTGAGCAAGATTGCGATAGTGGATGGATGAGCGGCTGTGTGATCGATTACGGCGTAGGCGAGCCGTCGTAGCAAATCATCACAAAAAGTTCACGATTAGTCAACACAGAACAATTTTCAAAAATTTTTGCAAAAAAATTCATAAGGCATATAACTCGAAATTGATAAGTCGAACAAACAAGGATGCTTTTTGATTTATTAATTTTCAGTAATTTATAGGCCTGAACGGGAGAAATTTCGACTAAATATTTCGAGTTATTTGCTACAAAGACACTCATTTTGACTTACGAGGGGTAGAATGGTAATTTGGAGCTTTTCGAGTTATAATTCACAATTCCAAGATAAGCTTTTCGGGCTATTTTTTCGGCTTTCTGGGTGGCAACGCTCGCGAGAAATGAGGAAATGAAGAATTCGCGCGGAGTATTTATAGGAAACATGATTTTTATTTATTGCAATGCCACTATTTCGAGTTATTGGCCTATTTCGACCTAATTGACCTATTTCGAGTTACTACTCTGGGTGATTCATTTCAAGCTATCTATTTCAGCTTACCAAATTTAGTAAGTTTCCACTTATTTCTCTTCGAGCTATTTATGGCAAAATGTTGGTTTTTTCACGCCAAGGCCATTTTCGTTGCACGATTCTCGGCTCGTGGAAATACTTTATAGTTTGTATGACAAATGTTTCTACACATTACTCTTACAAACTGGGGGACTCCATGATGTACCATATTTCAGTACCGCCACATAATAATATCGATTCAATACCACGAGCGTATTTGGGAATATATTATGCCACGTCAGTAGCATTATTTTTTAATGCAAAATTATAATTTAAGGAAAAACTCAAAATCAGGCCCATGCAGGCCCATTTCGAGTTATTTCAGGCCCATTTTGATTTGTTTGAGGCCCATTTCGACTTATTTGGGCATCTATTTCGACTGATTCTAAAACGACTCTATTTTTTCAAGTTATTTTGAATCATAGTTCTACTTGGAATAGACTTCTAGCTAAGGAAGGACTCTTAGTAGTATATAAGGGGGCCCCATATCTCATATTTAGGTACGTTTTTCATATTTTAAGTATCCATTTTGAGCTATATAAATCAAATTTGAGCTATTTGGCATTCATTTCAACTTGACATAATAGCTCTATTTCGAGTTATACTACAAGCATTTCGAGTTATCTGAAAGTCTTCATTTCGACTTATTTTGCTTCCTTTTGACTTGTTTTGCTACATTTTGACTTGTCACTTCGACCTATCATTTTGAATTGTTGCCTCGCACAACAAGATTTCACATTCCGACCCATCTGACTTGAGCGTCGGAGTGCCTTCGCCGAGAATGTACCGGCTTAGTTTACGTGTAGTGTTGATTGCAGGTTGCGAACACAAAAGTTACTTAAGGATCGAGTAGGGACTGAAGCAGTCTGACGTGGAGTTTTGACAAGTGGACACGTATCGAGATGAAAATACCCCACATCACATATAATAACAACAAGTTAAATGTTATACAAAATATTTTTCTTTAAAAAAGGTTAAAGAGAATTTATTAAAAATAAAATTATATATATTATATATATATATATATATATGTGTGTGTGTGTGTGTGTGTGCGGAGGGATAAATCCCACCAAATTGAAAAAATTGAAAATTTTGGCAAAAAAGTTGCGGTAAATCCTCCACCAATTTATTTTAAAATTTTCGGAATTGTGGTGACAGAAAAATCTGTCACCACGATTCTTTTAAAAAAAACAAAAAAACCATGGGGTCAGAATAATCTGTCACCACGGTACAAACGTGGTGATAGAATTTTCTGAAACAACGGTTTTTTAAAAATATTGGAAAAAAATCGTGGCGTCAATATAATCTCATGCCACGCCTTTTATAAAAAAAAAAAAAAAAAAAAAAAAAAAAAAAAAAACCGCGGCGTCAAAATAATCTGACCCCACGGGTTTTTTTTTATTTTCACTTTTCTTTAATATTAATGCATGGCTACAAATTTATCTGACCCCACGTTTTGGCTACAGATTAGTCTGACCCTATGTGGTGACAGATTTCCTTGACCCCATATATGGTGAGTAATTAATCTGTCACTATTGCTGGCATAAGTTTATGGTAACAAGGCCTATAGTAACAAAACCTTGTTACAAATTTTTCTAAGCCCATTGATCTATGCTCACAAATTTCACACCAATGGGGAGTAGTTTTTTCTGTGAGTATTACTACATTTTCTTGTAGTGAGTGTTGGTAAAACAAAGACATGTAAATAATATAACTAAGAATGTGGTCACAATCTACAACTAAACGTGCAAACTTACTCTAGTTGATGAATAGCATTAAATAAAACAAGAATAGTGGAATAGCATTCTCGTCTTTCCCAATTCTCTAACGATAGTCAGGACTCCGCTGCAAGCATATTTAAGTTAAATTCTCAGATCCACATGCTATAATCTTCTATCTTGTACAAACAGTCACCCACATTGACAAGTCCCTTATTCTTTCTTTTGAAGATTCCCGCAGGAAAACAGACAACGCAAAAAAAAAAAAGCTAAAACTTTTGAGCCCATAAGATATTAAAAGGAAAGTCTTTCTGTTATCTACAGCTAAAATTATATGTATACTTATATACGTAAATTTCGATTCTCAAAAACGTCGTCAAAGGCAGTTTCGGAGCAAGACAGTCTTATGGGCAATTTCTTAGGACTTTAATTTTATTAGAATTTTAGTTATTTTAGAGTTTTAGTGGTATTAGGATTCTATAATTATTAGATTAGTTTCCTTTTTGAATTTGTTTCATGGTAGGATTCTATTTCCTACTTTAGTTAGGGTTTTTGAGAACTATATATAGTTCTTTTTCTTTGTACTTTATTCAGCTTTTGATTATTCATTAATAAAAATTGAAAATTCATCTGGTGGTTTCCAGAATTCTGGTGGATTCCAGATTTTTTTCTTCGATTACACGTATGTCTGTTGATTACACGTTTCCGTTCTGTGTCATGCTATCCTTCTTTGCTCAAACAGACATTTATTTTGTGTATCCACCAATTATTAGCTTTAAATTGTACTGCAAAATATAGTTTATCATCTCATTCGATTATCCTTAGATATAGGTAGGGTGTCCACGGTTTGGTTAAAACTGAAAACCGAACCTAAAAAATATAATTTGGTTCAAACCATAAACAAAACAAATTTATTGGTTAGGTTTTCCGTTTTGACATTTGGGCGTTAAAAAAAATCAAGTTTTTGTATAACCGAACCGACTTAACCAATAGTTAACCAAAAACCGATTATTATTTTTCTAGAATTTAGTTTTTATGGACCTTTAACTTTTATGTGCCTTATTTTACTTATTTTGTAACAGAGGAGAGGTAGAAACACTACAAAACATATTTTCACTACTTTCTTATTTTATTAGTGCAAGGATGTAATTTCTTATTAATTACTATTTTCACTTTTAAAGAAACGTGATGAAGTCTTCATGACTTTAAAAAATGTAATTTCATTTTTGTCAAATACGATTACATTTTTCTAGTTTTCTCCAATAAATTAAACATCTTTTGAATCAAACTACATAATTTCGTTAAATTCTATAATTCGTTGAAGACAAAAAAAGAAACGTGACAACAATACTACAAAGTTGAACTCACTAAAAGTGTTTAGGCATAAAATTTTAGTGTTTTTAGTTGTAAATTATATTATCATTTATTAAAATAAGTAGAGAATCGGTTTAATGGTAACTCGTAACCGTAACCGAACTAATGAGTTAGAACCAAAAAACCGAACCGCTTCATTGGTTTGGTTATCGGTTACTGCTTTTAGGCCAACCGAAAACCCGGCTTCTTTTAAAAACCGAACCATTGGTTCGGTTAACGGAACCATGAACACCCCTAGATATAGGTTCCCATCAATCTAGCAGACCCTAAACAAAACTGTACTTGCCATTCGGCACCAATGAGGCAGCTTCTGCACTGATAAGAAAATGGTGTTTCAAAGAAAAAGGCTAACCAGAACTATACTTCAATCAAAAACTGATGCCATCTCTACCAAGCTGGAAGACAGGAACCAGCATTAGTTATAACTAAATATTATCACATTGGCAGCAAAAGCATTGAAGGCTAAGGAACAAGAACCCAATTCCATTCAACAGTCTCAAGCAATCACCTTCTGTGAAATCTTATGATAAGGTGGTGAGGCTATAGCTCACATTCAAAACACAATCTAAGTACAATGCCATAGAAGGTTAGAATATCAAAACCAAATGCGAGCATCTCATATAATCTTAACATCTTTCTCTTGACGAATTATAAACAAGTGACAGCAAGAACGGAAATGAAATGACCAAAGTAAATGTGATAGTGGAGAAAGAGTTAAAGCATTCGTTTATATAAATACCGAAGCACACAATGGCACGTAGGAATACAAAAGACGATCCTTACAAATAGACAACAAAGTGTCAAAAAGAAAAGCCTTCCATGATTTCAAGAAATCATTCTTTATCAAGGGGAAAAAATGTTTTCTTGCCTGACTAGCATATTCTTCATCTAGAAAATTAATATACTCAACAGGAAGGGGAAGCTTGAAAAGGCAACAAAAAACAAGTTTACTGCATGATCATTTTCTTCTCTAGAAAATTAGAAGCAATTAAGCAAAACTAGACCATGTTAGGTTCCTCAACAGTAAATTTATTTCTTTAAATTAACTGCACCTTAATAAATTAATCAAGTTGATAACTCAAGAACATGATAACAGTATTTAACTGGAAACAAGGAAAGTATGTTTCTTACTGATCATTTATAAGTATGCCTCTACATATTCCTACTCATAAACTGATATATGTATTATTTGTTCATCTGTCTGACATTAGATACACCTAAATTTGCACAGAATAAGTCTATGGTTATTAATGTACATAGTAACAAGACATATATAACATAAAATTACAAGGTAACGGATTCTAACTTTATCTATATTCTCGAAATTTTGGCATAAAAAATTGGAGCATTCTCCCTGTACCTAAAACCCTGACTGCCACCTCCGAAATATTGGAAAACAAAAAAGTTAAAGGTGGTCTCTCCTAGACATAGCAACTGTTTAAATATAATTTGCAATAAATCAATGATACCCCACATCATAAATTTGCTTAAAATACAAGAATAATCATGATGACTTTAGAAAACTCTAGTCCCTGACGGTTGTTGTGATATTTCACACTACATTTAATGATGCCTATATAATTGCAAGATATTAAAATAGTTTTTTAAAATTAAATAGCAGCCACAATTCAAAGCGGTTGTTATGTCTATAAATTGAAGACAAATCTAATTTGTAGAAGCGAGAAAAAGAAGTGCAAAGAGTGAGCAACCAATGTTTTCAGAACCGGACCGGACATTGAACCGGTAACGTTAGTGGTTACAGGTTTAATCAATTTAATTGGTTTAACCGCTGGTTCGAACCGGTGAACGATGTACTTCATAAATTTTGAAATATTTATCTTGGAGATATATAAAATAAAGATCGAAAACAAATAATCTTCAATACTCAAACAGATAAAATTATATAAGTATTTTCAACCCTTAAATATTAAAACTATATAACTCCAAACCATATAAAACATATATTTTTTTGTTAAAAAATATAAAACATATATTCAACTAAATAAACATACACTTTGCAACAAGCATTAACATATGCACTAACACAATTTAGCTAAACATAATAAAAGTTAATATATTTGTATGTTTGGTGAAAGATTATGTTTTTAAGAGTAATTTAATGTCTTTCTTTAGTTTTCTCTATAACATTTAGTTTAATTGTAAAAATTTTCATTTTATAATTTTTGAATCCTTTGATTTTGGTTCTTTTATTGCCTTTCTATTCATTAATTGTGCTTATACAATATTATCTTCTCAAAATAAGACACCACTGTTTTTTTTTTTTTGCTTCTCCATACAAAGGCAATCAATGCTAATATAATTCATTTTCCCAAATAAAGTCAATCAGTGCATATAATTCAATTTCCCAAATGAAGCTAATTAATGCATAACAATGAATGCATAACTACTATTCAATGAATAAATACTCCGCTCTTCTTATGGTAAATTACTTTCTTGAAGATATCTTTCACCAAGAAACCTATTTCTTTCATTTCTCTCAAGTCAATTCTCTTTTTTAATTCTTTAATGCTTGAGTTTCTTCATTCTTTTTTCCTTTCCATGTCATTCTTATTCTTTTCTCCTTTTCTGACAATTAGGATGAAGATGTTGCAACAAGATTAAGGGATACATACATAAATTACAAAAAAAAGGGGCGGGGGGGAAAGGGACGGCCGGTTCATTCAGCAGTCCGGTTGACCGGTTCAAGCCGGTTCAACAGGTAAATGCAGCGGGTAGGCTCATTTCTGGGAAAACTGGTTCATGGTGCACCTCCGGACCGGACGCGTTGCCGGTCAGCGGTTTAACCTGTCGGATCGGCTGGTTTTAAAATGATTGTGACCAACAGCCGAGAGTATTAAGAGCATCACTTGTACAAATATTGCATTCATAAATTGTAAAATTCATTTCTAAGTTATTGCAATTTTCAATCTAGCCCCAAGTTTTCTTTTCTTATTTTATTTTAATCACTAAACACCCAATATATTGCAGTATCAGAGCCACCCTTAATCTGATATCTATTCCCTAAATATATATGAATTCATCCCCAAACAACGAGCTTGCCTTCACATATTTCCCACAAGGTGTACCAATCTTTGTTTGACGAAATTATGAACTATGGAGCGTTTTAATGCAAACGTTATTCCAGTCTCATGAACTCTGGGACATCGTCGAGGAAGGCTATCAAAAATATACACCAAAGGAAGAAGCTACGTTGATGGCACCAAAGAAGAAAGAGCATAAAGAGAACAAGACCTTGTCCTTTATACAACAAGGGGTAAGTCGTTCCATTCTTCCGCGCATAATGGGTGTTAGAACTTCTAAAGATGCATGGGATATGTTGAAAAAACAATTTGGTGGCTATGAAGAAGTTATCTCCATAAAATTACAAAATTTACGGCGTGATTTTGATAACTTGTTCATGAAAGATAATTAGAATGTGCAAGGATTTTTCTCAAG
The DNA here is from genome assembly GCA_946800315.1 of Misopates orontium. NCBI lineage: Eukaryota > Viridiplantae > Streptophyta > Magnoliopsida > Lamiales > Plantaginaceae > Misopates > Misopates orontium. The sequence goes on from OX326950.1 coordinate 32,002,252, forward strand.
AGTTACTGTTATTATTAATGAAATTCGTGCATATGGAGATAATGTCAAAGACAAGAAAATTGTCAAAAAAGTACTACGGAGCCTGCCGGTAAAATTTGAGCAAATAGTTGCCGCCATTGAGAAATCTAAAGATTTATCAAAATTATATTTAGATGAACTCATGGGATCGCTCTCATGAAAAAAGAATGAGCCGATTTTCTAACGAAAACTTGGAATAAGCTTTCTAAGTAAAGTTAATGTAGGTGATAAGAATAATCAAAGCCAGCAGAACAAAAGGAATGCCTCTACCTCAAGAGGGGCAGAGGAAGAGGTCGTGCTAGAAATCAAAATTTCCGCAGACGTGATCTAGTAAAAGGAGGTAACTCTCAAGACTCTCAAAATTTAGATTCAAGTTGCAGAATTTGCAGGAAAAATAATCATGTCACAAAAGACTGCCGATTCAAGTGCAAGAGGTGCAAAAATCCAAATCACTCAGACATGGATTGTTGGTACAAGGATGATGAAAAGGCAAAAGAAACAAACTTCACTGATGAAGCAAATGAAAATCAGGTATTCTATTCCAACCTAAATTCTCAGAAATAAATTGAGAATATATGGTACGTGGACACTGAATGCAGCAATCACATGTCTGAAAAAAAAATATTTTCGTGGAGATTGACGACTCATACTCATCAGAAGTAAGGCTCAGAGATGGCAAATAGTACAAAATCAATGTAAAAGGCACAATTGCAGTGAAGACAAGAAAAGGCGAAACAAATTTCATCAAAGATGTCTTTTACGTTCCAGGTCTGACTTAAAACTTACTCAGTGTGGGCCAACTATTGCAGAAAAATTACAAAGTGGAGTTTAATAATGACCATTTCGTTATTATTGACAAAAAGAAAAATTTGGTTATGGCTAAAGTTAAAATGAGTACAAATAAAGTATTTCCTCTTACTTTGCCACTAACTGAGAAGATGGTACTTCAAAGCACCACAGACGATGATCACACCATTTTGCATTTGAGGTACGGACATCTTAGTTATAAAGGATTACATTTGTTAAGTAAGAGAAATATGGTTCTTAGCCTCCCAGATATTCCAGATCAGGATAAGACGTGCAAAGGATGCATTTTTGGAAAAAATCATTGCCTACCATTTCCAAACATCATTCAGAGCCAAAGCTCCACTTCAGCTAGTCCATGTAGACATATTTGGACCAACTCAGACGCCATCTCTAAACGACAGCAGGTATTTCCTCTTGTTCGTTGATGACTATACAAGAATGATGTGGATTTATATCTTAAAAGCATAAATCAGAAGCATTCACGATGTTCATGGAGTTTAAAGCACGAGTGGAAAATCAAAGTGGCAAAAAGATAAAGACCCTCGGAACAGATCGAGGTGGAGAGTTCATTGGCAAAGCTTTCATGAACTATTGCAAAGAGAAAGGCATTCACAGACAACTAACAGTTCGTTACAGCCTAAACAAAATGGAGTTGCTGAGTGAAAGAATCGCACGATCGCTGAAATGGCACGAAGCATGATGGCTGGAAATTGGACTTCCTAAGAGCTTCTGGGCTGAAGCAGTAATTACAACAGTTTACATTTTGAACCAATCACCGACAAAGGCCGTTCTAAACAAGACGCCATATGAAGCGTGGTTTCACCAAAAACCACAGATAATTAATTTCAAAGTTGGATGCATAGCATATTCTCATATTCCTTCCCAGCAGCGTGAAAAGTTGGATGAAAAAGGAGAAAAGTTATTATTTGTTGGTTATAGTGACGAATCCAAGGGATATCGTTTACTAAACCCAAAGACAAATAAACTCATCGTTTACCTTTGATGAAAAACAGTCATGGAACTGGGAAGAGAATACAACAATAAATAACAGTTATTTGCCTCCGCCGTCGACTATTGAACAAGACGACCCAAGTCCAAGTGCTAGCCCAAGTTCCTCAGGACCATCTTAAGAGTTCTATCCGGAATCTGAAAGTCCAAAAAGAAAGGTACGCATTATACAAGAAATTTATAAATCATGTGATGTAGCATTCTTCACTTGTGAGCCACAGACAATCGAAGAAGCTGCCAAGGAACAAGTATGTTTCAATGCGATGGATGATGAAATGGCAAGAATCGAGAAGAACAAAACATGGGGGCTTGTAGATGTTCCCGAAGAAAAGAGAGTAATCGGGCTGAAATGGGTCTACAAAACAAAATTGAAAGAAGATGGCTCAATCTCCAAGCACAAGGCACGCCTAGTTGCAAAAAGATATTATCAGCAGCCGGGCGTTGACTTCAAGTAAACATTTTCTCCATTTGCACGAATGGAGACAATAAGGCTCGTGCTAGATCTAGCTGCTCAACTTGAGTTACCAATTTATCAGTAGGACGCCAAGACAACATTTCTACATGGATATTTGGAAGAAGAAGTCTATGTCAAACAACCTCCAGGTTAAATCGTCAAAGGCAAAGAAGGTAAGGTCTATCAACTCAGAAAAGCATTATATGGACTCAAGCAAGCACCAAGAGCCTGGAATAGCAAAATCGATAGCTATTTCCAAAATAATGGATTCGTGAGAAGCTAGAGCGAACCATCACTCTACGTGAAGAAACAAGGTACTAAAGATTTTCTTATTGTTTGTCTTTACGTAGATGACTTGATATATACGAGCACGAATCCAACAATGATGGAAGAATTTAAGAATACAATGGTGCAAGAATTTGAGATGACTCATCTTGGCTTGATGAAGTATTTTCTTAGAATTCAAGTCCGTCAGTCAAAATGAGAAATATTTATTTCTCAAGAAAAATATATTGAAGGAATTGTGAAGAAGTTCCAAATGCAGAATTGCAAGCCAATATCTACTCCACTTGTAGCAAATGATAAATTGACGATGAATGATGGAGCATAAAAAGTTGATCAAAAATTGTAGGAGTTTAGTAGGCTCCCTGATATATATGAAAAACACGAGGCCAGATATCGTATACCCGGTTAGCTTGATCTCAAGGTTTATGCATGATCCAAGTAAGTTATACTATGCAGCAGCAAAAAGAATATTGCGATACCTACAAGGTACGAAGAATTTTGGTATTAGATATATTAAGGAAAAAGAGAGTAATCTCATTGGATACAACGACAGTGATTGGGCTGGATTAGTGGATGATCGCAAATGTATATCAGGATATATATTCTGCCTTGGATCAAAGATAATATCATATGGACTTCAAAGAAGCAGAAGACTGTATCGCTTTCATCATCAGAAGTTGAATATATAGCCGCAATAGATGTTGCACGGGAAGCTGTTTGGTTAAGAAGAATTCTTGAGGATCTTCTGCAAAAGCAAGAATTTCCTACGACAATCTATTGCGACAACATGTCGGCTATTGCAATGACGAAAAATCCAGTTTTTCATGCAAGATCGAAGCATATCGAAATTCGTCATCATTTCATCAGAAATCTAGTCCAAGATCAACAAAGTCAATTGGAGTTCGTCAACACTAACGAGCAACTTCTGGATAGCTTCACAAAAGCAGTCACCGCCAAGAAGATCGCATAGTTTCAAAATGAGGTCCGGATGCAAATTAAGAGGGGGTGTTGAAATATAATTTGCAATAAATCAATGATACTCCACATCATAAATTTGCTTCAAAAATATAAGAATGATCCTGATGACTTTAGAAAACTCTAGTCCCTCACGGTTGTTGTGATATTTCACAACTACAATTAATGATGCCTATATAACTGCAAGGTATTAAAATAGTTTATTAAAATTAAATACTAGCCACAATTCAAGGCGGTTGTTATGTCTATAAATTGAAGACGGGATTAAATCATTTTTGGTGCCTCAATTAGGCACGATTTCAAAAGTGGTGCCTTATTGAGGCAGTCTTCAACATTGGTGCCTCAATGAGACATTTTTATCAGTTTTGGTGCCTCGTCGCCGGAAAATTCAAAAAATAGCCGGAATCGCTTACGTGGACGTGACATGGCCCCAAATTTGGGGATTTTGACCATGGTCAACCCACGTGGTAAAATTGTGCCACGTGTTATGCCACGTAAGCAATTAAAATTAAAAAAAAAAGTCAAGAAATAAAAAAATTATATTATAAATTTAAGTTATTAACATTTTTGTATTTTAAAATAAAAAAGAAAGAAAAATAATAAAAATAATATATAAATTCCAAAAAAAAAAAAAATCAAATTATTGTAATTACAATTTTAACAGATTTTTTTTCTAATTTCATAAACAAATAATTAATAAAACAAAACAAAATAAATAAAAAATTAAAAAAAAGGAATCGTCTTCCCCGATCACCCCACCGCTCCTCCCCTTCACCAAATCGCCACCAACAACCACCGCACCTCTGGCATGAGCCGCCACCACCACCACAAATCCCAATTCCTCCTTCACTTCTCCAATAGCAAACACATCATCCACACCTTTTTCCTTCCCCTCCTCCGCAAAACTCCACGGTCGATTCTCCTCCTCTTTCGACCGCTCCTCGTCCCAATTACCCCCAAAACCCCCCATCAACCCCTTTAAATGGATCCCCCAATTTATCATTCCCGTTACTGCCCTCGATATTCTCAGAGTCAATCTCGTGGTCAAAGTTCCCCCAATTTATCATTCCCATCACGGTTGAGGTAGCTGAATCATCATTATCACCAAAGTTCCCATCTTTGTTGCCATTTGTGGAGAAAAAAGAGAATGTGGAATCTTGAGGGCGAAACAGTAGGTGAGTTTTGAAATTAACGGGATTTGTGAGGTGGGTTTAGGGTTTATGAGGTGGGTTTGTGAGGAAATTGAGGACAGTAAACGATTGAAGTTGGAAGATTTGGAAATGAAACGACTGGGTTTGTGGTGGTGGTGGTGGCTCACGACGGAGGTGCGGTGGTTGTTGGTGGCGATTTGGTGAAGGGGCGGGGTGGGGTGATCGGGGAAGACGACTTCCCCTTTTTTTATGTTTTTATTTATTTTGTTTTGTTTTATTAATTATTTGTTTATGAAATTAGAAAAAAAAATTGTTAAAATTTTAATTACAATAATTTGAAATATTTTTTTTTGGAATTTATATTTTTTTTATTATTTTTCTTTCTTTTTTTATTTTAAAATACAAAAATGTTAATAACTTAAATTTATAATATAATTTTTTTATTTCTTGACTTTTTTTTTAAATTTTAATTGCTTATGTGGCATAACACGTGGCACAATTTTACCACGTGGCGTTGACCATGGTCAAAATCCCCAAATTTGGGGCCATGTCACGTCCACGTAAGCGATTCCGGCCATTTTTTGAATTTTCCGGCGACGAGGCACCAAAATTGATAAAAATGCCTCATTGAGGCACCAATGTTGATGACTGCCTCAATAAGGCACCACTTTTGAAATCGTGCCTAATTGAGGCACCAAAAATGATTTAATCCCAATTAAAGACAAATCTAATTTGTAGAAGCAAGAAAAAGAAGTGGAAAGAGTGAGCAACAGGCGAGAGTATTGAGAGCATCACTTGTACAAATACTGCATTCAGAAATTGTAAAATTCATTTCGAAGTTATTGCAATTTTCTATCTAGCCCCAAGTTTTCTTTTCTTATTTTATTTTAATCCCTAAACATCCAACAACAACCACCTCCCAGACGATAAAAAAATAAAAAATAGAAAGAAATGACCAAATTAATAGAAACATCATCACAATATTCAGAAATTGATTATCTATGCTAGTAGTTCCAAGAAGTGAAAATAAATTGCAGAATATGAAATAAGACAAATCGCAGCAAATTATCTATGTTACTCTTGCTTAGTTACCTTCAATTATTCTGGCGTACGAAGAACATATAAAACAAATAGCACTAAGACTGGAAAATTACGAAGTTTATATAGGAAGAGATGGCGAAAGTTTCTGAAATTTAATAAACTAATAGGGTAAGATTGATTGAATTTGACCAAGTCATCTTATATATAAGGGAGATAAAAGCGTTAAACACCCTATACTATAGGGGGTGTAGCGATTTGCCCCCTGAACCTTTTTTTTTGGCAACAAGCCCCATGTACTATGGATAAATATGTTCTTTTCCCCCTCAATTATTAACTCGAAAATATAATTTGCCCCCTGATCAAATTTCTGTCCAATTTTTGCCAGAATTTGAAACGTGAACATGATGGTTCATCACTATTCAGCCTCAGATTCAATAAAATGCCTTTATTCACTTCGATTTTTGTTATATTGTTCTGAATTTCCAAGCCATAAATTTTGAAAATTTAAACTATGATTTGAGAATTAAGGAAATATAACAAAAATCAAAGTGAAAAAAGGGAATTTTATTGAATTTGAGGTTAAAAAACAATGAACCCTCATGTTCACGTTTCAAATTCCGGCAAAAATTGGCTGGAAATTCGATCAGGCGCAAAAAGTCTTGTTTATCCATACTACAGGGGGCTTGTTGCAAAAAAAACAAGTTGAGGGGGCAAATCGCTACACCCCCTATAGTATAGGGGGTTTAACGGTTTTGTCCCTATATATAATTACTCATATGCAACATCTACCACAAATTCATGCAGCTAAAATTACATAAACATGAACAATCAAAGAAATTTCTAATAGATTAAGTTTTTTACCTGACAAAAGGAAAAAGATTGGATTATTAGACTTTACCCATCAAAAGAAAGAAATGTTTTTTTTTACATATTAAGAATGCCAAAAGAGATGTATGACATGATATGTATTAATTATTTAATTTTGAAAGATTAATTTGTGAACATACTTGGATCTGTGTTAAATATACATTTTATTCACTAGAAGCTTCGAGTTTTTAAATATTGATTTAAGGAATGTTTCTTGCTAATTTCTGAAAAAGATGAATCAAAGACATTTTTAATTTTTCCTAATGCTAGCCTCTTACTAATTATTAGACTATTAGTTTATTAATAAATAACTTAACATTAACGACCGGCTGCAAGTCCAAGCAATACTGATGCATCGATCCTCTTTTGAAACACAAAATAAGTTTTATTTATACTATGCTAGTTTCACTTTTTTTTGTCTTTGGATATGGATGAATTAATGTCTTCCTTATCTGCCCACTCACATACGCGTCCCTTCCTATGCTTTGCATATTAAGCAAAGAAAGAAAGTAAGACAACATGGACAAATATGCAAATTGTCCAAATTATTCAAGGCACTTCTATATATACTTATTTATTAGGGTGCAATCACTCAAGAAAATAGCACATGGAAGAATATGCGGAGGAATATGCTTGTTGCAGGTAAGGGGTACAATTGTCAAAATTATTAAAGCTACTTCTATATATACATATTTATAAGGGTGCAATCACTCAAGAAAATAGTACATGAGTTTTTGGGTATTTTGTTTTTTATTAGCTACAGACTCGAGTCACTAAACCCTAAATCAGTTTTAGCTTTACGTTTACGCCGCCATCAGTTCTCCACCGCTTGCTAGCATCATGACAACAATCATTTATTGTCTATTATTCCCTTTGCAATGATTCTAATCCTACATATTTCTGCATCTCTATAAACCATAATTTTCAATCTTGATCTTAAACATAGTAATACCGTTCTTCTTTATCGTACAAATCTGCTATTTTGTGTAAACCTCACCTGTATTTTCCATAGATTTCCAGTTTATCTGTTGAATTTCAGTAAAATCTTTATGCGGGAAGGGAAGGAAAGAGTGAGAAAATTTGGGAAGGCCTGTTGCCATGTTGAATGGAAGATCTATTTGGTAGATGGTGATAAATCACAACTTGTCGAGTATCAAGCAATTCTTTGATAATGGTGAGGCAAAGGTTGCAATCAGATTCTGGCCGAGGAAGAGGCTAGTGGTGGATACAAAGAAGATAGCTGGAATGGATGGAATTGGAAAACCATAGATATTTAGTAAGTTCTCTTTTATTACACACATTTTTCGTATATATCAACTTTGCTCCCACACCAACACCCACAACCACTGCAAACACGCAATTAGCAACATTCAACCACCCATGCAGGTCCCTTCACACCAGCCACTGGAACAAGAAGGAACCGAATAAGAGCGCATGAGGGCTTGCGACTCAGCACACAATCTGAAGATTCAAATCATTCACGAGTTTCTCGGGTTCCAGTTGATGGTTATGCAGGAGGGCAAATAATGGAGGAAGGTAGAATGCAAAGAAATAGAATAACGCCAGAACAATCCAAGAACCTGAGAGATATTGCAGAGAGGAACAACTGGAAGATGTTCCGTCAGTGTACTAAAGAAGGAGTTGACCAAATATGCCGGAATGTCGGAATTAAGAGAACTACGATAAAAAGTTGGAGTTGTTGAAATACTAAATTAATAATATTAATAATAAACTAGATTACTGTTATCTAGAAATGTGTGGAAGGTTCTATTCATGTATTTGGGAGATTCATGTATATGTGTGTTTTGGTTGTATTCATGAACTTAGTAGATTAGAATGGATCTACATTAATTAGAGGTACATGTATTAGTATAGGTTCATGTTAGGAAAATCCTATAAATACCTATGTAAGTTGTTCATTTTATAACAAGTCATTTAGAGTTGAGTGTAGAATCTCCTCCTCCACTCTTTGTGTGTGTTAGAGTGTTGAGTCTGGACTTGTTCCTCCATATCTTTTCCAACAGGATTAACAGTCATAGGAAGAGACTAGCAACAATAGATGCAGCGGAAGCAGCAACGTTGGTAGCAGATCTGGAAGTGGCGGCCGCGGCAACAGAATATCCGACAACAGAAGAAGACTCCAGCAACAAATTGGACCATTTAGTTAATGAATAAATATTTTCATTTTAAATTTAAATATAAGTATGTCGTTCTATGCTTCGATCAGGCCTACCTTTATGAGTTGGTTTTACGTGATCTATTGTTTTTATATTACCAGTTGTTCGTATCATAAATTATTTATCACCGTATTTCTAAAATTCAGCACTGAATTTAGAAAATATGAGTGTGCCATCATTTTCTGGATATCTTAAGAGTTTAATTCCACCTTCAACAACAACTTTTGTTTCTTCAGTCAAGACTCTATATTTTCTCTTCAATCTCCCATATATCCCAGTTATAATATGTTGAAGACTAGATTGTTAGCTATACTCTCAACCTATTTATATTAAAAATCTGGAAGATCCCTTACGCTATCCCACATACTGCAGGTCAGGGAGTGCACCAACCACCAGCAGGCTTAACCCTATCGCACCTAAATTAGTTGATATTCTTGATGCTTCAAAGTCTGTCCAAGTCAAATGTCACCCATTTTGTCATAGTTATGAAAGCCTTAGGACTTCCTTGTACCCGTTTTGCTTTCTTTCAACTATTTACCTTCGATCACAACAGTAAGGGGTGTCATGGGGGCTTTAATTAGGCGTCAACTGTTCTCAGGCAAAGTTTTGTCATCCCCATGCATAGTGGGTCCAGCCAAAGACGTTTAATTTTACCCCTCAGTGGGTGGATGGGGTCAGACCCCCTAAAGTTAAGAGAGGTGATTTGTCCAAATTTCAAATAAAAGATCTTCTTTCATCGAAGCAATTGTGACATCTTACTTGCAGCAAAAGTGTAGAGTGCTATAGATAAATAAGCGCTTTTCCCCCTGATCAAATTTCTGGGAGAATTGTGTCATCGGAAATATCATTTTCGCCACAATTCGGAATGTGAATATGGGTGTTCATCATAATTTAACCTCAAGTTCAAGAAAATGCTCTCTTTTTCTATCAATGTTTTTCTAAATTTTCTTAATTTTCAAACCCCTAATTTTATTATCGAATTTATGTAGTTTGTCTATGAAACCTATTACCATATTTATGTGTCAATAAGTTACGTAATCAGGGCAAACATGTGCGACCCAGGGTTACGTAATAAAAGCAAACACGTTCATTAGAAACAAACATGTGCGAACCACGGTTACATAATAAAAGCAAACACATTAGTTGAAAACAAACACGGGTGAACCACGGTAACGTAATAATAGTAACCACGTGCCAACTACAGTAACGTAATATAAGCAAACACGTGAAAACCACAATTACCTAACAAAACCAAACACGAGTGAATCACGTGCAGTCTACTGAATAAATGTCCAGCCCAGTTACCCTAACCCACACCGCGTCCTTCTCTAACTCACTATCGGAATCTCATTCTTTCCTATCTCTCTCTCTAATTCTCTCATTTGTTTTGATCTGTTTGCATTTATGGCACGACGAGTAGGCAGATTCACAGCAGCGGCTTCAGCATAAATCCTCCGTCAAATAATTCATGGATCAGAAACGTGTTACCTGACATCAGCTATTCGGAGTTGAAAGCGGTGTACGAAAGTTACGGCAAGATCGACAGTGCCAACACGTATTCCTCACGCTACTACGGCTTTGTAGAATTCAGAGAAATCGACATTGCAAAAGCTGCCAAACAGAGTCTACAATGCCATGTCATCCGCCGAAACCCCTTGACAATCGAGTTTGCTAAACCTGTTCGTTTGTTTAATTTACAGCAAAGTTTTCCAAAAACCCATAGGATTACTTCTCTAACTCCGAGTGATCATTGTGCAACCTTCAAGATCACAAGTAGGTACTAAAAAAACTTTTGAGTAAGAGGTTTCATAAGTTGCAGGTGGACACCACATGTAATTGAATCACATCTGGGAAGCAACTTTCCGTTCAATATATAGGCTCTATACGTAAAAGACTGCAGCATAAGTGCTCGTTGCTGTTGCTTTTCATTCTTTGTTTGTTAAATTTGAAAAACAAGTTGAAGATGGTGAAAAAGTATTCTTTGCACTTGGTTTAAGTAAGAACTATGGATTCTTGAGCATAAGTGTTTCTTTTGGCAGCTTTAGAGATAGATAACTTTTAAATTTTATCCCTTAACATGTGCAGCTCTTGAGCGATTCTCACCGCACGCACTAAATTGCAAAGTGAAAGACGAACTATTTTAGGTGCCTTTTTCACCGCAACAACCTAGCCATCAAGTTGTAGGATTCGGTTTGTATGAAGGCTGACGTGCAAAAACTAAACATAAGGATACGAAGGGACATAATTGTGTTATGTCTACCATTTGTGAAGAAACTTACTGGAGAAGTTGAGAGAACGAATGTGCCTAACCAGGTAGCAAAAGAATTCTTCACCTGCAATGTATCATAGAAGTATATAGAGAAGAGACAATAAGATAAACAATCGTGAGCTGCCGATCTACTATTGAGTTATGTTACTCCGCGTGGAGCTATTATGCATGTGGGATATAACTGTTGAAATTAATGTGTTTTTCAAAATCAAACTAATTTGAGTAAAATAATTATAAGTTCAAGTTCTTAAGTCCAAGTTCATAGGTCTAAGTTCATGAGTCTAAGTTCATTAGTCCCAATTCAAGTTCATAGTCTAAGTTCAAAGTTTAAGTAGATGAATCTGTTTATTGTATATTAAATTTATGCTGTAGGATGCACTATAAATTAGCATCCAAATTCCCATTTTGTAACTCAAACAAAGAAATATATAAGAATATATTTGTAGGTGCAGCAGCACTACAATTACAATTTATATTCTTTATACTTAAATATTTCCAACGACTGGTATCAAGAACAAGTTCGATCCAACATTTGGACGTCAACACTATTTTAATTCATGGCAAATCAAGGAACTCAATATCTTCCTATGTTTGCGGGTGAAAATTTTGATTATTGGATTATCAAAATGAAGAGCTTTTTCTTATCACAAGATCTACGGGATGTGATAGAAGATGGCGTGAAAAGTCCGAAAGAAGGAATCTCTACTGATGTTGATAAAAAGGAACAACAAAAAGATGCCAAAGCACTATTTTTTCTTCAACAAGCCGTAAGTGATGCTATATTTTCTCGGATAATGGGAGCCACCTCCTCCAAGCAGGCATGGGAATCTTGCGGTAAGAATTCCAAGGAAGTTTGAAGATCAAAACCATTAAGCTACAAAGCTTGAGAAGAGAGATGGAAAATCTCAAAATGAAGGAGTCTGAGAATATTATGCAATATAGCACCAGAGTAATTGATCTTGTTAATCAAATGAGATCATATGGAGAAAGAATTCAAGAATCAAGAATTGTGCAAAAATTCTTGATAAGCCTCACAGAAAAATATGACCATGTAGTCGCAGCAATTGAAGAATCCAAGTATCTATCAATTCTATCACTCTTAATGGAATCTTTGCAAGCATATGTGCAAAGACTGAGCCGAAGAAGTGGAGATTTAGAGAATGTATTCAAAGCCGCCGTGAACAAACACAAGGCTAAGAAAAATGACTATCCTCCATGTCCTACATGCAAAAGGACAAATCATTTGGAAAAAGATTGTTATTTCAAGACAAGCCCCAATGTTCAAACTGTGAAAAATTTGGGCATAGGTAAAAAGATTGCAGAAAGCCAATAAAAAGGCACCAGGCAAACATATCCAAAGAAAACCAAGAATATTTACTCTTTCCATATCAACCACCAGAAGAAAGACTCAAGAAGAAAACTCAATTTCAACCAAGTGCAGATATCCTCAAGAAGAAAGAACACCCATTTGGTGGAAAAGAGTGTGAAAATACTTGGGACGAGAATGAGCAACATGATTTCCATTATGATCATATGAAGACTTTTCAAGTCAAAGGGGAGCTCCTCTGAAAACACATTAAGGTGGAGCGTTGAAATTAATGTGTTTTTCAAAAGCACACTAATTTGACTAAAATAGTTATAAGTTCAAGTTCTTATGTTCAAGTTCATAAGTCTAAGTTCATGAATCTAAGTTCATTAGTCCAAATTCATAAGTCTAAGTTCATAGTCTAAGTTCAAAGTTTAAGTAGATGAATTTATTTATTGTGTGTGAAATTTATGTTGTAGGATGCACTATAAATTAGCATCCAAATTCCCATTTTGTAACTCAAGACCAGAAATATATAAGAATATATTTGTAGGTATAGCAGCACTACAATTACAATTTTTATTCTTTATACTTAGATATTTCCAACACTAACTAGGAGGACCTTGCGGACTTGTCATTGTTCCTGATAGTCCTGCATGAGCTGAATGATCAGTCCTATAATGGGCCTATCGCTTGTGCATTATGCTGGTTCAATTTGGGAAAAATAGTGCTCAGTCTGTCACATTTTAAAGGGATCCCAACGCTGCAGAGCAATGGAGAATGTTCTTGAGTATGTCATATCGGCATGTCGCTACGTACAAACGAGTGCATGATCAGAGTAAGTTACAGTAAAAAACTCAATCACGAGAAAAGGTGCATTTTCTCACCCTTTTTATCTGTGCCCTCATATCATTTGCAACTACATAGGCAAGTCCAACGAAGTGTATGTTCATTTTTCTCATTCCCTGTAATCCAACCAATTTCCCTTCAATACCGTCATTCCCGTAGTTTTAGTGCGAAGTACGAAGAACATGTTTTTAGTACAGAACGTACTCAGAAAGCTTTCCTTTCATTGTAAGGGACAATCTCTTACCATATGAAACTGATCATATGGAATGACTTAGGTTGCTTTGATTTTGATACTATTCTCTTTAGGTTCCAATGAAGTAATATGTAAAAAGAATTACCAAGAATCGTGTGGCGTTGGATTTTAGTAGAACCTGCTAATGTGTTCTTTGTTTGTTGTTTGAGTGTACTCTTTATCTTTGGCGAAAAATTTCTCTAACCACTATCTCCATTGCTTCGTAACTGTGCAGAATTCTTGACATCGCTCTCAATTGCAGCTTCCAGCATTTCCAATGCTATCGACTAACACAAACAAAACAAAAACACTTAGTTAGGTTAACTATAATTCTTCATTATTGTTGATTTATCTGGGAGAAAATATTAAACAAAATATGTTATCACACTAAAAAAAATTAGCAACATATCATGCATTCATTTGTATTCAACACCTTCTAATTTTAAAAAATTAGTTCAGAAGTTGGATACCAAAGTGTTAGAAGTTTTAAATTATAGAACTCTTAGATGTAAATTGGCTTAAGAGAGTGGCTGTGAGAATTTGGCAAAAAATCCTCATGCATGTGCTATGCGAAATAGGATAATATATTATTGTTCAAAAAAATAAAGGATAAAAGCATTAAACCCCCTATTTTATTCTCCGATTCCACTTCGCTCCCTATCCTTTTTATTTTTGGCAACGTGCCCCCTGTACTAGAGATAAATAAGCATTTTGCCCCCTGACTCCAAATCCAACGGCAAAATATGCTGACACGTGTTCAAATCCCATGTTGAAAAAACGACTCAGGGGGCAAAGTGTTGATTTATCCATAGTACAGGCGGCAAGTGCAACATGGGATAAAGTATAGGAGGTTTAATGCTTTTATCCCAAAAAGAAAATATAAAACATTTAAATGGTATCTTAATAAATTAAAAAAAAAAACAATGTAAACAATAAGAGGCCAATTTTAAAACATAAAAGTAAAGTTTTTAGGTTCTTTTCGTGTTTAACTAATGGTCAATATCGATCACCCCCTTAACGTCTGGAGGTTTTGTAATGTCCCCTCTGACCTTTCAAACTGAGCGATTTGCCCCTTTAATGCCACATCAAATGTGCAATTTGCCCCCTTGTGTGTTGATCGATAGAATATTCCACCAAAGATTCCAAAATGTGCCAATCACGTGTCTCATGGAAGGGCATATTTGCCCGACCCATTTTGGCAGTTACTCTCAAACCTTTTGTACCAATGTTTCCCCCTGAACGTTTTTACCCTCCCCCTTAAACTACTGAAATTTATGCACTAGACCCCGTAACATAATGTAACTTATGTACTATACCCCATAACGTATTATATAAATACTAAACTGAATTTAACTTTGTACTTCTTAATTAATCATTTTATTCTTCGTTTTTCTGATATGATTAATTTCAATTACAGATGTTTATTGGTGACCTATTATACCAGGAAAAATTGTATTTTTGATACCCTAACTTGGCCCAAGTTTTTTAGAATACCTTAACTTGGCAGATTACGTTTTTAAAACCACAATTTGGCTTTTTCTTTCAATTTTGGTACTCTAATGGTGGCAAATTCAAAAGCTCACCGGATTTTGACACGGTGGACGAAATTTGAGGATTTGGTCCCCAGTCAAACTTCCACTTCAGCCAATTGTTTAGTTGGACGCCATATGGACTTTAAAAAAAATTAGAAAATTACCAAAAAAAAAATATTCATTCCGAATTCATGTAAACTAAATTAAAAATTTTAAAAGTAATTTTCAAAAGGATTTTTGAATTTCATAAATTTAATATTAATTTAAAAAACAAAAAAAAAATAAAGTCGTGCAAGATCGTCTTCCCCGATTCATCGGCGGCCGCGCCACCCCGTACTCCACCCACATGCATCTTTTACGACAAGTTTTTATTATTTTTGTTATAAAATTACTTTTAAGTTTTTAATTTAGTACGCGCTACATGAAGTAAGTGCATTAGTGCTTCAGTAAACCACCAACGAATTTGAACATCACAAAACTATCTCCAATCATCTTGATTGAATAGTCAACCATACCATGATCATAGCTGGTTGCAAACTCAAAACTAGTCATTTTAGGAGCATAAATTTCCACAGACTTGACATTCAACCATTTTCAATGGAGTAGTCCAAATGTCTCCAGGACAGGGAACTCGAATTTCACTAGAACCAAAGAAGAAAGCTCATTTGAAATCTCTACTCGCATAAGACGCAAAGAATAGCAATTAATGAGGTTTCAGGGCAAGACCATGCCTTCCGTTTCTACACAAAATATTTGTAAACAATGAATAGCATGACTTAATGCAACAGTTATCCATGTTTTCATGCGATCTACATTGTGCTTTCTATTCAATGAAAGATGAAAACTTTGTACACTTTGTGAAAAGAAAAAAAAGTGTCCTTTCGACGAAGTTAGCAAAAGTGGTTTTGTTATTTTTTTTAGGGATAAAAGCATCAAACCCCCTATACTATACCCCTTGTTGCACTTTGCCCCCTGAACTTTTTTTTTTGGTAACAAGCCCCCTGTACTATGGATAAATAAGCACTTTGCCCCCTGAGTCCGAATCCAACGGCAAAAAGTGTTGACACGTATTCAAATCCAATGGTGAAAAAGCGACGCAGGGGGTAAAGTGCTTATTTATCCATAGTACAGGGGGCTTGTTGCCAAAAAAAAAAGTTCAGGGGGCAAATCGCTACACCCCCTATAGTATAGGGGGTTTGACGCTTTTATCCCTTTTTTTTATTTGTATATGAATCGTCAAGTTCTAAGTTGTAAATAGAAGCCCAATTGAATTCCCAGTCTCTCGACTAAGCTGAGGTTCCAACTGCATCTTTTGTGGGCAGACGCGAAAGAATGTCAGATATAGCCCAATCTGGCAAAGCATTGATGCTTGATCGTTCAGGACAGCCGGTCTTTTGTAATTTCATAACTGGGACCTGATTGTTGTAAGTGCTCGTACTCACCAATCAACCTAGAATTTTAAATAAGTATTATTCTCGTATAATTTACGTGGGAACTCAATGCCCCTTTGTCAATGAATCATTGAATGGAAGAAGCATAAGATGATAAAAAAAAGAACAAGTAATATAGCTCTTCACTGATGATTAAATTTATATATTGACAGTGATACCATGATTCACTAAGTTTGATTATGTGGTAACTCAATAAGGATATTTGAAAAGTAAAATTAAACTGATTTAGTTGTTTTGTGATTAAACTAGAATACATGAACTCAATGGACTGTGGAGAATAAGACTCTTGAAATTTCAAGTTAAATTAATAGAACCCGTGAAAACAAATGCACGATAACTTTCAGCTGGATTAGGATACATCTACTCAATGTGCATTCTATCAGAGGCAAAACCAAAATGGTCTTGATCGATTAAGTATGCTAAACTCATCTACACGAGACCTTGATTACGACGAGCCAAAGAAATCCTTAATTCAACTAATTAAATTTTTCAAAACTAGTCCAACAAACTAAATCTCTATCCAACAAGTTTCTTATACTTGAATGTTCCCACTAATAGATGGAAAAACTGATAACCTAATTACAAAAGGTACAAAAGCCTAAAATTCACATTTATCCACAAAAAATATCAGAAGAAAATTAAGCAAATATATTCGTATACACGAGATTCTAAACATTAAATTTCACAGATAATAGAACAATAGATTACATATGTAAAATTCGAGGAGTACATTGACGCGATACCTGATACGAGAAGAAAACCCCAATTCGCAAAAATCCCTAAAAATGTCAGCTGAAATTGCACTATGAGCTGAAATTGAATGTAGGCCTCAAAAAATAGCGCGATATCATAATAAGCAACTAGTGAAATGACGAATATGCCCCTCGGTTACTAGTAAATTACGGACTTCCCCTCGATTTTGCGCGCATTAATTTGATACGATGATTATGCTTTTTGGTTTTTGGTATCAATAGGGGGTATGTAGAGTAAAGTTTGTAGTACTTTAGTGTATTATATGAATATGACGTTTATTAGATAATGAAAGTTGGGGTTCTCTTAGGTGCCTCATGATGCACCACCTTGCATGTGAGGGGGAGGAGGTGGTGCATCCTGAGGCACGGAAGACATTCCCATGAAAGTTGAAGTTTCTGCTTTTATAAAAATGTATTTCAGTCACATGATAGTGACACCATTAACTCTATGATATCTTAGTACAAACATTTGTGATGATTGATTGTAGTTATTCCCTGAGTGTGCAGCTAAAAACTCTATAATATTTTAGTGTACACATTGTTGACAATTTTATTGTAATCAATCCTTAAATGTGCAACTAAAAGTATGTGAAATAGTTTTTAGATAAATCTTATCAAATATCTACACAAATATAAACTTTTCATAATTAAGAGAAAACACCTAATTTAGTATTTACATAAAAGGAAGGAACTGGATGAATTAAAACGAAAACAAGCAAAGTGAACTTCTCACAGTCAAGGAAAAGTATCTAATATATATTTAAATACAAAGAGTACTATATTTCTCCAATAACCGTTTCACATACTTTTAATTGCACATTTGCACTTTTTAGCTCTGTTTTCAAAACCAGACCGGATTGGCTCCGGCCGGTTCAGTCGTGAATCGGTGCTCTCTCCGGTCGACGCCGCCCGTTTTGGCTGGGAAAGTTGGGAAGCGGTAAGAAGCGCCTGAAAATGGGCCGCTTAGTCGCCCGGTCGCCCGTCTGAACCGCTGGTTTGGCTCTATCCTTTTTTTTCTTCTTTAGGTCTGATGCTCAATTCAATTGTTTCAGTGAAAGAAGTAATTTTTTTTAAACAAACCATTCTTTTTCCGCTGTCATGCCCTTGTTCTCCGAGATGTATTGTTGATTTGTGGGGTGAGTTGTAACAATCCTGCAAGATTTGAGAGAAGAAGAGTTAGTGGAAAGAGAAGAAAAGACAATTTTGAAGAAGAGTGGAGAAAAATCGAGTCTTATTGGAGGTCTTTTTCAGCTGAAGAAAGGGACGAAATGAATTTAGGGTTGAAATTGGCAGTCAGTTAATTTGGGAAGGGAACGACAGCGTTTTGGGCAAGTGGGAGTTTTGATCTGCAGCGCACACGTGGCGACGTTTCGGACAATTAGTAGAATCGTGTTTCATGTTTTAAGAACCTTGTTTCATGTTTACGTTTTTACATTACAGTTATCTTAATTTGTCTTGTAGTGGCACATGGTTGTTATATCTGGCAGAACCGAGTGAAATGAAATCATCAGAAAATATTCCAAATTCTTCCTCTTCTGATTCTCTTGTCTCCTCTTCTATCTCTCTCTATTTCTCTCTCTAACATTGTTACTGTTCTATTGCAAAAATATACAAAAATGCATACAAAATTGTTACATTTGGTATCTTAGAGTCTGATTTTTCCTCGGCCTTGCGCTATGGTTGATACTCGGTTGAAAGATCTTCAGGAATCTCAAAAGCGAATGGATCAAGCTCTGCAAGAAGAGACGGTCGGCGTACTGAAGCAGAACATGGGTTGCAAGAGCAGATGGGTCTTTTCAACACTCAGATCCATGATCATTTTCGCCACCTGGATGATAAACAAACTTAGTTTAATAGCAAATTTGAGGGTCACGTGACAAATGCTGATGAAAGGTATAACACGTTTAGCTCTTCAATGAATGCAATACAGATTCAAATGTCCCACATAGTAGCTAAACTTAATGAGCCCACAATATCTCTGTCTATTTTTGGTGAAACTCCTTCAGCTACACGAGATGATGACAATGTTCATGTGGTTAACACATTGGAGCGACCACATAGACCACCTGCTAATCTTAACTCTCAGCTACAGAACACACTTCCTAGTCCTAGGATTAATTTTCCTAAATTTGATGGTACAAATGCACGCGATTGGGGTGATAAAATGCATGGGCTATTTTGATCTTATGCCTCGCACATCTGATATACAGAAGGTCACATTAGCCTAGTTACATTTTGAAGGGAAAGTTTCACTTTGGTACCAAAATTATAGGACTAAATTGTTTGGGGTAAGTTGGGACAGGTTTCCGGATGAAATATCTGCTAAGTTTGAAGAGTTGAAGGAAGCCAACATTATTGCTGAGTTTAATAGGCTGAAACAGACTGGTTCCTTGATAACTAATGTTGAGAAGTTTGAGGAATTAAAATCTTATTTGGGCATAGTATCCAACAGGCATTTTGATGAAACTTATTATGTTGCTTGTTTCATGAGTGGCTTGAATGAGGAGTTACAATCTCAGGTCTCATTATTTGACCCCACTACACTCCAACAAGCTATTGACATATCCAGAAAACAAGATAGAGCTAATGAGGCTTCTAGAAGGGCTAAGGGGAGATTGTTTGGGTCTCAAGCCCCAGCTAGAAGATTTGACATGGGGTTACAACCATACAAACCACCAAATTCACAACCACCACCTGTGGTAAGGAAACCCCTGACTGCAGCTGAAATGAAGGCAAGAAGGGAAAAGGGACTTTGTTTTAACTGTGATGAACCTTATGTTTTTGGGCATAAATGCAAGGTGAGACAGTTCTTTATAATGTTGAGTCAAGAGGAGGAAGACATGTATATGCAGAGCATTGAGTTGGATCCTCCCGATGATAGAGAATGGTACCAGGGGGAGCCAGTACATATGTCTATAAATTCTATTGGGGGAAAGAGTAGTGAAAACTCTTTCAGGCTGTTTGGAGAGTATGGTAGGCATAAGGTGCCCATACTCATTGATTGTGGAGCAACTCATAGTTTCTTGGATGCTGGGTTGGCAAAGAAACTAGGCTGTTGTGTGGAGAAAGCACCTCTAATGCTTTTCAAGATAGCCAACAGCAAGAAAATGATGAGTGATCCAAGGGTGTCAGATTTCCACTGGACAATGCAAGGGCATGTGTTCAAGTTCCCTATCAGGCTGCTTGATATGAGTGGAGGTCACATGATTCTAGGTGGTGATTGGCTAAAGCTTAACTGCCCAATTAAGCTGAACTATGGGGACATGACATTCAATGTCATGATATGAAGAAGTGGTTTTTCAAACATTGCTGCCAGGTTCAGAATGTGAATTGATTTCTGGACCTGCCATAGCTAAACTGTTACATTCTAACAGTGAGGAGTTTTTTTCACTATATCTGTGGTACATGGAACCATTGAAGAACACCCTGGTCGGAGAGAATTGTTATATGACTTTAAGGAGGTGTTTGCTGAACCTGAAGGGGAATATTGAGCATCAGATTATCTTGAAACCAGAAAGTACTCCTAGGTTGCAGTATCCTTATAGATACTCTCACCAGCTAAGGAGGAAATTTAGAATATTGTGAAAACTATGGTTAAAGAGGGTGTGGTACAGCATAGTAAGAGCCCATTTGCTTCACCTGTTCTATTAGTGAAGAAGAAGGATTCCACCTA
This sequence comes from Misopates orontium, assembly GCA_946800315.1. Taxonomy (NCBI): domain Eukaryota; kingdom Viridiplantae; phylum Streptophyta; class Magnoliopsida; order Lamiales; family Plantaginaceae; genus Misopates; species Misopates orontium. Next base: position 32,023,099 of record OX326950.1, read on the forward strand.
GAGGTTATGTGTTGATTATAGATACCTAAATTCTTTGACTATTAAGCATGAGTGCCCTATTCCAGTCATTGATGACCTCCTAGATGAGCTCCATGGTTCTAAATTTTTTTCCAAAATTGATCTAAGGTCTGGCTATTTTCAAATTCGAATGAGGGAAGAAGACAGACACTTAACTGCTTTTAAGACACACCATGGAAATTTCGAATTTTTGGTGATGCCTTTTGGGCTGTGCAATGCACCAACCACGTTTAATCACTCATGAATCAAGTGTTTGCTGATTACTTGAGGAAGTTTGTTTTGGTGTTTTTTGATGATATTTTGGTTTACAGTAGGGATTGGAGGATCATTTGATGCATTTGAAGTTGGTGTTACAACTGTTAAAGCAACACCAACTCTTTGCCAAAAATTCCAAGTGTGATTTTGGTCAGACTAAAGTAGAGTATCTAGGCCACATAATTGGACAAGAGGGGGTACCTACAGACCCTGCTAAAGTAGAGAGTATGGTCCAATGGCCTAAACCTACTTCTGTTAAAGGCTTGAGGGGATTTTTAGGCTTCACAGGGTACAACAGAAAGTTCATCAAGGGCTATGGTTTGATCAGTCGACCATTAACACAGATGCTGAGGGAGGATGGCTTTGTATGGAGTAAAGAGGGTGAGTTGGCATTTAAAGAACTCAAGGAAATGATGGTTTCTGCTCCAGTACTCGCTATGCCTGATTTCACCAGACCTTTCATTGTTGAGACTGATGATAGTAGGAAGGGAATAGGGGTTGTGTTGATGCAAGGGGGCAGGCCCGTTTCCTTTCTCAGCAAGGTTTTATTTCCTAAAAATTAGGCTTTGTCCATCTATGAAATGGAGTTTTTGGCTGTGTTGTTAGCAATACAGAAATGGAGGCACTATTTACAGAGGTCACATTTTATTATCAAAACTGACCAACAGAGTTTGAAGTTCTTTTTAGAACAAAAGATTACTTCAACTCTTTAGCAAAGGTGGGTTGCTAAACTATTAGGCTTGGATTATGAAATCCAGTATAAGAGAGGGTCACACAACAAGGTTGCTGATGCCTTATCTAGAGAGTTTTCTGAGAAAGGGGGCTGCCAAGCAATTACAGTGGTGAAACCACTTTGGATGCAACGGGTGGTTGAGAGTTATTCAGAAGATGATCATTTTCTCAACATATTGGCTGTTAAGGTTTTGGATGCTACTGCTTATGCTGATTACACTGTGACAGCTGGGATTTTGAGGTTCAAGGGTAGGGTTTGTGTGGGAAATTGTTTGCAACTCAGGCTGCTAATCATTTCAACATTACATGACACTCCCCTGGGGGACATTCAGGCAACCAAGGAACTTACATGAGGGTAAAGGCACTTTTTTACTGGCTTCAGTTAAAAAAAGATGTGGCCAAGTTTGTTCAGATGTGTGATGTGTGTAAGATGACTAAGGCTGAATATAATCCTTACCCAGGATTACTTCAACCTTTGCCAGTACCTGATCAAGCTTGGACTCACATTGCCTTAGATTTTGTGGAAGGGCTCCCAAAATCTGAAAGCAAGACTGTCATCCTGGTGGTGGTTGACAGGTTTACTAAATATGGGCAATTTATATGATTAAAGCACCCACATTCTGCTAAGGACATTGCCAAACTATTCATGGATTAAACCTACAGACTCCATGGCATGCCCATTAGCATTGTGAGTGACAGAGACAAGGTTTTCACCTGTCTCTTTTGGAAGGAGTTCTTTGGGTTGATGGGAGTTGGGCTGGATATGAGCTCAGCATATCACCCCCAGTCAGATGGTCAAACTGAAAGGCTAAATCAATGTCTGGAGAATTATCTTAGGGGTTTGGTGTTTGAGAATCCTAAGGATTGGCATAAATGGCTCCCTCAAGTAGAATTCTGGTACAATTCCAACTTCCATTCAAGTCTTGGCATGACTCCATTCCAAGCCCTGTATGGAATTGCACCAGAGCGACTGGGAATTCCTATTTGAATACACCACAAACTGATGCTAAGGATATACTCTCTGAAAGAGTCAGGCTCAACTCTACCCTGAAGAACAATCTTATGCATGAAGTATTATGTAGATAAACATAGAGTTGAGAGGAATTTTGAAACAGGGGATCAGGTTTTTCTAAAATTACAACCTTTCCGCCAAAATTTAGTATGTTTACGAAAAAATTTGAAATTAAGTTGCAGGTACTATGACCTTACACCATTCTTGAGAAAATCGGCAAGGTGGCTTATTGACTAGATATACCCTCAGGATCTCAAATCCATCCGGTTTTCCACGTCTCACATCTCAAGAGGAAGCTCAACCCTAACAATTTACCTAGTCCTGATCTACCTTACACTGACGGTCTCAATTCATTCAAGATCTACCCCCTACGTGTGATTGACAAACGACTTATTAAACGAGTTAATAGTGGTGTACCTCAAATTCTGGTCGAGTGGGTGAATGGTGGCCCTGATGCAGCAACCTAAGAGGATTACAGCTACGTTGTTTCCAGGTTCCCATCTTTCGATCCTTGGGGACAAGGACCTGCTCCACAGGGGGGTAATATAACAATCCTGCAAGATTTGAGAGAACAAGAGTTAGTGGCTACAGAAAAAGAAGAAATTGAAGACAATTTTGAAGAAGAGTGGAGAAAAGTCGAGTCTTGGAGGTCTTTTGCAGCTGAAGAAAGGGACGAAATGAAATTAGGGTTGAAATTGGCACTCAGTTAATTTGGGAAGGGAACGATAGCATTTTGGGCAAGTGGGAGTTTCGATCTGCAGCGCACACGTGGCGACGTTTTGGACAATTAGTAGAATCATGTTTTATGTTTCAAGAACCTTGTTTTATGTTTATGTTTTTACATTACAGTGATCTTAATTTGTCTTGCAGTGGCACATCATTGTTATATCTGGCAGAACCGAGTGAAATGAAATCATCAGAAAATATTCCAAATTCTTCCTCTTCTGATTCTCTTGTCTCCTCTTCTATCTCTCTCTATTTCTCTCTCTAACATTGTTACTGTTCTATTGCAAAAACATACAAAATTGTTACATGAGTGTTGTGTGTTTTCAGAAGTAAATGGATTCGATTGTTTTAGGATTATGACATCAATTAAGGATTAATTAACGACACAAATTGGTGGATTAATCGAGAGTTATTTGTAGGGAAGGAATTAAAGATCAATTACAAACTGTATATATTATACTATATATATTTAATGCATATTTACTTTCTCTTTTAGTGTATTAGTGTATATATTTGTATTATTAGTCATTAAGCAATTAATTGTAAATTCGTAACTGGTTTACCATAAGGGATAGAGGATGACTAGATTTAGAAACTCATCTCACATATTTTAATTAAGTCTAACATGTATTAAATAAAAATATATTACAATTATTATATGACAACCAGTGTTTAAAAAAGCATTTTGTGGGCGGGCCTTCAGACGCGCCTCTGGGCAAAACAGGGGTAAATTGCCTCAAGGCGTTGCAATAGGCGTTTCCTTTGAATGGCGTACGCCCAGATCTTGAGGGCGTTCGCTTTGGCCGCACCTTCATGCCTCAAATTTGAGCAGAAAACGAGCGGGCTGACTCCTTGTCACGATTTGCTAGCACCGCTGAAGTCTTTGTTGAAAGGCGAGTTACTTTATTGGCTGCAGAGCAACCTTCTATTGGCAAAAGGGCCGAATTGAATCCAACACAACCATTGGACTACGCTCTTCCGGTGGAGGTTGAGGAATGTTGGAAGGATGAAACAATTGACTACTTATAAAACGGAAATATGCCAACTGATCCACAAGCGGTCAGAAGGTGCACGTACAAATCGGAAAGATTCACAATGTTCAATGGAGAACTTTACAAAAGGTTATTCAAAGGACCACTCTTAAGGTGTCTATCACCAGCACAGGCTAAACATGTCTTAAGAGAGATCCACGAGGGAAGCTGCGGAAATCATTCAGGAGGACGATCCTTGGCCCAGAAAATACTCAGGCAAGGATATTTTTTGCCAACTATTATGAGAGATGCTATGGATTACACTAGGAAATGCAGAAGTTGTCAACTACATTCAATGATTATTCATACACCTGCACAACCTATGACAACAGTGAGCTATTTGATCAATGGGGGATAGATATTGTTGGACCAATGCAAATAGCTTCTTGTAGTTGAAAATGGCTATTGGTGGCAGTGGAATATTACACCAAGTGGATAGAGGCCGAAGCACTTGTGTCTATAACGGAGGCTAATGTGAAGCAATTTATATGGAAGAATATCATATGTTGATTTGGAATTCCAAGGGTCTTAATTTCCGACAATGGAAGACAGTTCCAAAGATTTAAGATTCAAGACTGGTGCAAGGACATAAAGATTGGACAACAATTTACATCTGTTACGCATCCCGAAGCAAATGGACAAGTTGAGGCTACCAACAATACACTGGTCAAGAGCTTGGAGAAAAGATTTGAAGGAGAAGGATGAAATTGGGCAGAGGAGCTGCCAGGTATACTATGGGCATATCGTACAACGCCTCGAACTTCTACCGGAGAGACTCCATATTTGCTAAAATATGGTTCTGAAGCAGTGATACCTGCAGAGATTGGGATGCCAACTTACCATATTGTCACACACGATGAGGAACAAGCTATAAGGGCAAGACAAATGGACCTTGAACTGATAGGAGCAACAAGGGAAGAAGCTTACCAACACACTCAAGCATACAAATCTATGATGGCTAAGGCATATGACAACAAGGTTCGGTTTCAAAACATCCAAGTGAGGGACTTGGTTTTGAGGATGGTTGAAGCTACCAAGCACGTTAGGAAGTTGAAGCCAAACTGGGAAGGACCGTACAGATTTTAGAAAGCAAGCGCCAAAGGATATTACTACTTACAAGAATTGGGTGGAAGGAATCTATCACGCCCCTGGAACGTCAAGAACTTGAGAAGGTTTTATAGTTAGGACACTAGCATTCTAACAGCCTTGTGGCAAAATAGGACCGTAGTTACGATGTTTTTATTGCTTATTCTTTTACGAATTACGTGTCTCCACATGTGGACCTCGATTATAATACTTAGCAGCGAACTACAGAGACTTGATTCCTGACAACCTATATACGGCAGGATACGTAGGCAACTCGAAAATTACTCGAGCTCAGTACCATAACTTAAAAAATATCTTATTTTATTCAAGTTTGATTGTTTGCCTACATCCTACTTACATGTTAATCAACACAAGCATTATTAAAATTGAGCTCAAGAACTCAAACACATAAGTATAAACACTTGGAATAAATCGAGCACTAGCACTCGAAAGACGAGCACAAGCACTCGTAAAGTCGAGCACAAGCAATCGGAAAATGAGCACAAGCACTCATAAAATGAGCACAAGCCCTCGTAAAGTCGAGCACGAGCACTCGCAAAATGAGCACAAGCACAATCACTCGCAAAATGAGCACAAGCACTCGTAAAGTCGAGCACAAGCACTCGTAAAGTCGAGCACAAGCACTTGCAAAATGTCGAGCACAAGCACTCGTAAAGTCGAGCACAAGCACTCCAAAACAAGCCCAAGCACTCGTAAAACGAGCACATGCACTCGCAAACCGAGCACAAGCACTCGTAAATAAAACACAAGTACTCAAACAAATAAATAACAACGCTAACACAATGAGCACGGGAATTCAAGTAAAGGCACAAGTACTTGATCACAAAGCATACAAGTATGGAAAACACATTCATAAACAGGAGAAGCAAAAGGATAAGCAAAGATCAAAACACATAAGGCGAAAAGATACTAAGCAATGTCAAAAGCCAATATGTACTAAAAACGAGGGATAAGCGCTAAAAATGCGCAAAAGTCAACAAACAATGTTCTGAATCAAAGAATATTGTACGAATGAAAAGATGTTCTAAAAGCGAAGGCACAAACGCCGGACGTAAGGCACACAGGCTAGTCAAAAAAGGATAAAGGGAGAAGGTTCAACCCAAGGGACTCCACGGCACCCTGACTCTACTCCTGGATATCTTCAAACAACTCATTCAGAGGGCCAGTATTGTCAACAGGAGAGATACTGCGCGGCACAACGACTGGAGCGGGGGCATCTCGCATAGCACGGTCCGTCTCCATCAGAACCTCGAGAACCTGAGGGTCAAAGGCTAGCTCACCCTCCTCAAGAGGCACAGAAGGCACATCAGCAGTGGAAGTAGAAGGCTACTCAGCTAAGTGATCAGTAAGCCACACCATGGAAGAACAGGGGAAAAGGGATCATGCTTAGGCGATCCAACCTCCTCCTCAAGAGCAGGATCAGCAGCAGCAGCGGCGGTGCCCGATATCTCGCCCACCTCAGTGTCGCCCTCCTTGAGGTAGCCGAGGATGTCAAAATCCTCCTTCTTGAATCCCGCGATAAGAGCACCTCGGGCTATGACGTCATCCCGGCCATAATGTAGCCCTTTGTCGTGTCCTATCCGCCTCTGATCATAGTAATCTCCTCCCAGGCCGCGAAGCGGAAGAACACAATGGCCACTGCCACCTTCTCGTCATCATGAAGCTCCTGCAATAACATAATCACAAAATTAAAGTATCAACGCATGACAAAGAATGTGGAGTGAAAGGAGAAAGTCAGAGTCAAAGAATTACCTCACGCATCGCCCTATCATAGATGTCCTGCTCAGATTCACGAGCGCGGCCTTCACAGCAGCTAATTCAGCCTCAAGCTTTGCGCGCGCCTCGTTAGCGGCTGCAGCACCATCCGTCGGGGTCTTGATCGTGTCAGCACGATCATCAAGCTCCGCATTGGCATCGACCAGATCCTGAGTCAGCTGAGCAGCATGAAGCTTGTACTCCTCAAGCTCTCGTTGGGCAGCAGCAGTAGCAGCATGAGCAGCCTCTAACTCAACAGTGGAATGCCGCAGCTCACCGACAACGACAGGAAGGTTCTTCTCCACCTTGGTAGCTTCATCGTTGACCTTCTTCACGAGGACCTGGGCCTGGACTACTGCAGTGCGATGCCTCTCCAGAGTCGCATTGTACTAGCCCTGAGCGCCCATGGCGATGTCAAAGTTCTCGGCCATAGTCTGGACATTGATGAAGAACTTCATAAGACAAAGCAAGTTAGCACAAAATACTACATACAACAGATAGAGCAATTTGAGTAATAACTTACTAAGTGCAAAACGATAAAGTGTACAAACCTCGCACATGGAAAGCGCCATGGGACTAATCAGCTTCTTGTGGCCGAGCTCCTTGAAGTACAACTGGCGATCGAACGCAGGCATGAAGCCTTTCATCAGTCAAAGTGCTGTGGTGTTAGTCATTTTGAACTGACCCGCCTCAATGGAAGCACGAACGATCTCCTCGACATCAATGTCCAGCTCCCAAGGCTCGTAGGTATTCGACGTGTCATGCGCAGGTCGCTTGCCACGGCGGCAATCCTTAGAAGTAGAAGGCCTCTTCCTCGCATTCGAATTAGGGCCAGTCTCATTCCCCGGCTTAACAGCATCCACAACCGGTTGAATACGCACTCTCTCGGTCGAAGAAGTGGGAGGAGGAGAACACTCCGGGATGAAGGACTCAGCATCGACTGGCGGAGAAGAGGGAGCAGTAGTAGAAGTAGACTGCGGTGGAGCAGGAGGAGGAATAGGCGCGGAACCCCTACCACGACTCGATCCCCGTGTCGAGCCTGCCCAGCAGCAGGGGAGTACGGGCGTTGGGAGCTCGAGAACTGGAACCAGCACCAGCAGACTTGGCGCCCAACGAATCATCTTCTCAGGAATAGCCATATCAGTCGGTGGCGCATTAGCATTCCTCTTCATAGCTGCCAGCCTCTTCTTGGGCTTGTCCATGACTATCTTTTCTGCAAAGAAAAGATAATCAAGTGTTAGAAGACATGTAAAGAATAAGGAAATAGCAAGAGGAAAACAATAACATGCATAACAATATACCAAAAAGTGAAGACTCAACAGCAGCGTAATGAGTAAAACCACCGGCCCGCAAGACTTCGGACGTGGTCAACGCAAAGGCATCAAATTGATGCTCCTTAAGCATGTCGATCACTGTTTGAGTGTAGACAGCAGCAAGACACGGTGGCGACCGATGAGCGTCAGTCTAAAGCCTCTTGATTCGAAATTCTTGTGGCTTAGACTCCTTCACGAAGAACCACTGCTTCTTCCACTACGCCCCAAAACTCGACTGTATGTCGAAAAGGAAGCACTGCTTCTACCGGGAACTCAAGTAGTAGAACCCTGCGTCGACGCCCTTGTTGCGAAACTTGACTAGGAACAGTTGCCAGAAACTGTTCACAGAACAAGGTAGATTGAAGACGCGGGTAAGCATAACGTACGCATACATCTGAGTATACGTGTTTGGAGTAAAGTGAGAAGGGCAAGAGTTCAGGGAGCTCATTATATCATATACTACTGGGTCGATGGGAAACCTAAGATCGCACTAAAGGTAACCGTTGAAAACGGTGAGACACCCCTCAGGCGGGTTATTCATCCTATCGTCTGGCCCAAGAACTATAACTTGGTAGGTACCAGGAATATCAAAGGTTTCACGATAATAACTTATGTAGTGTGGCAAAACGGAAGGATATTGGTCGAAGTTGAGTATGTTTCCGACAAGGATAGGAGCAGGAGAATTTAAATTAACCCCATCGGCGGCTAACTCCTGAATGGTCTCATCTACTATAGTGGGATTAATAGAAAGAGCATCAAGGGTAGGTTTAGGATTGGGGGCATCAGAAGGTGGGGCTATATATGGCACGATGTTATTCCAATCAGAAGAAATATCATTCTCATCCTCACCTAAGATGTCTACCTCTCTATCAGAGCCCCTATCGGTACTGGATGAAGAGTTATCCGAAGAATCATCACTACTAGACTCTTGATCTCGCGACCTATTCGACCTAGTGCTCTCACGACTACTATTGCTAGTAGACTCGCTATCGGAAATGTGCGCCATAAAAGAGTTCAAGGTAAGTGATTACCAGAATGAGGATCGAGGTCAATAAAGAGTTCTTTGATGGGATCACGCCGCTCGTATGACCTTTGAGCATGTACGAACAACTTAGGCACACCAAGAACTCGGATCTTTGCAGGCTGTGACTGACGAGGCCGGTAGGGTGACTCTGGACGCCTCGTGTTCGGATTGCGAGGATTGCTATGGTGGTTCTGGTACGAACGTGAGAAAGACGGACGAGATTGATTGCGAGAGTTGTAGTATGGTCGAGGATGAGACTATGAAGGTAGGATGGACGGATGCCTCGGTGATCGGTTACAACGAAGGCGAGCTGTTGTAGCAAAATCTGCAAAAAATTATCACGTTTAGCACACCATAAAAATTTTCAAAATTTGAAATTTTTTTCACAAGTGTAATAACTCGAAATACTTGGGCCTTTCGACCTATTATTTCGAGTTATGTAGGTTATTTCGACTTACAGAGTGAAAACAAGGAAAATTGCAAGTTTTCGAGCTATTTTTGGAGTATTTCGATCTATATCTCACTCCTCATTGGATTGCTATTTCGACCTATCTATTTCAAGTTATTTGATTTGCTCTTTGGGTTGCAGCGAGGCGCGAGAAATGGGAAAATGAATTTCAGCGCGGAAATGCCCTCATTTCAACCTATATACCTATTTCGACCTATAGAATTTCGAGTTACCAAAAATAGCAAATTCGACCTATTTTCGAGTTTGGTTATTTTTCTCCAAAATGTTGGTTTTTTACACCAAGGTCACTTTCGTTGCACGATTCTCGGTTACTTGACTTATTTTATAGTTTCTATGACCAATGTTTCTACACATTACTCTTACAAACTGGAGGACTCCATAATGTACCATATTTCGGTACCGCCACGTCATAATATCCGATATAGTACCACGAGCGTATTTCGGGACATATTATGCCACGTCAGCACCATTAATTTTAATGCAAAATTACAATTCAAGGAAAAACTCAAAACTAGGCCTGAGTATGCCCAAATCGAGCCCAAGCAGACCCAATTAAGGCCCAAACAGGCCCATTTCGAGTTATCACAAGCCTAATTTGAGCTATCTGTGGCCCATTTTGATCTATTTGAGGCCCAGTTCGACCTATTTGAGAGGTCATTTTGAGCTATTCCAAAATAGCTCTATTTCGAGTTGTCTTGAAGTATAGTTCTACTTGGAGTGCACTTCTAGCCGAATAAGAACTCTTACTACTATATAAGGGGGTCCCATACCTTATTTTCAGGTATGTTTTTATATTTTCAAGCATTATTTTAGAGCAATATAAGTCAAATTCGAGCTGTTTGGCAATCATTTCGAGTTGTCTGAAATAGCTCTCGTTCGACCTATATTGAGTGCATTTCAAGTTATTCGAAGACCTTCATTTCGACTTATTATGCCACTTCAAGGTGTTTGTCTTCGACCTATTTAGTATATTTCGATCTATCATTTCCAGCTATTGTCTCTCACGACGAGATCTCATATTCCGACCCATATGACTTGAGCATCGGAGTGCCTTCGCCGCAAAGTCACCAGCTTAGTTTACGTGTGGTGTTGAGTGCAGGTTCCGAACTCAAAAGCTGCTTAAAGATCCAACACGGACTAAAGCAGTCTGACGTGCAGTTTTGGAGAGTGGACACGTATCCAGACGAAAATACCCCACATCAAAGTTAAAGATTGAATGCATAAGTCGCTATATACAAGAGGAATAAGTGAGGGGTTTAGTGAATCAAAGTAATAGACAATGACATTATAATTTAATATTTATGAATAAACTGAGCCTTGAATGTAGCATATTATCATATTTTTGCATTTGTCGGTCTTTTCGGACTAACAAATGTGATGGCATCAAGATGTTCGCATTAGATGCAGTAATGTTGGACATGACTGTTGCACAATAAAAGGAGAGCATTTCACGAGTTTCAGACACCTTAAGAATCTTAGTGGTACATTTATTGAATCCATTCCAGTTCAGAGGCTCATATTTGTCTTGAAGTCCATTTGTCTTGAGCTTTCAGAACAAAGAAAGGGTACATTTCCTAAGTGACACTAATGGTTAAACAAGTTGAACCTGAACATGCAGTGAAAATCTTGGTCCATAACCCTCCCACTTAAGAAATCGGTCTTTATCGATACAGTATACAAGATTCATCTACACGACGAGCCAAAGAAAGCTCGACTTCATCCACCTGATTAATTTTTTCAAAATTTTTTGAATTAACTAAATTTTTGTCCAACTAAAATCTCGAAATGTTACCGCTAATGACTTCAACAACAACATAACTGATGGTAAAACAAAACCTAATTACATTTTCTTGTTATTTCTTAAAAAATGTAGACATTTTCCAGATTCAAGTCGGTTCGATAATATGAACGGAAATAGAGCCAATAATTCAATTTTATCCATAATATTAGAACTATTACCAAGATATCAGGCAAAACAACAACTACTACAATCAGAGGCGGAGCCAGGGGGCATATGGGAGCCGTCCCCCCCCCCCCCCCCCAGCTCTAGCGCTGCAGTAGTACATATATGTATATAGTCTGTGTTTTGCTGATTTTGTTTTAAAACAATGGAAAAGAGAAAGAATAAGTCTTTCTTTGTTCATTGAGGGAAAAGGCGTGAAGAAGAAAGAGAGGGTGGATGGTGGACCCCACTCATTTATTTAGAAGACTTGTGAGCTACCCCACACAAACACAATTTAAACTTTAACAAATTAATGCACCAATTGCTTTCTCTAGAATTAGATATAGATATATTAATTTACATTAGATTTTTACCACAAGTCTGTTGAATTACTTTATCAGGTTGTTTTGAAAAAAAATAGTGAATTGTAATATTACTTTAAGCTCTTTCCTTTTCCTCTTTTATTGTAAACAACAAAAGAAATGATTAATATAATATAGTATGTACACATTCAACTTGTTTTGATACTATCACAATGTTTAATGTATTTTTAGATTTAAAAATTGGTGAAAAAAAATTGTATATCACAACAAAAATATTTGTTCGTGTATCACGCTAATAAGACACTTATAAAGAAGCTACTCAAAATTTTAATTAAAATTTAATACACGTGAGATGTTGAAAGTGTCAAGTAAAAATTAATTATAGAAAGTATTGTGCAACAGCTTTTTTTTGGGAATAACTTGTATCTGTTTATGTAGTTTGTATATATATTGAATTCTTTTTATAAATATTAAATATAATTTTCGTTGTATATATATTGAATTATTTTTATAAATATTAAATATAATATTAGGTTTTACATTATATTGGATCACAAAACCCATTTTCATATATAATATAGAGTAATTCAAGAATAAAGTTTCGCCCCCCTAAATTAAATTCCTGGCTCCGCCCCTGGCTACAATAAGAAAGTTGAGTAGATAGTCATAGACATGACATAGAAATAACCAGACCATATAACAACAACACGTACTCGAAAAAAATTAAAGTAAAATAGTCATAAACATGAGATAAACCAGATCATACAACAACATGTTAAGTATGTAAAATCTCAGAGAGTAAATAGACGAATTACATTTTACGAGAAGAACCCTAATTTTGAAAAATCCCTAAATAAAATGAAGCGTGAGATTTATCAGCTTGAGTGAAGTGAAAGTTGCATTTATGAGCTGAAATTCAATAGAGGAAAATAGGGGAACGTCTTCCGTCCCTCATGATGCACCACCTCCTCTCCTCACATGCATGTGGGGTCCATGCATGTGGAGGCCACATGCATGTGAGGGGAGGGCGTGGTGCATCATGAGGCACCTAAGACAAGTCCTGAAAATAGCGCGGTGTCACAGTATGCAACTAGATGAAATGACAAATATACCCCCACGGTAACAAGAAAATTACTGGCTCCGAACTCGATTTGTGCGCATTAATTTTTGAGTACGTTTGTTTATTATATAATTTATATTTTATGATGTTTTTTAGATAATTAAAGTTAAAGTTTCTGCTTTGATAAGTTATAACAGTAATATCATGGGACCAACTAATTTGATTATATTTTACAAATACACGGGTGGGGTTGGCAATATTATTGATGATTCAGTCCCTCTTATAAAGAAACAATAAATTATGTTAAATTGGTACACTAAAAATATGTGCCACGTTTACATAAAGTAATTTTTGAATTGTAGTACTGTGTAAGAAATTAAGAATATCACTTTGTTATAATACAGAATTTCCCAAAATAACTTATTAAAGTTTAAAAACTCATACATAAATAAAAGATGGCAAAAAACCCCTAAAGATTTCTATTAATTCTCAAATTCCAATAACGAAACACATTCTCTTCAAATAATAAACTTAAACTTTAGATTTAGATTCAACTTTAGATTTAGATTCAGTTAATAATTCATTTTCAACAAAAAAAGTTCTCAACTAATGTATGAAAAATGTTATTACACAAGTTTTCTTTCTTTTTCATGTAGTGATTAATGATTGCTATTAAATTTACTATATTTTTACCTTGGTGCCACCTTTTGTGTACTTGTTTTATTAGATAATTTTTATTACTTATACTGCTTGTATGTATTTTGACCTTGGCTTACTTTATGCATGAATCATTTTTTAATAGACTTTTGTTATTAATTTGAATTTAAATATTTTAGATTAGCCATTCCCAGACTAAATTGGATACGCCTGATTATGTTTTACAAATTCTGAAACTCAATAATGTAAAAAAGATAAATGATGGTTTGAGCGAACCTTGTGATAGTTTTGGTACTTCAAAATATACAAAATGCTCACACAAAGAATTTTCACACAAATGACCATAACATTGTGGACTATTTTCAGTACTTCAGAAATAAGGTTGAAATTCCAGAACAGAGAAAGGGTACATTTTCTAGGTGACAATAATATTTAAACAAGTTGAACTGAAGGATATGCGGACAACTCCTTCGTGATTTCATCCTTTGATATGCGTGGATCGCTAATAACAAAGAAACAAATTCTCTTCAGTTGTACTGCATTCCTCAAGAAAAACTTTGCCAATTTCAACTCATTGATCTTCCCACGAAACCCTCTCAAACTAACTTCCTCCAGTGCAATACATGATGGGACGTACTCGTCATCATAGTCATAAACACTCCAACCTGACTGGGAAATACAATAGAAAACATTCCTAATTAAGAGGAAGTTGTTTTCAAGTAATCCCTCCATAAAAGAATTACAGGAAGGAAAATATCAAGTTCCGAGTAATTTGTACTGATCTGATATATGAAGGCTTACCACATACAAGACAAGAAATTTCAGAGATGGTGACACATGAAGTAACTGGAGTAATGCTTCAACATCACCAAAAGCAGAGATAAGTAATCGTTCCATGTCATAATATCTGGGAAGAGAAAGTCCTAGTTTTGATTGGGTAATAGCCTTGCAAAGATCATAGACAAACAAAAAGTCACTTTTAAAAAAATTGAAAAAGGCCCAAATTAGGCCAATCAAATGACTATGTAGAGATTCACCAAATAAAGATAAATACTTACCTAAACCATGCTTATGTTACACTTAGTGGCTACAAGTCTTCATATATTCAAACTTTTTGTTACAGTTAGTAGTGTGTTTAATATAATTAATCTTTGATGATATGGGCAAATTGTAGCCACTCAATTTACCAATCTTGATTAGCATCTTTCCAGGATAAAATGCGTCCAATCATCGTACATTTTGGCCTTAACAACAATCTAATGTGAAAAAGAGAGTAAGAACTAACCTTTGCCATAGAACCAGATAACTCCAATTCTTTTAAACTTGGGAATCCTGTCAGTAACTTTGAATTTGTAATCTAGTGTTTTCAAGTAAATGAAGATCATCATTACTTCCATAGGCATTATATAGCTGTCCATAAACAACTGTTGATCCGGAGAAAACAATGTTTTCTGGTAAACCACCATTGAATTTGAACCTCACAGAACTGTCTCCTATAATATTGATTGAATAGTCATCCATACCAGGATCATATCGGGTCTCAGACTGAAAACTAGTCATTTTAGGAGCATAAATTTCCATAAACTTGACATTCAACCATTTGCATCTTATTAGTCCAAATGTTTCCAGGGCGGGGAACTCAAATTTCACTAGATCAATAGTAGAAATCTCAATTGAAATATCCAGTTTCATAAGATGCAAAGTTGTGAGGTGAAGAAAACAAATCTGCGCGGGAACTTTAAAGGTGCAACTCATGTTCAGGTCCAATGTTTTCAGTGAATAGTTTTAGGACCGCAAGTCCAACACGATTCAAACTCGATTGAACAGTCAGGACTGCCAGGTCCAACTAGATTTTATTTCCTTGTTTGCAAAATTACTTTAAAGGAAAATTCGGATTTATTTACTTTGATTTATTTACTTAATTATTCGCTCTTGATTATATGGTAATTATCTTGTTTTAGACGAGTGAATATTTAGGTATGTTTGTAAAGATTTAACTTGATCTTATAGTATCTTATCTTATGGAAAGTTAATCTTTATCAAACTCTTTATTATATCCTTAAGTAATCTTTTCCTTGTGGAGTTCTCTTTTGTGTTTGGTGTGTAGATTCACAAAGATCATGAAGATCTTATCAAACGATCACAAAGACTTATCAAAAGGAAGAATCGCCTTATCATGGAAAGATTCGGATATATTTGGAAAGATCCTGTCTCGACTGGATATGGAGACTGACCGACATTCAAGGAGATCTTTCAGGAGAGCTATCCTATAAATAGTATAAATCCTAGGAATCAATGTAGAAAACACGTGTAACAAAATATACATCATTAGGTGTTCACTTTTATTTTGATTTCTTAGTTTTCGCCCTCTTGAATCAAATCAAGAACGTGAGAAGCCGACGAGAGTTGAAGGAGTTCAACTGGAAAGGATTGCGCCAGTTAGAGGGATCTATACATACGTGCAGTTCGGTTGGAAGCTTTCTCATAAGAAGATCGATACGGGAGTTTTGATCTTACGGGTCAAACGGAGTAGACGCGAAAAAAGTTCCGGTGGTATCAACATTTGAGGGATTCGGTGAACCAGTTAGTGTAATAACTTTTGTCCGTGGAAAGAAGTTTGATTCAGGCGAAAGCCTCGTGGATGTAGGACATAGTCCGAACCACGTTAAAATCTGCTGTCTTACTTTACTGTCTTATATACTTGTCTTATATTCCTGTCTAGACTAGGTATCGCAACTATTGCTAAAACGTAAAGTATTAGACTAAAAGATCTATCAAATAGCAATTACGAAGGTTGCGGGGCAGGACCATGCCTTCTGTTCCTTGACAAGATATATGTAAAGAAAGAATATCACGACTTAATGCAACAGATATCCATGTTTTCATGCGATCTAAGTTGTACTTCTTAGAACATGAAACACGAAAACTTTGTAGACTTTGTGGAAAAAAAAGTGTCCTCTCGACAAAGTTAGCAAAAGTGCTTTTGTTATTCTTTTTAGATGTACGTCTATCATCAAGTTATATGTTGTACATAGAAGTCCACTTGTATCCCCAATCTTTCGACGAAACTGAGGTTCTAACTGCATCTTTTGTGGACAGAAGCGAAAGAATGTGAGCTATCACTACAAGAAATGTGGCCTATAGCAAGGTCCAAAAACCTTGCTATAGGTCCAAATTCCCTTGCTATTGATCTATAGCAAGGGATGTGGACGTTGGTAGCATCCCTTGCTATAGGTGGCGTGGGTGCAGGTAATTTGCATGCTGCAAGGGAAAAGGACCTTGCTATTGCTGTTCTGACACACACCTGTAGCAAGGTCCCATTTCCCTTGCTATAGGGTGCTGACACACACAATTAACAGCAACGTCCACAGACGTTGCTATTTGTTCTGACACAAAGGTCAATTGCAACGTCTATGGACGTTGCTATGCATTCTGACACAAGCTCAATTGCAACGTCCTTTGACGTTGCAATTGATTTAAGCACGTTTTTTTTTTTAATTTCTTCGATAAAACACAGCAACGTCTACGGACGTTGCTATAGTTTTTTTTTAATTTCATTTTTGTCCGGACTAAAATGTGACATTTAATTGCAGCAACGTCCTCGGACGTTGCTATAGTGCCCGGAGGAATTTTTATAAAAATATGGCAGCAACGTCCGTGGACGTTGCTATAGTAGCCCGATTTTTTTTTTTTCAAATTTGGCAGCAACGTCCAGGGACGTTGCTGTACATAAATTTTTTTTTTTAAAAAAAAGTCGCGGTAAATACCGCCTCTTTTAATAAAATGTTTTTTTAATATATATATACATATATATATATATACACACACTCACATTATACATTAATTGAAACCTCAATATTATATATATATGTATAGTATGTTAAAAAATATAATACTAATAACTAAATTATATACACACACAAACAAACACACGCACATATATATATATATATATAGATATATGTATATATATATAATATTAAGAAATGTTAGATAACATTTTAAAAATATAATGATATATATATACATACACACACTAAACTTTACAATGTATAATTATAAAATAATCTCACTAATTATAATTATACAATATATATGTATATATATATAGTATAAGATGCATGCATATATAATATATATATAAGTTGATGATGATGCAAAATAAATTAAGGAAAAAAATAAAGTGTAGGAGAGAAGGGGAGAGAAGAAGATGATAATAATATGAGAGGGAGAAGTGGGATGGATGAGTGATATAGTGGGGTATTTATAGTAGTATAGTGGAAGGGAGAGGGAGGGAAATGAAATTTTTTGGGAAATTTGAAGTTTCCGCCAAAAATTTTCTGAAATTTTGTAGCAAGGTCCAAATCCCTTGCAACAGGTCATAGTCAGAAAGCTGTTGCAAGGGAAGTTGGAATCCCTTGCTGCTGTGTCAAAGCTGTTGCAAGGGCAGTTGGAATCCCTTGCTGCTGTGTCAGAAAAGTAGCAATAGCAAGGGATTTGGACCTTGCAATAGCTTTGTTAGAAAAATGTTTTAATTATATATATTTCCTCATTCAATCATTTAATTATATCCATATATAATTATGGCTTGTAAATCATAATTAAATGAGACTTGAGCTAAATATATAGAACTAATCTTGATCTTGGTTAAATTAATTAATTAATAAAACTTATTTGATTGAATAATTATTAATTACATAAGAAAATAGAACTATAATCTTGATATTTATAGCTATATATATATGTGAACTTATTTGAATGAATAAGATCCTAATAACATATATGAGAACTGGACTAATTAGAATTAATCTTGTATTGTAAAATTAATTAAAGTTATTAGAATCAATAACTTCTCATTAAATAATAATAACCAAACTAAACATACGATTCTTGATTTTCATTAAATAAACTGAATTTATATGAATGAATAATAGTTATACTACATAAGAATTGATGATCAACTACGTTCAGGAAAATTTACTGTTTATTTTTGTTGAATTAATTAAGAATATGATTGATAACTCAACATTACATTAGAATTGAACTAATTAAACAAAACTAATCTTAATTAAATTTTAATAAATGAATTGAACTTGTTTGAATGGACAACTCCTAATTAACTACAAATATATAAGCATCAACTAAATATTACTAACATTGACTTTTGTCAAATTAGTTTAATTACTCAATTGAACAAATATTAAATAAGAACTAAATTAATTAGATTTAATAGCATTGATTTTATTATGAATAGTGTTATTACATAAGAATTGTACTACGTACAAGGAATACAACTCTTTTTGAAAATATGATTTTGACCCCAAAAGATTTGAAAAGTTACAATTTAGTCCTTTCCCTTTTGAAAAATTTATGATTGACCGCAAATACGATTCTTGAGTTTCATTAAATAAACTGAAATTATATGAATGAATAATATTTAAACTACATACGAGTTGATCAACTACGTACATGAAAACTTACTGTTTATTTTTGTTGAATTAATTAAGAATATAATTGATAACTCAACATTACTTTTGAATTGAACTAATTAAACAAAACCAATCTTAATTAAATTTTAATAAATGAATTGAACTTGTTGAAATAAGAACTAAATTAATTAGATTTAATAGCATTGATTTTATTATGAATATATAGTGTTATTACATAAGAATTGAACTACGCACTAGGAATACAACTCTTTTTGAAAATATGATTTTGACCCCAAAAAGATTTGAAAAGTTACAATTTAGTCCTTCCCTTTTGAAAATTTTATGATTGACCGCAAATACGATTCTTGAGTTTCATTAAATAAACTGAATTTATATGAATGAATAATATTTAAACTACATACGAGTTGATCAACTACGTACAGGAAAACTTACTGTTTATTTTTGTTGAATTAATTAAGAATATGATTGATAACTCAACATTACATTAGAATTGAACTACTCTTTATTTTTGTTGAATTAATTAAAGAATGAAGAATGCAGCTTTATTATATTAAAAAATAAGTAAAACAAAACCTGCAAGGGAAGAGGAGGTTGCTGAAGCTGAAAGGCTACTGCAAGGGCCTTTTTCCCATGCAACTGTGTCAGAAAAGCTGTTTTTACAGCAGCTAGGGATTTGGACCTTGCAATAGATTTATCAGCTTCATATCCTCTCCTCCACACATTTCATTATCCATACCTTCGTTTCACAACCCCAAAATCTACTGCATAACCTGCATTTCATTATCCAAAATCTTCTGCATTTCTTCCCCTTCTCTTCTCTATTTTTCAGCAAAATTTCATTTCTTGCTTGTGATTTTTTTGCAAAGCGTACGTAATTCTCAGCAAAGCTTACTCCACGAGAGGTATCAATTTCAGTATTATCGTAATTCGTTGATTAATTTTATATATATATTGTTGATGTTGTTGCTTAATTTAGTGATTTTTGTAATATTAATACCTGTTATTCATCATATTTAGAGTAACTGAGATCTAAGTGTGATTTGATTAGTAGTATGCTATATATATGCATGTGTGTAATTAGTTGCTTACACTGTTAGTATATGATGATAAGTATTAATTAGCCTTACTTTCGTGATTAAATAGTCAGTTCTCGTGCTGATGCATTGTTAATTTGATTTTAATTAGATAAAAAATGTATAACAACGAAGATCGGAGTTGGATGTACGATCGAGGCAACGTTGATGAGGGGTATATCAATCCATATTTCATAGATGGCGTAAACAGATTCCTAGAATTTGCATTTTCTCAAGGTCAACGAAGAGTTAAGTGTCCGTGCACTCGGTGTGGGTTTAGCAAAAGCAAAAAGAGGGATGTGATTCAGGGACACCTATTGACGTACGGTTTTGTTCCTCATTATTACGTATGGGAGGCACACGGAGAAAGGAACAACTTTTCTGGCAATTACACATACGCAGGAGAGTCATCTACTCGTAATGATAATGTCGAAAGTGGTTACGTAGATATGGTCAATGATGCATACGGAGGTCAGTATGAAGGCACGCACCATAATCAAAATACAGAAGAAGAGCCAAACCGTGAGGCCCGGGACTTTTTTGATATGCTACGGGAAGCCGAGGTGCCAATACGCGTTGATGTGGAAACAACACCATTGCAGTGGTTAACATCATTTATTGCCGACAAGGTTCGTCATGGCACAACAAACGCCTCTGCTGACAATCAATTACAAGCGGCCCGCAGATTAATAAGTCCGGCAGATCGTCATAGATTGCCTGAAAATTGGTACGGAGTCAAGAAATTCATCAAAGGTTTGGGACTGGGGTACAAAACATACGATGTGTGTGTTAATACTTGTATCCTTTATTACGGGGAGTATGAAAGTAAGAGCTGGACCGAGTGCCCCCATTGTGGCGAAGCTAGGTACGAGGAATGCACCAATAAGAAGAAGCTCGTTCCACGTAAGAAGCTGTGGTACTTGCCTGTGACGGATCGATTGCAGAGGCTTTACACATCACGCAAAATATCGGAGCACATGACATGGCACTTGAAGTGTCAGGCAGATACCGATCAAATGATTCACCCTGCTTCAAGTTTGGCCTGGAAATCTTTCGACAGGACATTTCCAGATTTTGCTGCCGAACCGAGAAACGTTAGACTTGGACTTTGCACCGATGGTTTTAATCCTTTCGGGAGCTCCTCAGCTCCTTACTCGTGTTGGCCAGTATTTGTGACCCCTTATAACCTCCCTCCCGACCTGTGCATGCGGCAAGAATATATTTTCCTGAGTTTAATGATATCTGGTTCGAAGAGTCCTGGCAAGAACATTGACGTATTACTCAGACCCCTTATTGATGAACTTAAGTCACTGTGGGATTCGGGTGTGCCAACATACGATAGTTTTCGGAAACAAAATTTCCAAATGCGAGCTTCATTGCTATGGACGATTAGTGACTATCCAGGGTATGACATGCTATCACAGTGGAGCACACATGGTCGTTTATCTTGCCCGTACTGTATGGAAGAAACCAAGAGTTTCCAACTTAAGCACGGTCGAAAGACTTCTTTCTTTGACTGTCATCGTCGATTCTTGCCTCCGGACCATCCATGGAGACTAAACACAACTGATTTCACGAAAGGTAGAATAGAGACTGATGAACCTCTACCAAGAAGATCAGGGATGGACATGTGGAGACACGTTGAACGTCTTCCACCGGTCGGATTTGGTATATGCGGAGAATTTGTTCAGGGCTTTGGGTTGTATCACAATTGGTGTCGTAGAAGTATATTTTGGGAACTTCCGTATTGGAAGCACAATCTGATCCGCCACAACCTAGATGTCATGCATTGTGAAAAGAACTTCTTCGACAATATCAAGAACACTGTGATGGATGACCCTGAGAAAACCAAGGATAATATGAACTCTCGCAAAGATTTACAATTACTGACGGGCAGAAGATCTTTGTTTCTATAGACTGGACCGGGAGGGAGGTTATACAAACG
Organism: Misopates orontium; assembly: GCA_946800315.1. Taxonomy (NCBI): domain Eukaryota; kingdom Viridiplantae; phylum Streptophyta; class Magnoliopsida; order Lamiales; family Plantaginaceae; genus Misopates; species Misopates orontium. The sequence goes on from OX326950.1 coordinate 32,044,991, forward strand.
TAGAGCATCGTACTGTCTCAGTAAGGACGAAAAGGTTAAAGTGTGTGAGTGGTTGTGCAATCTCAAATTTCCAGATGGATACGCGTCAAACATTTCGCGTTGTGTTCAAATGCCACAGCTGCGTCTAGTGGGAATGAAAAGTCACGATTGTCACGTTTTTTTGCAAAGGTTGGTTCCGATTGCATTTCGTGACTTCCTGCCAGAGAATGTCTGGGGGCCGCTAGTGGAGATCAGTAATTTTTTCAGAGCTTTGACAGCTCCTGACATCCGATATAGTGACATGGATTTATTAGAACGTTCGATTGTGGTGACTTTGTGCAAGCTCGAAAAATTCTTTCCTCCATCGTTCTTTGATTCCATGGAGCATTTGGCGATACACCTTCCCTGGGAGGCAAAGGTCGGTGGGCCCGTACAGTACAGGTGGATGTACCCATTTGAGAGGTAAATACCAGTTACTGTTATATTGATAACTATACGATGTTCAAAATATGACTAGTTAATCTTTTTTTGTCTTTGTTAGACGGATGTTTGATTTTAAGAGACCAAGGGGTAACAAGGCACACATAGAAGGGTCGATTGTTGAGGCGTACATTTACGCAGAAATTGCAAATTTCTCCTCACTCTACTTTGACAGCAACATTGAAACAAGAGCAACCCGATTGAACAGGAACGAAGTTCCAATATCTATTGACCCCAACGACCAATTATCAGTATTCCAGAGTAAAGGGAAAACAATGGGGCGTTGTGTCAGTTACAGAAATTTGTCTCTCGCAGAGTGCAAAGCGGCCCATCTATATGTCTTGTTGAATTGCCCAGAGGTCGAGTGTTGGTTAAGGTAAGATTAGTAATTGCCATACGATGTATTCTTGCTAATATATCAATTGATGTTTTAAACGGCTTCTTTCTGCGACAGTGTGTTTGATGAACAGATGTGCGCAGGATATCCGCAAGCTAATAAAGATCAGATACGTAAAGCTTATTTTATCGACTGGTTCAAACAAGTTGTTGTGTCTGGTAGTTACAGTGTGGATCCTAGATTACGCGGTCTTGCTCGGGGTCCTGTTTTGAAAGCAAAAACTTATAATGGTTATACGGTTAACGGATTCAAGTTTCATACAGAAGCATATGGGGCTGGTGGGCAAACAATGAACAGTGGCGTTTATGTGAAGGGCGACACTGGCGACCCAGACGCACGTAATTTCTATGGAATGCTTCAAGAGATTATACAGCTTGATTACTGGGGCAGTGGAAACTTGGAACAAATTGTTATGTTCAAATGTGATTGGTACGACGTGTATAATGGAATAACAACTCATCCGACTTATGGCCTTGTTGACATTAATCCAATGATGCGACTCGGGACAGGAGCATCTGAACCGTTTATCTTAGCAAGTCAGGCGCAACAAGTCTATTACAGTTTGTATCCTTCACAAAAAAATACGAGTAGGAGAGGATGGTGGGCGGTTTCCACGACAAGAGCGAGGTACCTCGTTGACACAACTGCAGTGGCTAATCTCGACATTTACCAAGATAGCACCGCACCTCAGCTAAGATTGGATGACATCAACAATATCGACAATACACCTATCAGGCTTGCAGTAAATGATATTGTGGAAGTCGATGATAACGACACGTTCGCCGACGATGACGTGGATGAAGATCATGATGATGGTGACGACGACGACCCTGATTATGCGTAATGTGTGTTCTAAGCAATATGTTTGCCTGTGTAGTAAGAATTCGTTACTTAAACAGTGGTTTATTTGCAATATGTAAGCTTGCGTTGTAATATTTGAGTTATTTGACAATGAACGTTTATATGTATATATATATATATATATACAACTAGTGTAAATTATAAATATAAATAAAAACATAAATAAAAACATAAATATATATAAGGTGCAAACATAAATAAAAACAAGCTAAAACAAACCACGTTTGTTCATAATTATACAAATACAAATAAAAGCAGCAAATAACAGACTTAATTACACTATCCTCTTTAGATTACATATCACCCAAGCCAGTAGTGTCGTCATCACCGCCACCCGAACTTCTTTCCTGGTCTCCTTCGTCCTCCTGACCGAAAGAATGTGACTGTGGTCGATAGAATGAACCCCCTGATGCCCGCCCGCTGCCGACACTCGTGTTCGTCGGTTGCAATGGTTGGTGGAAAACTGCCGGGAAGTTGTTAAACTGTTGTGGTTGCCCCTGTTGTTGTTGACCCTGTTGTTGCGCTGACCCCCACAACTCCTCGGGCACCGGCACATTCATCTGTGACATAAAGTATTTGAGCACATTCTTTAAACCGGCGATTTCCTCATTTTGAGAAGCCGTTACGGCCCGCAGTGACTCACATTCTGATCGAAGCGGCTCCAAGCTACTAGAGCCAGTCTCAACGAACCTAGAATGTCTTCGAGCCTTGAATCCTACACGCTCGGGCTCACCGTAACTCGCAAGACCCACCACCCTATTCTTCTTTACACGTCCGGCTGCGGCAATTTCCACCCACGGTCTCACGTCCCAGACCGGCCACTGGCTCATATCGGGCCCATGTTCTCGTAGGCAGTGTTCCACGTAGGCATCCTGCATATGACATATTATAATTCAAAATATTTTTTGTAACAAACATAAGTATAATTACGACAACAACAATTATTGACGATTACACAACTTTAATGAAAGAAAATATTATACTCACGTAATTAGCCTTGTCCTCAGGGTTTGGCCACTCAACCGTTCCGTCGTCGTGTTTCTTTGCACGAGTCTTTACAAAGACATCCTGAAACGGCACCTTGTCGGGCGTTGTATTCATTTCCTTTGCCTGTCATAATATGAAAATTCATTAAAGCAAATATAGATCACATTATTAAATCAATGATGAAATTTGAAAAATAACCAATCATATTTTTCTACTTACCAGGTCTATCCTATGCTTGTTCGTGCTGCGCGACCCACCCCTATAGTTTACTGTTTTCCCCTTATCTCGATTTTTGGCGTTCTGCTCCGAACGACCCTTCGTGGGCTCAAGCTCCCAGTAATCATAAAACGCCTGCCGAAAATCTTCGTGAATCCAACAGCTGTGAGTCAAACTATAGGTGGGGTCAATTTTGCAGCGCAACCACCATTTCTTGGCGTGGTTTACCGAACCTGCAAATCTCGCAGTGGCGACCTTATCATACCATTCCCTGACTGCATTTTCAATGGCAGGATCCCACTGGTAAGTGTGCTGCATTTAATACAGACATAAAGAAAAGTTGGTCACATAAATGAATAAAAATGAACAAATATTTATAAATATTTAATAAATATAGAAGCCAAGCTAATTCCTTACCTTAAATCTGTTCCAACACATTTCCTTCTCCTCTTCTGGCCACATGCCGTACGTGAAGTATGGCCCTTGCATCATGTTCCTCAAATTTGTACCAATCGTCGTCACGGCGGAAGGGTTCTCTATTGAGCCGTCAAAGAATAATTCCAGTACCTCCCTGTCATCCGGATTTGCCGGGGGCTCGCGAGGTTTAGATTGTCCTCGCACTGCAACCCTAGCAATACAACCATCGTCTCCTGAATCATTGTTACCCCCCTCATCCTCGGCTAACTCCTCAGAAACGCCATGAGCATGTGAGCCTGAAACTCGTGTGCCCGAAGCACGTGTGCCTGAACCACGTGAGCCTGAACCCCGTGAGCCCGATGATGACGGCCCAACAGTACTTCCCGTCCCCTGAATCTGCAGTTGTGGCCTCGTTAGCGGTGTTTGTGGCACACCAAATCCAGATCCACTCCCAAACCCAGGCCCACCAAACCCAGGCCCACCAAATCCAGGCCCACCAAATCCAGGCCCACCAAATCCAGGCCCACCAAATCCAGGCCCACCCAATCCAGGCCCACCAAATCCAGGCCCACCATAACCAACCCCGCCGTAACCAGCCCCACCAAATCCACCACCCCCAACATATACACCCCCCATTGTCGATCCTACACCCATCAACTGATTGGTAAACGGCCCACTAGCGCGGGCTCCTGCCTCATTTGATCCTCCGGGAAACATCGGCATCATCGCTGAAAGTGATCCCATCGAACCAAGATCAGGCTGCGAAGAGAATGATCCTCGAGGTACCCCTTCCGGGTATGGCACCTGGTTCTTCGACACCTTCTTTTTTCCTTTCCCCCTACCCTGATCTGACGAGCCGGCCATCTGATAAATAAATATTTAGAATGGTCAAATTAATAATTTCTAAACGCTACTAACCTTAATTTTTAGCATATCTAATTATAACATAAATACGTTCTAACATAAACACAATTATATATGTTATATAATACAAAGTTAATCGATTAAATTCTACAAAAATCATAAGAAAATACGTAGCTATATTGGTCACATAATCACAAATCTAATATTAATTAATTAAGCATACATATATATATATATAAATATATATATATATATATATATATATATATATATATATATATATATATATATATATATAATTAACAGTACTAATACACTCGAATCAACAAATACATCACTATTATGCGATAATATTACACAAATCTAACCGATTAATTAAATTAAACCTTAATATACATATATAGATCGTCACATAATTACACAAATCTAACAAATACAACACTATGATGCTATAATATTACACAAATTTAACAAATTAATTAAAAATAAACATTAATATACGTAGATCGTCACATAATTACCTCTAATTAATTAATACCTTAATTAAGCATAAATAATTAACACAAATATGCCTAAAATCAACAATTATATCACAAATAATCTAATTACACAAATCTAACCTTTAACTTTAAAAAACAAACATAATACACATATATAGATCGTCACATAATTACCTCTAATTAATTAATACCTTAATTAAGAATAATTAATTAACACTAATATGCCTAAAATCAACAATTATATCACAAATAATCTAATTACACAAATCTAACCTTTAACTTAAAAAAACAAACATAATACACATAGATCGTCACATAATTACCTCTAATTAATTAATACCTTAATTAAGAATAATTAATTAACACTAATATGCCTAAAATCAACAATTATATCACAAATAATCTAATTACACAAATCTAACCTTTAATTTAAAAAACAAACATAATACACATAGATCGTCACATAATTACCTCTAATACCTTAATTAAGAATAATTAATTAACACTAATATGCCTAAAATCAACAATTACATCACAAATAATCTAATTACACAAATCTAACCATTAATTTAAAAAAAAAAAAACATAATACACATAGATCGTCAAAATTACTTCATCAAATCGACTAATATCTTAATTAATCATACATAATTAACACAAATACATCAAATCAACTAAAAAAATCATATTTATGCAAAATAATAAAAATTTAACCGATTAAACTAAAAAAAAAATATGTAAAATCGTAATTTTGAATACATTGAACACATACCTTAAAGAAAGAAGAGATTTGGAGCTGAAATTGGTGAGAAATCGAATTAAAACGAGCAAAAAACCCTCAAAAATTTTTTTTTTTGAGAAGGAAGCAGCAATGGCAAATTCGCAGCAATGGCAAATTCGCAGCAGAAAACTGCTGCGAATTTGCCATATATATATGGCACCAACGTCCTGGAGACGTTGGTGCCATATCGGTGCGCTGCTGCTGCAGCTTTGTGTCTGCAGCTGCAGCAGACACAAAGCTGCAGCAGCAGCGCATGAGCTGGCAGCAACGTCTATATAGACGTTGCTGCAGGCAAACTGTTACCAACGTCCTTTTCGGACGTTGGTAACATTTAAAAAATAAAAAAAAAACGGAAAACGGCCAGCAGCAACGTTCGTAGGACGTTGCTGCACTGCACAAGACCTGCCAACGTCCACGGACGTTGGCAGGTCATTTTTTTTTTTGAATTTTTCTGTACCAACGTCAGTAGACGTTGGTACATTAAAATACTGCAACGGATTGTAAATCCGTTGCAGTATTGGCGTTGCATTAGCGCCAAATTCTTGTAGTGTATAGCCCAATCTGGCAAATCAGTGATGCTTGATTGTCCAGGACAGCCAGTCTTCTGTGATTTCTTAATTGGGACATGACTGCTATAAGTGCTTGGACTCATAATATCACCAATCTACCTAACAGTTTACAAAGGAACTATTAGTGCCGTATAATTTCAGTGGGAACTCAATGCCCCTTTGTGAATGAATCATTGAATGGAAGATGCATAAGGTGATAAAAAGAACAAGTAACATAGTCCAAGATCAGTGAAGAAAAAGAAGGAGAAGAAGAAGAAGCAAGATCTAGTCCTCTGTCGACTATGAGATTAATATATTGACACTGAAACTATAATTCACTAGGTTTGGTTATGTGGTAACTGAATAAGAATACTTGAAAAGCAAAAGTAACACTGATTAGTCGGTTGGTAATTAAACTAGAGTACATGGACTGTTGAAAATTAGACTTTTGAGATTTCAAGTAAAAGCTAATGGAAAACGTGAAAACGAATGCACACTAATTTTCAGCTGGACTAGGGTACATGAACTCAATGTGCATTCTGTCAGTCGCACTTGTCTTTCTTCTTAGTTTCGACGGTCTGAATTTTGATCATATCCAGTTCTAATGCAAAAGCAGAGCACCATATTCTTGGTGTTGATTCATTCTTACATTGAAAGGAACAATTAATCTTTTAAATGTAATACGATCCCCTTGGAACAATAAGATAAATGATATGTTTTGAAATCAACCCACTAAGTCTAAATCACGTTTATTAAGAGGAAATTTTGGTTCATTACTCTACCACTTAAGAAATTCATCTATGCGGAACATAGATTATGACGAGCCAAAGAAATCTCGATTTCAACCACCTAATTGATACTTCCGATAATGACTTTAACAACAACCTAATTGATGGAAAAACTGATAATCTAATTACATTGATTTGTTAAATCCTTCAAATTGACATTCTCAGGAACCAAGTTGCTGGATAATTATGAACGGAAATAGAGCCCAAAAACCACATTTGACCATAATGCTAAAATATTACTAAGGTGGTGTTTGCAAATGCTTATAAAAGGAGCTTGTTACTACTTTTGCTTAAAGTCACTTTAAGTAACTTTTAATAAAAAGTCGGGAGTGTTTGCAAATCTTCTTAAAAGCTACTTAAATCATTAATTAGGTGTTTGCAAAAATTAATGAGAATTAACTTTTCTATTTAAAGACCTTTCAAAAATAACATAATTCCAAAAGCAGATGGGGAAGCACCCCTGGGCATGCTTTTGCGGCACGTGCTTTTTCTGACTTTTTTTAAGACAAACAGAAGCAAAAGTCAACATTCAAACACTTAAAATGTGCTTTTGCGACTGCAAAAGCCAACAAGCTCCTTTTATAAGCATTTGGAAACACCACCTAAGTAAATATCAGCTCAAGCAACAACAAGTAGCTAGAAGAAAATTAAGTAAAATAGTCGTAAACATGAGATTCTAAACATAAAACACTCACAGATAACAAAACAATTGGTTAAATATGTAAAATCTGGGGAGTAAAGAGACAAATTACCTTTTACGAATAGAACCCTTATTCTCAAAAATATCCCTAAATTGAACTTGTCAGCTGTGAGTGAAGTTGCATTATGAGCTGAAATTGAGCCGGAGACTTGGAAAATAGCGCGATGTGCAAGCGGCTGTGAAATGACTACTTGCCCCCACAGGAACTCGTAAATTACTGGATTCTCTGGTACGATGTCTTTTTAGATAGTCGAAATTAAAGTTTCTGCTTTTTGTGAGTTATAAAACTGCATTTTACACTTGATTATGTTTTTGACAGTACATAGGGGTGACAATTTTATTGATTATTCAGTCCCTGTAACAAAAAAAAAGTGTAAAAATTATATTGACTATGTGCACCAAAAATATGAGCTATTGGTACATGAAATGTTTTCTAAATGGTGGAACTTATAAAAATACCAATTTGTTATGACTTATGACAAAGATCACATGCTTATACTATATATATTTGACATTTTTTTTTCTTTTTCAGCGTGATAAGGAAATTAGTAAGATATATATGTGTTTACCTTATGTTTAGTGACTGCAGTCGATGCCTCATTACATCCAATATAAATTCAATCATATATTCGCTTGACATAAAAATCAATAGAATCTTCCAAACATATTTTTTCATCCAAGATGCTTAGAAGATTTCATCACAAGTTCAAACAAGAGAAAGGGTATATTCTCACATCTTTTTATTTTTCAGCTTCAACAGGTTAGAGAAGATGTGTAATCTTGTGGGAGGAAAATACCTCTTTTTTTAATCTTAAATTATACAACAAATTTCAAAAGGGGCAAACATACTAATTATTGATCTCATGGTAAGGTCAACACTTCATGTTTGACATCTTAGAAAATTTCAGTTAAGAACCAATGAAATACTAACATGTATAACATCAACAAACATACCAAATCGGGATGTTCTTACCTGCCCTCAATGGTAGAAAACATCCCCCTCACATGTGGTGGGCCCCACATCAGTGTGGGGCCCACCACATGTGAGGGGGATGTTTTCTACCATTGAGGGCAGGTAAGTGTTTCACTACCAAATCTTATGAGACGAAAAAGTATCACGACTTACTATGACAGTGCACACATCACAATTCACATATTGTAAGCCCTTCGTTTTCTACTTCATGCAAAGTACTCTTAAGTGACGACAACTCTTGAACAAGCCGAAGCTTTAGGATATGCCGATTACTCTTTAGCCAGCTCACTAGCTTCATTCCACGGCATCAGTTGTTGGCGACAGCGACAGAGGTTCAGAATCTTCAGTTGTTTTGCATTTCTCAAGAAAGCTTTGCCAATTTAATCTCCTCCATCTTCCCAATGACGCGGATAAAGCTGACATTCTCCAAGTGAGATACAATACACGAAGGCACATATATGTCCGTGTCATAATCGTAATCACTCCAATCTGTCTGAAAAAAAGATAAACAAAAAATAAATAAAACCAAAGTCGAAGAACACGAGCACAAAAACAAAAAAGAAGAGTAAGAGAACATGGCTTACCACAGTTATCCAAAGAATCCTCAAAAAAGGCGCCGCGTGAAGTAACTCAAGTAATGCATCGAAATTGCCAAGCAATCCACAACTAGACGTTCCATCTTGTAATACCTGGGAAGAGAAGGTCCTAGTTTCGATAGGGTAATAGCATTCGGAAACATCCCAAAGAAAACAAAACAAGGCCCTACTATTAATTTCCAGTTTCAGTGACAGGGAGAGTACATATAGCTGCCTGAGAATGCTAATTTAAGCATCATTTATTGACTATCTAATGTGAAGAAAGAGAAAAGTTAAGAACTAACCTTTGCCACATGACCTTATAAAACCAATTCTTTTAAACTTGGGAATCCTTTCAATAGCTTCCGAATATGTAATCCATTGTTTCCTAGTAAACGAAGATCGTCTCTTACAAAAACATTTTGCACAGCTGCATAAACAATTTCTGTCTGGATAGGACAATGTTTTCTGCTAAACCACGAGATTCAAACCTCACAAGACTGTCTCCAGTAATATTGATTGAATAATCTTTCACTTTAGCATTATCTGAGGTTATCCGACCTGAATCTAGTCATTTTAGGAGCATAGATTTCGACATACTTTACATTCAACCACTTGCATCTGATTATTTCTAAAGTTTCCAGGACTTGGAATTTGAACTTCACCGGATCAGAATTAGAAAGCTCATTCAAAATCTCAACTCGCACAAGCGACAAAGTCGTGAGGTAAAGAAAACAAATGTCGGCAGGAACTTTAAAGGTGCAGTACATGTTAAGCTCCATATTTCTCAAGGAATAGCAATTAAGAAGATTTTGGGGCAAGATGATGCCTTCTGCATCACAAAATATATGCAAACGACGAACACCACGAATTAACGCAGCAGATATCCATGTTTTGATGCGAATTAAGTCATGCTCTCGGACACACGAAAGACTAAACTTTTGTATGCTCCTTGAAAGAAGAAGCGTCATGTCCAGAAAGTTAGCAAAAGTAGCTACTTTACTCTCATTTCCAAACATCATGCGGTCATCCAATCTTACGTTGTAACTAGATAGCCATTTGTATTCCCAATCTTTAGACAAAACTGAGGTTCTCACTGCATCCTCCGTGGGTAGCCGGGAAAGAATGTGAGATTTAGCCCCGTCTGGTAAATCGCTGATGTGATCGTGTTCAGCATGACCACACTTTCGCAATTTCTTACTCGCGTTCATACTAATTTGAGTGCTTATACTCATAATCTCACGAATCACACTACAAGAAATGTGGCCTATAGCAAGGTCCAAAAACCTTGCTATAGGTTCAAATTCCCTTGCTATTGATCTATTGCAAGGGATGTGGACGTTGGTAGCATCCCTTGCTATAGGTGGCGTTGGTGCAGGTATTTTGCATGTTGCAAGGGAAATGGACCTTGCTATTGCTGTTCTGACACACACCTGTAGCAAGGTCCATTTCCCTTGCTGTAGTGTGCTGACACACACAATTGACAGCAACGTCCATAGACGTTGCTATTTATTCTGACACAAAAGTCAATTGCAACGTCTTTTGACCTTGCAATTGATTTACGCACGTTTTTTTTTTTTTTAATTTCATTTTTGTTCATTATTTTTTTCGACGAAACACAGCAACATCTACGGACGTTGCTATAGTGTCCGGACACTTTTTATTTTTCAAATTTGGCAGCAACGTCCACGGACGTTGCTATAGTATCCGGACAATTTTTTTTCAAATTTGGCAGCAACGTCCAGGGACGTTGCTATAGTGTCCTGATTTTTTTTTTTTCAAATTTGGCAGCAACGTCCACGGACGTTGCTGTAGAGAAATATTTTTTTATAAAAAAAAGTGGCGGTAAAAATCGCCTAATAAAATGTTTTTTAATATATATATACATATATATATATATATACACACACTCACATTATACATTAATTGAAACCTCAATATTATATATGTATAGTATGTGTTATAAAATATAATACTAATAACTAAATTATAAGATACACACACACACACACACAAACACACGCACATATATATATATATATATATATATATATATATAGTATTAAGAAATGTTAGATAACATTTTAAAAATTATAATGATATATATATACATACACACACTAAACTTTACAATGTATAATTATAAAATAATCTCACTAATTATAATTAAACAATATATATGTATATATATAGTATAAGATGCATGTATGCATATATAATATATATATAAGTTGATCATGATGCAAAATAAATTAAGGAAAAAAATAAAGTGAAGGAGAGAAGGGGAGAAGAAGATGATAATAATATGAGAGGGAGAAGTGGGATGGATGAGTGATATAGTGTGGTATTTATAGTGGGAGGGAATGAAATTTTTTGGGAAATTTGAAATTTCCGCCAAAAATTTCATTCTGAAATTTTGTAGCAAGGTCCAAATCTCTTGCAACAGGTTATTGTCAGAAAGCTGTTGCAAGGGAAATTGGGATCCCTTGCTACTGTGTCAGAAAAGTAGCAATAGCAAGGGATTTGGACCTTGCAATAGCTTTATTAGAAAAATGTTTTAATTATATATATTCCCTCATTCACTCATTTAATTAGATCCATATATAATTATGACTTGTAAATCATAATTACATGAGACTTGAACTAAATATATAGAACTAATCTTGATCTTGGTTAAATTAATTAATTAATAAAACTTATTTGATTGAATAATTATTAATTACATAAGAAAATAGAACTAATCTTGATATTTATATCTATATATATATATATATATATATATATATATATATATATGTGAACTTATTTGAATGAATAAGATCCTAATAACATATGAGAACTGAACTAATTAGAATTAATCTTGTATTGTAAAATTAATTAAAGTTATTAGAATCAATAACTTCTCATTAAATAATAATAATCAAACTAAACATACGATTCTTGATTTTCATTAAATAAACTGAAATTATATGAATGAATAATATTTATACTACATAAGAATTGATCAACTACGTACAGGAAAACTTACTGTTTATTTTTGTTGAATTAATTAAGAATATAATTGATAACTCAACATTACATTAGAATTGAACTAATTAAACAAAACTAATCTTAATTAAATTTTAATAAATTAATTGAACTTGTTAGATTGGACAACTCCTAATTAACTACAAATATATAAGCATCAACTAAATATAACTAACATTGACTTTTGTCAAATTAGTTTAACTCAATTGAACAAATATTAAATAAGAACTAAATTACTTAGATTTAATAACATTGATTTTACTATGAATAGTGTTATTACATAAGAATTGAACTACGTACAAGGAATACAACTCTTTAGTTTTGTTCAATTAATTAGGAATGGAATTTATAACTCAACATATAATTACATTAGAATTGAACTAATTAAACTACGTACAAGGAAAACTACTCTTTATTTTTTTTAAATAAATAAATATATATATATATATATATAAAGAATGAAGAATGCAGCTTTATTATATTAAAAAATAAGTAAAACAAAACCTGCAAGGGAAGAGGAGGTTGCTGAAGCTGAAAGGCTACTGCAAGGGCCTTTTTCCCTTGCAATTGTGTCAGAAAAGCTGTTTTTACAGCAGCAAGGGATTTGGACCTTGCAATAGATTTATCAGCTTTATATCCTCTCCTCCACACATTTCATTATCCATAACCTGCGTTTCTTCCCCAAAATCTACTGCATTTCTTCCCCCTCTCTTCTCTATTTTTCAGCAAAATTTCATTTATTCCCTGTGATTTTTTTGCAAAGCGTACGTAATTCTCAGCAAAGCTCACTCCACGAGAGGTATCTATTTCAGTATTATCGTAATTCGTTGCTGAATTGTATATATATATTGTTGATGTTGTTGCTTAATTTAGTGATTTTTGTAATATTAATACTTGTTATTCATCATATTTAGAATAACTGAGATCTAAGCATGATTTGATTAGTAGTATGCTATTTATATGCATGTGTGTAATTAGTTGTTAACACTGTTAGTATTTGATGATAAGTTTTAATTAGCCTTACTTTCGTGATTAAATAGTCAGTTCTCGTGCTTATGCATTGTTAATTTGATTTTAATTAGATAAAAAATGTATAACAACGAAGATCGGAGTTGGATGTACGATCGAGGGGTTGATGAGGGGTATATCAATCCTTATTTCGTAGATGGCGTCAACAGATTCCTAGAATTTGCATTTTCTCAAGGTCATCGAAGAGTTAAGTGTCCGTGCACTCGGTGTGGTTTTAGCAAAAGCAAAAAGAGGGATGTGATTCAAGAACACCTATTGAAGTACGGTTTTGTTCCTCATTATTACGTATGGGAGGCACACGAAGAAAGGAACAACTTTTCTGGCAATTACACGTACGCAGGAGAGTCATCTACTCATAATGATAATGTCGAAAGTGGTTACGTAGATATGGTCAATGATGCATACAGAGGTCAGTTTGAAGGCACGCACTATAATCAAAATATAGAAGAAGAGCCAAACCGTGAGGCACGAGACTTTTTTGAAATGCTACGGGAAGCCGAGGTGCCAATACACGTAGATGTGGAAACAACACCATTGCAGTGGTTAACATCATTTATTGCCGACAAGGTTCGTCATGGCACAACAAACGCCTCTGCTGACAATCAATTACAAGCGGCCCGCAGATTAATGAGTCCTGCAGATCGTCATAGATTGCCTGAAAATTGGTACGGAGTCAAGAAATTCATCAAAGGTTTAGGACTTGGGTACAAAACTTATGATGTGTGTGTTAATATTTGTATCCTTTATTACGGGGAGTACGAAAGTAAGAGCTGGACCGAGTACCCCCATTGTGGCGAAGCTAGGTACGAGGAATGCACCAATAAGAAGAAGCTTGTTCCACGTAAGAAGCTGTGGTACTTGCCAGTGACGCCTCGATTGCAGAGGCTTTACACATCACGCAAAATATCGGAGCACATGACATGGCACTTGAAGTGTCAGGCAGATACCGATCAAATGATTCACCCTGCTTCAAGTTTGGCCTGGAAATCTTTCGACAGGATATTTCCCGATTTTCCTGCCGAACCAAGAAACTTTAGACTTGGACTTTGCACCGATGGTTTTAATCCTTTCGGGAACTCCTCAACTCCTTACTCGTGTTGGCCAGTCTTTGTGACCCCTTATAACCTCCCTCCTGACCTATGCATGCGGCAAGAATATATTTTCCTAAGTTTAATGATATCTGGCCCGAAGAGTCCTGGCAAGAACATTGACGTATTACTCAGACCCCTAATTGATGAACTTAAGTCACTGTGGGATTCGGGTGTGCCAACATACGATAGTTTTCGGAAACAAAATTTCCAAATGCGAGCTTCATTGCTATGGACGATTAGTGACTATCCAGGGTATGGCATGCTATCACAGTGGAGCACACATGGTCGTTTATCTTGCCCGTACAATATGGAAGAAACCAAGAGTTTCCAACTTAAGCACGGTCGAAAGACTTCTTTCTTGGACTGTCATCGTCGATTCTTGCCTCTGGACCATCCATGGAGACTAAACACAACTGACTTCACGAAAGGTAGAATAGAGACTGATCAACCTCTACCAAGAAGATCAGGGATAGACATGTTGAGACACGTTGAACGTCTTCCACCAGTCGGATTTGGTATATGCGGAGAATTTGTTCAGGGCTTTGGCTTGGATCACAATTGGTGTCGTAGAAGTATATTTTGGGAACTTCCGTATTGGAAGCATAATCTGATCCGCCACAACCTAGATGTCATGCATTGTGAAAAGAACTTCTTCGACAATATTAAGAACACTGTGATGGATGACCCTCAGAAAACCAAGGACAATATGAACTCTCGCAAAGATTTACAATTACTGACGGGCAGAAGATCTTTGTTTCTATAGACTGGACCGGGAGGTAGGTTATACAAACGTAAAGCATCGTACTGTCTCAGTAAGGACGAAAAGGTTAAAGTGTGTGAGTGGTTGTGCAATCTCAAATTTCCGGATGGATACGCGTCAAACATTTCGCGTTGTGTTCAAATGCCACAGTTGCGTCTAGTGGGAATGAAAAGTCACGATTGTCACGTTTTTTTGCTAAGGTTGGTTCCGATAGCATTTCGTGACTTCTTGCCAGAGAATGTCTGGGGGCCGCTCGTGGAAATCAGTAATTTTTTCAGAGCTTTGTCAGCTCCTGACATCCGATATAGTGACATGGATTTATTAGAACGTTCGATTGTGGTGACTATGTGCAAGCTGGAAAAATTCTTTCCTCCATCGTTCTTTGATTCTATGGAGCATTTAGCGATACACCTTCCCTGGGAGGCAAAGGTCGGTGGGCCCGTACAATACAGGTGGATGTATCCATTTGAGAGGTAAATACCAGTTACTGTTATATTGATAACTATACAATGTTCAAAATATGACTAGTTAATTTTTTTTTTCTTTGTTAGACGGATGTTTGATTTTAAGAGACCAAGGGGTAACAAGGCACACATAGAAGGGTCGATTGTTGAGGCGTACATTTACGCAGAAATTGCAAATTTCTCCTCACTCTACTTTGACAGCAATATTGAAACAAGAGCAACCCGTTTGAACAGGAACGAAGTTCCAATATCTATTGACCCCAACGACCAATTATCAGTATTCCAGAGTAAAGGGAAAACAATGGGGCGTTGTGTCAATTACAGAAATTTGTCTCTCGCAGAGTGCAAAGCGGCTCATCTATATGTCTTATTGAATTGCCCAGAGGTCGAGTGTTGGTTAAGGTAAGATTACTAATTGCCATACAATGTATTCTTGCTAATATATCAATTGATGTTTTAAACGGCTTCTTTCTGTGACAGTATGTTTGATGAACAGATGTGCGCAGGATATCCGCAAGCTAATAAAGATCAGATACGTAAAACTTATTTTATCGACTGGTTCAAACAAGTTGTTGTGTCTGGTAGTTACAGTGTGGATCCTAGATTACGCGGTCTTGCTCGGGGTCCTGTTTTGAAAGCAAAAACTTATAATGGTTATACGGTTAACGGATTTAAGTTTCATACAGAAGCATATGGGGCTGGTGGGCAAACAATGAACAATGGCGTTTATGTGAAGGGCGACACTGGCGACCCAGACGCACGTAATTTCTATGGAATGCTTCAAGAGATTATACAGGTTGATTACTGGGGCAGTGGAAACTTGGAACAAATTGTTATGTTCAAATGTGATTGGTACGACGTGTATAATGGAATAACAACTCATCCGACTTATGGCCTTGTTGACATTAATCCAACAATGCGACTCGGGACAGGAGCGTCTGAACCGTTTATCCTAGCAAGTCAGGCGCAACAAGTCTATTACAGTCTGTATCCTTCACAAAAAAATACCAGTAGGAGAGGATGGTGGGCGGTTTGCACGACAAGAGCGAGATACCTCGTTGACACAACTGTAGTGGCTAATCTCGACATTTACCAAGATAGCACCGCACCTCAGTTAAGATTGGATGACATCAACAATATCGACAATACACCTGTTAGGCTTGCAGACGATGATATTGTGGAAGTCGATGATAATGACACATCTGCCGATGATGACGTGGATGAAGATCATGATGATGGTGACAACGATGACCCTGATTATACGTAATGTATGTTCTAAGCAATATGTATGCCTATGTAGTAAGAATTCGTGAACTTAAACAGTGGTTTATTTGCATTATGTAAGCTTGAGTTGTAATATTTGAGTTATTTGAATTGTAACGTTTATATATATATATATATGTATATATATATATGTATATATATATATATAAAACTAGTGTAAATTATAAATATTAATAAAAACATAAATATATATAAGGTGCAAACATAAATAAAAACAAGCTAAAACAAACCACGTTTGTTTATAATTATACAAATACAAATAAAAGCAGCAAATAACAGTCTAAATTTCAGTATCCTCGTCAAATTACATATCACCCAAGCCAGTAGTGTCGTTAGCACCGCCACCCGAACTTCTTTCCTGGTCCCCTTCGTCCTCCTGATCGGTAGAATGTGACCGTGGTTGATAGAGTGGATCCCCTGATAACCGCCCGCTGCCGAAACTCGTGTCCGTCGGTTGCAATGGTTGGTGGAAAACTGCCGGGAAGTTGTTAAACTGTTGTTGTTGCCCCTGTTGTTGTTGCCCTGACCCCCACAATTCATCAGGCACCGGCATATTGAACTGTGACATAAAGTATTTGAGAACATTCTTTAAACCTGTGATTTCCTGCCGTTGAGAAGCTGTTTCGGCCATCAGTGCCTCCACGCGACTAGAAGAGCCAGTCTCAACGAACCTAGGATGTCTTCGAGCCTTGAATCCTACGCGCTCAGGCTCACCATAGCTCGCCAGACCCACCACCCTATTCTTCTTTACACGTCCGGCTGCGTCAATTTCCACCCACGGTCTAACGTCCCAGACCGGCCACTTGCTCATATCTGGCCCATGTTCTCTCAGGCAGTGTTCCACATAAGCATCCTACATATAACATATTATGATTCAAAATATATTTTTGTAACAAACATAAGTATTATTACGACAACAACAATTATTGACGATTACACCACTCTAATGAAAGAAAATATTATACTCACGTAATTAGCTTTGTCCTCAGGATTTGGCCACTCAACCGTTCCGTCGTCATGTTTCTTTGCACGAGTCTTTATAAAGACATCCTGAAACGGCACCTTGTCGGGCGTTGTATTCATTTCCTTTGCCTGTCATAATATGAAAATTCATTAAAGCAAACACAGATCACATTATTAAATCAATGATGATATTTGAAAAATAACCAATCATATTTTTCTACTTACCAGATCTATCCTATGCTTGTTCGTGCTGCGAGACCCACCCCTATAGTTTACCATTTTCCCTTTATCTCGATTTTTAGCGTTCTGCTCCGAACGACCCTTCGTGGGCTCAAGCTCCCAATAATCATAAAATGCCTGCCGAAAATCTTCGTGAATCCAACAACTGTGAGTCATACTATAGGTGGGGTCAACTTTGCAGCGCAACCACCATTTCTTGGCGTGGTTTACTGAACCTGCAAATCTCGCAGTAGCGACCCTATCGTGCCATTCCCTGACTGCATTTTCTATGGCAGGATCCCACTAGTATGTGTGCTGCATTTAATACAGACATAAAGAAAAGTTGGTCACATAAATGAATAATAATGAACAAATATTTATAAATATTTAATAAATATAGAAGTCAAGCTAATTCCTTACCTTAAATCTGTTCCAACACATTTCCTTCTCCTCCTCTGACCACATGCCGTACGTGAAGTATGCCCCTTGCATCATGTTCCTCAAATTTGTACCAATCGTGGTCACGGCGGAAGGGTTCTCTATTGAGCCATCAAAGAATAATTCAAGTACCTCCCTGTCATCCGGATTTGCCGGGGGCTCGCGAGGTTTAGATTGTCCTCGCACTACAACCCTAGTAATACCACCATCGTCTCCTGAATCATTATTACCCCCCTCATCCTCGTCTAACTCCTCAGAAACGCCATGAGCACGTGAGCATGAAGCTCGTGTGCCCGAAGCTCGTGTGCCTGAACCACGTGAGCCTGAACCCCGTGAGCCCGATGATGATGGCCCAGCAGTACTTCCCGTCCCCTGAACCTGTAGCTGTGGCCTCGTTAGCGGTGTTTGTGGCATACCAAATCCAGCTCCACTCCCAAAACCAGGCACACCAAATCCAGCTCCACTCCCATATCCAGGCCCACCAAACCCAGCTCCACTCCCATATCCAGGCCCACCAAATCCAGGCCCACCCAATCCAGGCCAACCATAACCACCCCCACCATAACCAACCCCGCTATAGCCAGCCCTACCGAATCCACCACCACCATAACCACCCCCAACATATACACCCCCCATTGTCGATCCTACACCCATCAATTGATTGGTAAACGACCCACTAGCGCGGGCTCCTGCTTCATTTGATCCTCCGGGAAACATCGGCATCACCGCTGAAAGTGATCCCATCGAACCAAGATCAGGCTGCGAAGAGAATGATCCTCGAGGTACCCCTTCCGGGTATGGCACCTGGTTCTTCGACACCTTCTTTTTTCCTTTCCCCTTACCCTGATCTGACGAGCCGGCCATCTGATAAATAAATATTTAGAATGGTCAAATTAATATAAAAGGGATACACGACAATATATACTATCTATTCATTTACTAAATTGTCTAAATTATACAAATCTCCGCTAATTTTTCTAATCAATGTATTACAACTAAGTAAGCTCAATACTCATTGTGATATATATACTATTAAATTAAAGTATTCAACAATTAATTACGTACGGACGTGTCACAAAATAACTACATCTTCTACATATATCTCTATCTATGTCAAGCATCAATAATTACACCATAGCATGTTCATATAAACAAGTTTAACCAAAATATATTTCCCATATTTTTATTACAAATATATAATTTCTCAATGCTACTAACCTTTTTAGCATATCTAATTGACATAAATACGTTCTAACATAAACACAATTATATATGTTATATAATACAAAGTTAATCGATTAAATTCTACAAAAAAAAAAAGTAAATTAACAAATACATCACTATTATGCGATAATATTACACAAATCTAACCGATTAATTAAATTAAACCTTAATATACATATATAGATCGTCACATAATTAATTACCTCTACTACCTTAATTAAGTATAAATAATTAACATATATAAATACACTATCTAATCAACAATTACATCACAAATACTAATTACACAAATCTAACCATTAATTTAATAAAAATTTAATAATACACATAGATCGTTCAAAATTACTTCTAATATCTTAATTAATCATACATAATTACACAAATCTAACAAATACAACACTATGATGCTATAATATTACACAAATCTAACAAATTAATTAAAAATAAACATTAATATACGTAGATCGTCACATAATTACCTCTAATTAATACCTTAATTAAGCATAAATAATTAACACAAATATGCCTAAAATCAAAAATTATATCACAAATAATCTAACTACACAAATCTAACCATTAATTTAAAAAAACAAACATAATTATACACATAGATCGTCACATAATTACCTCTAATACCTTAATTAAGCATAAATAATTAACACTAATATGCCTAAAATCAACAATTACATCACAATTAATCTAGTTACACAAATCTAACCATTAATTTAAAAAAAAAAAACATAATACACATAGATCGTCAAAATTACTTCATCAAATCGACTAATATCTTAATTAATCATACATAATTAACACAAATACATCATCAAATCAACTAAAAAATCATATTTATGCAAAATAATAAAAATCTAACCGATTAAACTAAAAAAAAAATATATATAATCGTAATTTTGAAGACATTGAACACATACCTTAAAAAAAGAAGAGATTTGGAGCTGAAATTATGTGAATTGGAATGAAAATGAGGGGAATTTTTTTTTTTTTTTTTTTTATGAAGCAGCAATGGCAAATTCGTAGCAGAAATCTGCTGCGAATTTGCCATATATATATGGCACCAACGTCCTGGAGACGTTGGTGCCGCATCAGTTAATGCTGCTGCAGCTTTGTGTCTACAGCAGACACAAAGCTGCACGACATGCATATGGCACCAACGTCCCCAGGACGTTGGTGCCTTTCTTTCAGCTGGCAGCAACGTCTACATAGACGTTGCTGCAGTAAAAAAAAAATATTTAAAAAAAAACCACGAAAACAGTTACCAACGTCCTTTTCAGACGTTGGTAACATTTAAAACATAAAAAAAAAACAAAAAAACATCAGCAACAACGTTCATAGGACGTTGCTGCTTGAATTGCGTTCTGACAGCTTCCTGCCAACGTCCAATGACGTTGGCAGGTATTTTTTTTTTTTACTTTAGCTGTACCAATGTCCTTGGACGTTGGTACAGCTAATTTCCTGCAACGGATTCAAAATCCGTTGCAGTATGTACGTTGCATTAGGCCAGTTTTTTTGTAGTGTCAACCTGACATTAGATATAGAGTAACCGTTAGAGCCTTATAATTTCAGCGCGAACACAACACCCCTTTTTAATGAATTACGGAAAGCATAACACGATATAGAAATCGGTAATGTCGTCAAAGAAGGCCGATAAACACCGGAATTAGATTGCGCAGATAAATTATGAATTTAGGATACATGAACTCAATCTACTTTGCTGTCTCCTTAGTTTTCGCGGATCATATAAAGAGATATCTCTTAAGTTCCATCATATCCAATCTGCCGTCTGATGAAAAACAAAAGACCATTGACTGATTCTTTCTTAAACTTACAGGAATCATTGCTTTTTCTCTAAAAACATGTATAGGATAAATCAAATATTTCGACAACAACCCATTATTTATCATCAATGAGTTAAAATGTAACGAAAAAATTGTAATCAAGCTAACAACTAGT
Organism: Misopates orontium; assembly: GCA_946800315.1. Classification (NCBI taxonomy): domain Eukaryota; kingdom Viridiplantae; phylum Streptophyta; class Magnoliopsida; order Lamiales; family Plantaginaceae; genus Misopates; species Misopates orontium. The sequence continues at coordinate 32,066,524 of OX326950.1, forward strand.
AGAAGAAAATTAAGTAAATAGTCTGCATACCTGAGATTCTGACATAAAACTAATAAAACAATATATAGGTTACGTATATAAAATGTCAGGAGTACAAAAGCAGCATTACCTTTTATTTAACTACAGAAAAAAGACTTAACTCTCATAAATTCCTCAAAAGGAAGTGGATTTATCAGCTTGAGCGGGAATTAGCGTTTTTTTTTTTTTTATGGAAACTAACATATATAAGCTTGTTAGGACCGCAAGTCCGACACACTTTCAAACTCGGTTGAACAGTCAGGACTGCCAGGTCCAACTAGATTTTATTTCCTTGTTTGCAAAATTATTTTAAAGGAAAATTCGGTTTTATTTACTTTGATTTATTTACTTAATTATTCACTCGGTTTATATGGTATTTATCTTGTTATTAGACGCGTGAATATTTAGGTGAGTTTGGAAAGATTTAACTTGATCTTATAGTATCTTATCTTATGGAAAGTTAATCTTTATCAAACTCTTTATTATATCCTTTAGTAATCTATTCCTTGTGGAGTTCTTCTTTGTCTTTGGTGTGCAGAATATACGAAGATCATGAAGATCTTATCAAACGGAAACAAAGACTTATCAAAAGGAAGAATCGCCTTATCATGGAAAGATTCGGATATATATGGAAAGATCCTGTCTCCACTGGATATGGAGACTAGCCGAGATTCAAGGATATCTTTCAGGAGAGCTATCCTGTAAATAGTAGAAATCCTAAGAATCAATGTAGAACACTCGTGTAACAATATATACATCTTTAGGTGTTCTCTTTTATTTTGATTTCTTAGTTTTCGCCCTCTTGAGTTACATCAAGAACGTGAGAAGCCGACAATAGTTGAAGGGAGTTCAACGGGAAAGGATTGCGCCAGTTAGAGAGATCTATACGTACGTGCAGTTCGCTTGGAAGCATTCTCATAAGAAGATCACTACGGGAGTTTTGGTCTTACGAGTCAAACGGAGTAGACGCGAAAAAGGTTCCGGTGGTATCAACATTAGAGGGATTCGGTGTTAGAGTAAAACCAGTTGGTGTAATAACTTTTGTCCGTTGAAAGAAGTTTGATTCAGGCGAAAGCCTCGTGGATGTAGGACATAGTCCGAACCACGTTAAAATCTGCTGTCTTACTTTGCTGTCTTACTTACCTGTCTTACTTATCTGTCTTACTTATCTGTCTAGACTAGGTACCGCAACTACTGCTTATAACGTAAAGTATTAGACCTAAAGATCTATCAATTGGTATCAGAGCCTATGACCTACTTACATTGGTGAGATTCTGGTTTTATTTAGATCTTGCAGATTTGATGGCACAAAACGTTGAGGGATCATCATCATCAAAGCCGCCGCTCTTAAATGAATTTAACTATTCATACTGGAAGGTCCGCATGACAGCTTTCATCAAAAGGGAAAATCAGAAAGCGTGGAAAAGCATTCTCAAAGGATGGTCTCCACCACTAGACAAAGATGGAAAGCCGAAGCTAGAGCTCGACTGGTCTGACGCAGAAGATCTCGACGCGAGCCACAACTCCATCGCAATCAATGCAATTTTAAATGGAGTCGACCTAAATCAGTTCAAACTGATCTCCAAGTGTGAATCGGCCAAAGATGCATGGAACGCCCTCCGCGTTGCCCATGAAGGTACCCCATCTGTGAAAAGATCCAAAAGACAAATCCTTGGTACACGGTTTGAGGAACTCAAAATGGAGGATCATGAAACAATAGCTCAATACAATGCTACACTTAGAGACATTGCTAATGAAGCCTTCCTCCTCGGTGATGAGTCCAAACTTGTTCAAAAAACTCTTCGCACTTTACCCTCAAGATTTGATATGAAAATTGAGGCGATTGAAGAAGCAAGAGACGTGGAAAACTTGTCACTTGAAGAGCTCATGGGTGCCCTCTCAACTTTCCAGTTGAAAAAGAATTTGAATGGAGTCACTTCAAAAGGTGTTGCACTTAAAGCTGAAATCAAAGACAAACCTCAAAGTGACGACAAGGACGAGTTTGAGAAATCTGTCGCGTTTCTCTCCAAAGGACTCCGAAAGTTTTCCAAGTGGAAAAACAAAGGTACGAACACTTTCCCTTCTAACTCTGATAATTCATTAAAATCTTCCGCTGCTAATGATCTTAGCTACAAAAGAAGAGGAAAAGGTGTTCAATGCAGGGAATGCCAAGGCTATGGTCACATACAAACTGATTGTGCAAATCTTCTCCCGAAGAATAAAAACTAAGCCATGGTGTGCACCTGGAGTGCTGGAGAGTCATCTGAAAGTGAAGATGAGACTGGAGAAAAAGCTAATATTGCACTCTCCTCTGTCATCAGACCTGATTCATCACCTGTCGCGACTGACCAGGACGACTCCGAAACTGCTTCTGAGATTAAAACGATTACATCTATATGCAGTGATGACGAGTTAGATTGTTGCATTGATGAACCTGAAGAAAGAACATTTTTTGCATTTTCTTCTATCCTTAATCATGACTTACCACTAGTCTTGACTACTCAGGAAAACAACGATGATACTGAGGACGATAATTCCCCTGATCCATTTCGGGAAATCAGACTCCTTCGAAATATTTTGTTTTCAGAGATACGCAAGAACGTTGATCTTAATAGACAAGTCATGGCCCTCAGAAATGATGTACACAGCATAAAAGAATCAATCACCATTTTTGAGGATTTGGAATCACACTTCCAAGATGTTCTTAAGGTTCTCAATAAGACTGTATCAGACAATCAGAACAAAGTGTCTGATCAAGGTCCTAGTCCCATTTTTAATCATGCTGGTCTTGGTTACCACCCACCGATCGGTCTAAGCAGGGAGATTCCTAGTATATCTGATATGGATAATGATAGCTTAACACGTGATCCTAATTTCTCACAGCCTCATGTTTTTTGCAGGTCCAGTCAACCGAACAGGCCCGGTCCCGTTTGGTGGTCACGACGGATGCGCAAGTCAAGCAGAGCCTGTTATCATTGTGGTGGTCAAGGACATATTCGTTCATGCTGTCCTGACTTACAACAGAACTCATCGAGGAACACAGCAAAGAAACCTGTTGGAAGACTCCACGAAATCTCGGAAGACTCCACGAAAAACAGTGTTTAAAGACTCCGATGAAGATTCTGAACCAACGAATCACATAAGGGTGAAATGTTCTAATCATAAAAACATTCATTTTGCATTTTCCTCTGTTGAAAACGCTTCACTTGATTGTTAGTATCTTGACAGTGCATGCTCACATCACATGACAGGGAACAAAAACCTTTTGACTAACTATGTTACTGGTCCAAGTGGAACAGTTCAGTTCGGTAACGGCAAAAAGGGTCAAGTGGTTGCAAAAGGAACACTCATTCTTAACGGGTGTCCTATACTTAACGATGTGTTCCATGTTGATGGACTTGAGCATAATTTTATTAGCATAAGCCATCTATGCGATCAAAAGTTGGTTGTCACGTTTACACAAGATGAATGTCATGTATTTGATAACCAAAGTTTTTGTGTTTTTTCAGGAAATCGGACTGCTGAAAATTACTATACTCTAAAGCAGTCACGACTCCCTACAGAACAGTTCACAAACTCTGTTTCAAACAGACCTATTTCTCCTTTAGTTAATGAACTAATTTGTTTTTGTGGTTCGCAGGTCAGTCAAGGAGCCAACAGATTGGTCATAAATCAATCCAAGTGCGTTCATTATCCTATCAAGGACCTTGATCTTGAAACTGCAGAACAGTCGATGATTCTTGTGGCAACTTCTACATGGGTTATCAATGAGATAAGAGGAAACTTCATAGACCTCAGATTCTCCACTTTTGGAACAGGAAGTCATCTCTACCTAACTATGCATAATCTTGTCATATTACTTGATATTGGTTGGGTTGATCACATGCTTAAGAATTTTGTTTTTGTGCAAAGTGATGTGTTGTTCCTTAGTAACCACAACTGTGCTATTATCATTGCTCATAATCATGTTAAGCACTTATGCACACAGCACACGGATATATGGCACCATCTCACATGTGATTTAGGTGATAATGAATGTGTTGTCATTAAGCATGTCGCGACTGGAAGACAAACTGCTGTTATTTTTATGAAGAAAATTGTTTCACAAAGCTTTGAGATCCTCAGAAAGTCTCTCAGCATTTGTCTCCACTAAGCGCTGGTCGCGTGCCAGATTTAATTGAGATGTTTTTATTTGTTGGACTAACTCTTATGACTTACTTGCAGACCTGTTGGACAGCCGGTTCTGGAGCGTACTTAGAACTGCATTGATACACAGTGCACATCATTCCCTCAGTTAAATCAGTGAAATCGAAGGATTTTGCAACGGGCAATTTTTGTTTTTATTTTGTTTTTATAATCTCTTTGACATGGACATTGTCCACTTTTGCTACCTCATCACTTTAAAAACAGAAGAATTGAGCTGAAAAGAAAAGTATGAGTGATCAAAAGAGTTGTGAAAAGAAAAGAACAAAGAGAGCATGAGCCAAAAGAAAAAGTGCTTCAAAAGAAAAATATATGGAGGAAAAAGCTGCCTAAACTCAATGAATATGAGTGAAAGCATTCAATTCATATTTCACGGTCATCACAAAATTGAAAAGAGCTACCATATTCTATATAAAGTTATGTGTGAAAGCTACCTCTGTGACAAAGGCTCAAAGTGTGTGTACAAGGTGCAATTGTATTGTTTGAAAAGAGATATCTTGCAAAACGATTTTTGCCCCTTTCAAATTCTCTTCCTTTTCATCTGTTTATCATATGAGAATTCACACACACACATTTTAATGTATTCATCTGGTTCATGAGTATGCTTCAGTCTCGACCTGTTTTATACTTAGTCTTTCAGTCTGTCATGACAGGGTGTTTCGACATCCACTTACACCAGTTGAATTGGTCATCGGTAAGTTATGTGAGTAATTTGCTGAGTTACTTTCTGTTTGTTCCTTTTAATTTGTGTTTTATATTGTTTTAATTTTTTTATTTTATTAAACAGGTGCTTTTTATTTTTATTTTGTCTTTAAAACGCGATATGTTTATTTTCGGCATGAATTTGTTTCCCGCCTATGCTTTGCCGCGTTTTAATTTCGTAGAGATTGAGTTGCGTATCTTGTTGGAATCTTTCCTTGATGAGTCTTGGTAACAGTCCTATCACTTATGGGAAGTTATGGATAATGATTATGGAAGATATGACATTGATTTGATTTCATCTATTTATATATCTTACCTTTGTATCATATCTCACGCCATCCTACTATCTCTCTCTCTCGTGTGTTCATTTTTTTTGGTGTGTGGATTTGTGTTTATGTCTTCTTTCTCACCCACGTTTATCAAGAAAATTTTTAACATGGTGAAAACTAAGTCATCAGGTGAATCGTCTCAGTCGACCCCATCAGTCGACCCTGACAGTGCATCCACCACGGGCAAGAAGTTGTCCCAAGTCTTGCAGCCACAGCCACTCAAAATCAGAATTCCGACGGACTTTGTTCCACCGCCATCTTCCGAGGCACTGCCACAAGACACCACACCACCACCACCGGCAACAGAGTCACCACCCCGTGCCACTTCTCCTCAGGCACGCGAGTTCTCTCCTCCTTTGGATGACTCGCACTCTGTTCCCATGCTGGACGACGCTTCGCCGTCACCTACCCCTGTTCCTGCATCCTCTCGTCGCCACACCGCCGCGGCTAAATGGAAGCAGAAGGCTCAACCTCCAAAGCGCACCCCATCTGCTCGCCAAAAGTCCAAACCTATTGCAGAGGGTGTCGCGAGCCGAGTCGGGACACGCAAGAAGATTCCTGTATCCAAACGTCCCCGATCCGCTCCTACTTCCTCGGACTCTGCTCCAATCGAGCTCTCTGACTCAGATTCCAGCCCTGTCCGCAAACAGCAGAAAAGCTCAGCTCAGTCCTTGTCTGATCAGGCCAACCAGTTAGGCGACCAGTCAGCCTCTGAGGAAGGCAGTCACGCCCAGGCTGAAGAAGAAGCTGAAGGAGATTTTGCAGTCCCTCCCCGTGTTCCACCGTCCAATGAGGCTTTCAGGGTGAAAAAGGCATTTTTCGACAGGTTCTACACATCTCATGCCAAACTCAGGTATACTCGTCTCACTGACCGCATTCCTGTTCGTGAAGTTCAACTTCATGATGATTCTTATGAGGGTACGGGTGTTATTGAGTTTTTGGAAGGGAGAGGGTTTCTTGAATCCACTCGCAGGGTACAACCGTTTGTAACCCAGATTGTGCATGAGTTTTACGCCAATCTTGATACTCAACTAGGCGTTCCGGGCTCTGCCAAGGAACATTCAGCATTTGTCCGGAAGTTCATCTTCAAGATCAGTCCGCAAATTCTGAACATGCAGTTGGGGTCTCCTGACGTACAAACCGGTCGCGACTCCGAGTTGGAACTGGAAGCAGACATGGATGCAGTCGCGTCAACCATAATCGGCCAACCCATGAAGTGGCCAAAGAATGGAAATCTACAGCGAGGTTCCCTTCTTCCATGGTATGGTCTGATCTACGACATAATGGTGAGAAATTGGTACCCTATGTCCCATACTTCTACTGTTAGTCCGTTAACTGCTTTTGTCTTATTCCGTATTGGTTCGAATGCTCCCATTAATCTTGGGAAACAGGTCTTTGAGCGTTTACATCTTGAAGCATTCGACCATAAGGTTAAGATGACCTTAGGCTATCCATCATTGGTCTATCGTACGCTCACATCTCAAATGGATATCCGGGTCTCAAAGGACAAGATGACGAGCCCCCTAGGCCTTATCATGCCCCGAGTCACCTCGTTCAAGCTCTACTTGGTTCTCCGATCCGGCGTCCTGTCCCAACTGCCAGGGATAACGAAGCTGGACCGTCTGTTCCCCAGGGCAGTCTCGAAAACTTACAGTCGCAACTTGCCCAGGTCATTACACTGTTGGAGTCCATGAACGAGTCACTTGCCCAATTAGCGACAAAGCCTTGACTAGTTCTGGCAAAATGGGGGAGTTAACGGAATATGTAGAATGGGGGATCTTGAAGAATGGGGGAGATTTCAACCGGCTGCTGCTGTTTTATCTTGTTTATTTTATTTTAGTTTGTTTTTATTATTCCGCTTAAGAACAATGATTTAACTGCTTATTTTATTAAATTTTTTTGCGGAGTGTTGCACCGCTGTTGCAACACGTTTTTATTGCTATCGAGACTTGTTAGTTGATTTATGTGCCTATCTCTTACTAACTTGTTTTATTTCAGCATGTCTACATTTTCCTTGGGATTTAAAAGTGTTTTTGCCAAACAAGTCAATTGGGGGAGATTGTTAGGACTGCAAGTCCGACATACTTTCAAACTCGGTTGAACAGTCAGGACTGCCAGGTCCAACTAGATTTTATTTCCTTGTTTGCAAAATTATTTTAAAGGAAAATTTGGTTTTATTTACTTTGATTTATTTACTTAATTATTCACTCGGTTTTATACGGTATTTATCTTGTTATTAGATGCGTGAATATTTAGGTGAGTTTGGAAAGATTTAACTTGATCTTATAGTATCTTATCTTATGGAAAGTTAATCTTTATTAAACTCTTTATTATATCCTTTAGTAATCTATTCCTTGTGGAGTTCTTCTTTGTCTTTGGTGTGCAGAATATACGAAGATCTCATCAAACGGAAACAAAGACTTATCAAAAGGAAGAATCGCCTTACCATGGAAAGATTCGGATATATTTGGAAAGATCCTGTCATGACTGGATATGGAGCCTAGCCGAGATTCAAGGATATCTTTCAGGAGAGCTATCCTATAAATAGTAGAAATCCTAGTAATCAATGTAGAATACTTGTGTAACAATATATACATCTTTAGGTGTTCTCTTATATTTTGATTTCTTAGTTTTCGCCCTCTTGAGTTACATCAAGAACGTGAGAAGCCGACAAGAGTTGAAGGGAGCTCAACGGGAAAAGATTGCGCCAGTTAGAGGGATCTATACGTACGTGCAGTTTGCTTGGAAGCATTCTCATAAGAAGATCACTACGGGAGTTTTGGTCTTACGGGTCAAACGGAGTAGACGCGAAAAAGGTTCCGGTGGTATCAACATTAGAGGGATTCGGTGTTAGAGTAAAACCAGTTGGTGTAATAACTTTTGTCCGTTGAAAGAAGTTTGATTCAGGCGAAAGCCTCGTGAATGTAGGACATAGTCCGAACCACGTTAAAATCTGCTGTCTTACTTTACTGTTTTACTTACCTTTCTTACTTATCTGTCTAGACTAGGTACCGCAACTACTGCTTATAACGTAAAGTATTAGACCTAAAGATCTATCAAAGCTAAACAAGAAAGTCATTACAAAAGTTTGAGATAGGAAAACCTCCATCACAAAATGAGACATTTGGGAGGTTTTGGTCGTTTCAAGGAGACGACCCATTAGACAAAAAAGCCCATTTAGCTAAGCTGTGGGCAGCACCGTTTGCATTACGGTTTACAAAAGTGAACCTTCATTTAGGCCACGCAATCCATAAACTACGAATACGGATCACAATGAGAGAGATGGTTCAATATTATGATCCGTTGCGTTGATGAGGTTCAAATAGTCGGATTCCAAGAGAGCCAAAATCACCCTAGCTTTGTTAAGACTTTGGCAGGCGTGCAAAAGTGCCAGAGCCTCGCCATCAATGGTTCCATACAAAGATGAGAAGTGGTGGCGGCAAACAGAATGGGCCATTGTTATTTATGATGATAACGGCGGTAAAGGCTTTCCCATCTTTGAAACTTTCATCACAGTTTGCCTTTATCCAACGAACTGGTACCTCAATTCTTCGGTTTCCTCTTAAAACATTCACTCTGTCTAATGTTTTATGTGTTCCGGATGCTAAACAGAATCTTCTTTCCGTTTTTCAGTTCACGAAAGCTAATGATGTTTATGTTGAATTTTATCCTACTTTTTTTGTTGTTAAGGATCAGGGTTCGGGGAAAGCTCTCACTATAGGTCGTTGCATCAATGGAGTGTACCATCTTTGGGTTCTGGCGTACTACCTGAAGCCTCAGGCTCACTTTGCGGCTCTTGATGTTAGTGCTTCGGCTTCCATGTGGCATGCTCGGTTAGGCCATCCATCTTTTAGCACTGGTAGTTCAGTTATTTCGAAGTTTTGTTTACCTTTGTCGAACACTTCTAAGTTAAAAGACATTTTTCATGATTCTTGTCTTGTTTCAAAAACTCATCGTTTACCGTTTAATGAGAGTTCAGTGATTTCTTTACATCCTTTGCATCATGTTTATATGGACATGTGGGGTCCTATTGTTGTTTCTGTGGATGGTTATTGTTTTTACCTATTGATTGTTGATCACTTTTCGAAGTATCTCTGATTGTTTCTTTTGCAAGCCAAATCGCAGGTTTCTTCACTTTTTCAACAATTTAATAGTCCAAATTCCATCAGCCCTCAATTTGAGCGCATAATTCACCACGGCAATTATGTTATAATATCTTGTTTCGTGTTGATATGGTATGTAATTAAGTAGTTTTGTGTGAGATAATTTAAACCACGTTTTTGGGCACGTGAGGTCATGTGAGCCAAGTGCAATTTTTGGACAAAATTGCTTATTCTATTAATTTCGGATTAAAATTAGATATTATTGCATATCAGGTGGCTAAAATTGTGGATTTTCACTTTAGAGGATGATGTACCATATTTCGGTATGGCCACGTCATAATATTCGATATCATACCATGAGAGTATTTCGGAATATTATGCCACGACAACACCATTATTTTTTAATGCAAAATTACAATTTAAGGCAAAACTCAAAATTAGGCCCATGCAGGCCCAATTTCGAGTTATTCAGGGCCCAATTCGGATTTCACAAGCCCAATTCGATTTGTTCTAGGCCTAACTCGAGCTGTTTTTAGTTCATTCGAGCTATTTCATAAGCAGTTCATTCGAGCTATTTGGCAAAGGTCATTCGAGCTATTCCATAAGAGTCCTAGTTTGACTTATTCGACTCATAGTCGTACTTGGAGTGTACTTCTACCTGAATAAGGATTCTTATGCCTATATAAAGGGATCTCATTTCTCATTGTAAGGTACGTTTTACATTATTCTAAGCTCTATGTTCGAGTTATATAAGTCAACCTCGATCTATTCTTCAAGCTCATTCGAGTTGTTCATCAATAGCTCGAGTTCGACCTATTTTGGCTTACATTCGAGTTGTTTTGTTCTGTGTTATTCGACTTGTTTAACACAGTTCATTCGACTTGTTTGGCCTTCTCATTAATTCGACTTATTGCTTTCTACTCATTCGACCTATTTTAGCCAGTTCGTTCGACTTGTTGCCTTGTTCAACAAGATCTCATATTTCAACCCGTCTGACTTGAGCATCGGAGTGCCTTCGCCGGATAAGGCACCGCCTTAGTTCACGTTTGGTGTTGAGTGCAGGTTCTGAACTCAAAAGCTGCTTGAGCATCCAGGAGGAACTGAAGCAGTCTGACGTGGAGTGTTGGAGAGTGGACACATATCCAGACAAAAATACCCCACATCAGTGGCGCCGTCTGTGGGAACCACTAAACGCACTTAGGAGCAAACACAATCATTGATTCAATGGCTCATCGCTGAGCCGCAGAGAAGAACGGAACGGCTGGAAGAACAAGATCAGAGGGAGGATGAGAATCGGGTTACTGATGCATCTGAACACACATCAGTGGCCGCTCCCAATGCCCCTCTGGATCAAACACGCACTGTGACGGACCAACCTGCAGCGCCTCCCACGGAGCAACAATTGTTGAACCCTGCTCAGCTGACTCAGATCATGACAGCTTTTCAACAAACCATGGTGCCAATGGTTGTTCAGCAATTGGCTAACACTGGATTGCAGCAGAATGTTCCAGCGCCAATTCCAGCGCCAACGGCACGGCAAACATCAGCGCATCAAGATAGATCTCATCAGACACAGCGTCGTGATGATTCGAGACAACATCAATCAAGGATGACAAGATCAACTCGGAGGGATCCGTCGCCTTCCCCAGAACGCAGGAACCCTCGTCCAGTAAGGACTGCAGGAAACAAAGCCCCGAGTTGAGCAAATGATAGGGGTGGAGAAGTCAATTCCAGGTAAAGAGATCCTGAGGATCGTCCAGCTGTGAGCCACACAACAGGGAAGAACAAGGATCAACCTGAAAGAGTAGTACCTAGGCCAGAACCGGTTATCGCTGAGAATATTCTATCAACAGAGAGACCAACTCCATTCTGTGAGGCGATCGGCAGGTTGACCTTGAAAGAGGGAGCCAGACTTCCTGACATGAAGAAGTACGATGGAACAACGGACCTTGCAACACATGTTGATGACTTGGATGGAGAATTGCAGATTTTGGGCTACAGCGAGAACCTCAGGGCGAAGCTGATATCACTAAGCTTAAGGGGAACTGCTAAGGAATGGTTCAAGAATTTGAAAGTCCATTCAATTGAATCAGCAGAACAATTCAAAAGTATGTTCGTGAAGAAATTTGCTACTTATCTGTTGAAGAAGAAGTCTCCAAGTACTTTGTTCAATATCCACAGAAAGCCTGATGAACCGTTGGGAAAATATATTGAATCAATGTAGAGATTGGAAGAGTGAATGCACCAACTGTTGATTTGGTTACCTCTGTGTTGCAAAATCGCTGCTAGAGCACATAGCTGATAGAAGTACTTACATGGGATGCTCTAGATTAAATAGAGCAAGTCATGGATCTTGCTAATAAAGTTGTCGAGGTGGAGGATGTAACTATGAATCAGGGATTGATGGACTCGCCAGATATTCCTAGAGGAAAGGAGAATAAAGATTGGAGGAGAGATCCTAGAGGAAAGGATTGTGATTGCAATCGACAACCTTTCAAGAAGTTTGACAATTGGACCCCTTTGAAAAAGCAAATTGGTGAAATCTACGCGATTACCAAAGATAAAGGGATATTCAGGCCTCCAAGACCCATGGTACAAACCGAGGAGATGAAGCAATCCAAGAAATATTGTAAGTTTCACAAGCAAAGCGAACATTATACTAATGACTGCAGGACTTTGAGAATAGAAATTGAACAACTTATTCAAGATGGGAAACTTGTTGAGTATGTTCTTGAGAATAAGGAACATAGGGATGAGAAATCGTCAGGTGCACGCAAACAAAGCCGATCACCAAAAGAGAAGAAGGACGAACCTAGGCTGAAGAAGGGCAACGACAACGATGATATCGAAAACGGAGTAAATGTGATCGCTGGGGTACCTACTGGTGCTGATTCAACCAAAAGTAGAAAACGGATCTCGCGTGATATACAATATGAGCGTTTGAAACGTCTAGAGATAGGTCTTGTCTTTGCAGTAGACAAATTGGACACGAGGATCACATTCGATGATAGCGACTTTTATAGCTTGTCTTCACAAGCTAAGGAGGCTCAGTATTTGAATTGGCCAATGGTGGTTACCACGGTGATTGCAAATCACGCCGTAAAAAGGATTATGATAGATAATGGTTGCTCATCTAACATTATCTTTATGATTCATTACAACAAATAAAGTTAGGACAATACGAGATCACGAGAGTGAATTCACCTCTATTGGGATTCGGTGGAGGTGAAGTTAAGCCTATTGGGAAGATTATGCTACCAACATCTTTTGGTGTCAATCCAAAGAGGAGGACTTTAAACGTGGAATATCTTATTGTTGATATCCCTTTTGCATACAATGTGTTGATTGGAAGACCTGGAATAACTGCATTTGCTATGATCATTTCGACGGTGCATCAAAAGATAAAGTTTCCAACACCTGGGGGAATTGCAGATCTCACCACAAATTATCGCGATTCGTGGAGACTGATCCGGACTAGTTTTAATCGAAACTCAATATGTAGAAACACCAAGGACCAGCAAGGAACGCCACAAGATTCTGATACCCCCATGTAGGAAGATGAGGCAAAGCAGACAAAGGAGGAAAAGGAGGATAGAACTACTATGCGCTACAAGAAACAATTGGAGATCGAACGCATGAAACCCTCTGGAGAATTCAAGGAAGTTATTCTGATGAATAATGAACCTGAAAAGGTCATCAAAATTTGTAGCGAATTGCCATTGGAGATCGAGAAGGCGTTGATAGAATGCTTGCGGAGGAATTTTGATGTATTTGCATGGACCGACTCGGATTTGAAAGGCATAGACCATCGAGTTGCAGTACATCACCTGAATGTCAATCCAAATGCAAAACATGTTTGACAAAAGAAGAGACATTTCAGTGACGAGAAGAACAAGGCTGTAGAGTTGGAGGTACAAAGAAAGTTCGCTGCAGGCCACATATTTGAAGTTCGATATTCTGAATGGCTTAGCAACGTTGTCCTTGTGCCAAAGAAACCAACTATATGGCGTATGTGCATGGACTACACGGACCTGAACAAACACTGTCCACGGGATCCTTTTCCTTTGCCTAGGATTGATCTTTGTGGTTGATTCAACAGCTGGCTGCGCATTACTTAGTCTTTGCGATGCACAAAGTGGATTCCATCAAATCTTAATGGCGGTGAAAAATCAACATAAAACGATGTTCATTACAGACAGAGGGATATTCTGTTACAGAGTGATGCCATTTGGATTAAAGAATGCAGGAGCAACATTCCAGAGGTTTGTTGCAAAGATGTTCTATCATCAAATTGGAAAAACTATGGAAATCTATATCGATGATATGCTTATCAAAAGTTTAAAGGCGGAGGATCATGTCAAACATCTTGAAGAAGCTTTTGGTATCATGAAGCAATACGGAATGAGGTTAAATCCAAAGAAGTGTACGTTCGGAGTCAAGGCTGGAAAATTTCTAGGTTTCATGGTGAACGAGAGAGGCATTGAAGCAAACCCAGATAAAATTAAGGCTATAATGGATTTACCATCTCTCAGGTCAGTTCGTGAAGTCCAGAGTTTGGTGGGGAGAATAACGGCACTCAGCCGCTTCATTTCACATTCCGCGGAGAAAAGTTTACCTTTCTTCAAGAAGCTGAGGAAAACGCCAAAGTTTGTCTGGACTGAGGATTGTGAGGAGGCATTTCGTCAGTTGAAGGTTTATCTCACAACTCCACCATTATTATCTTAGCCCAAGGACAACGAGATGTTATATCTCTACTTGGCCATAACGAAGAATTCATTGAGCATGGTGCTAGTACGAAGAAGATAGGAAACATCTGCCAATTTTTTACGTGAGCAAAGTATTGAATGAGGCAGAGCTGAATTACCCAGAGATTGAGAAATTGACGTAGGCACTGGTGATAACTGCACAAAAACTAAGGCCATATTTTCAGTAACATCCGGTCACGGTGTTAACCAATCAACATTGAAGCAAGAAACATCAGGCAGGCTAGTGAAGTGGGCAATCGAGCAGGGAGAATACGGTCTGGAGTATCTTCCAAAGACTGCAATTAAAGCACAAAGGCTGGCGGATTTTGTCGCGAAAACTATCTCAGAGGCAGAACAAGCGCCTGATGTGGCTATGGTGACGAAGAACACTCAGAAGAATACATCCGGAATTGCAAAGGAGACTTTGACTTTACACGTTGATGGGTCTTCCACAGTAGATGCTGGTGGTGCAGGAATCTACTTAAGATCGGCAGATGGAAGAGAATTTGACTATGCTATAAGGTTGAATTTCCAAGTCACAAACAATCAAGCGGAGTATGAAGCTATGTTAGCTGGTATTCAAATGGCAAAGTCGTTGGGGATAACAAAATTGGTGGCACTCACATACTCACAGTTGATTGCTAATCAATTCGAAGGGAGATACGAAGCTAAGGAGGCCGCAATAGTGAAATATCTTGATAATCTGAAGGAGATGACATCAAACTTTAGACATTCACTATCTCACAGATCCCACGAACGGAGAACGAACGGGCTGACTCATTGTCGCGATTTGCAAGCACTGCAGAAGTCTTTCTGGAGAGACGTGTAACCTTGTTGGCCGTAGAGCAACCTTCGATTAGCAAAGGCGTGGAATCGAAACCAACACAATCTTTGGACTACGCTCTGCCTGTGGAAGTCGAGGCATGCTTGAAGGACGAAATCATAGACTATCTACAAAATGGAAATTTGCACTGATCAGCAGGCAGTTAGAAGACTCAAGTACAAATCGGCGAGATTCACAATGTTCAACGGAGAACTTTACAAAAGATCGTTTGATGGACCACTCTTAAGATGTCTGTCACTAGCTCAGGGAAAACAAGTATTGAGAGAGATTCATGAAGGAAGTTGTGGAAATCATTCTGGAGGGCGATCCTTGGCAAAGAAGATACTCCGGCAAGGATATTTCTGGCCAACGATTATGAGAGATTCTATGGATTATACTAGGAAGTACAGAAGTTGCCAACTACATGCAAAAATCATTCATACACATGCGCAGCCAATGACAACTGTGAGCTATGGATGTCCATTCGATCAATGGGGAATAGACATTGTCGGACCAATGCCAGTAGCTTCTGGAGGGAGGAAATGGCTATTGGTGGCAGTTGAATATTACACCAAGTAGGTTGAGGCTGAAGCACTCGTGACAATAACGGAGGCCAATGTGAAGAAATTCATATGAAAGAACATTGTGTGCAGGTTCGGAATCCCAAGGGTATTAATTTCCGACAATGGAAGACAATTCCAGGGATTCAAGATTCAAGATTGGTGCAAGGACATGCAAATTGAGCAGAGATTCACATCTGTCACGCATCCAGAAGCTATTCGGCAAGTCGAGACCACAAACAACACGCTTGTGAAGAGTTTGGAGAAAAGGTTGCAAGGAGAAGGAGGAAATTGGGCAGAGGAGCTGCCAGGGATACTATGGGCATATCGCACAATACCTCGGACTTCAACTTCAGAAACTCCATATTTGCTAACGTATGGTTCTAAAGCAGTGATACCCACAGAGATTGGGATGCCAAACTATCGCATAGTCACATAAGATGAAGAACTAGCAATAAGAGCTAGACAAATGGACCTTGAACTAGTAAGAGCAACTAGGGAGGAAGCTTACCAACGCACTCAAGCTTACAAATCTATGATGGCAAAAGCATATGATAACAAGGTTCGTTTCAGGAACTTTCAAGAGGGGGACTTGGTCCTGAGGAAAGTTGAAGCTACCAAGCATGTTGGGAAGATGAAGCTAAACTGGGAAGGAACGTACAGAGTGGAGAAAACAAGCGCAAAAGGATACTACAACTTACAAGAGTTGGGCAGAAGGACATTATCGCGCCCCTGGAACGTCAAGAACTTGAGAAGGTTTTACAGTTAGGATACTAGCATTCCAACAAGCCTTGTGGCAAGATAGGACCGTAGTTTCAATGCTTTATTCGCTTATTCTTTTACTAAATACGAGTCTCAGCGTGAGAACTCCAATTGTAATACTTAGGAGCAAACTACTGGGACTTGATTCCTAGCCACCTATACATGGCGGGATACGTAGGCAACTCGGAAGTTACTCGAGCTCAGTCCCAAAACTTATAAGATTTCCTATTTTATTCAAGTTTGATTGTTTGCCTACATCCTACTCACATGTTTATCAGCACAAGCATGATTGGAGCAACTTCGTAAGATGAGCCATTGTCTCGCAATCATAAGAGGAGCCATCGTCTCGCAACTTCGTAAGATAAGCCATCGTCTCGCAACTTTGTAAGACGAGCCATCGTCTCGCAATCATAAGACGAGCCATCATCTCACAATTTTGTAAGACGAGCCATCGTCACACAACTTCGTAAGACGAGCCAACGTCTTACAATCGTAAGACAAGCCATCGTCTCGCAATCATAAGACGAGCCATCGCCTCGCACTCGTAAGACGAGCCATCACCTCGCACTCTTAAGACGAGCTATCGCCTCGCACTCATAAGACAAGCTATCACCTCGCACTCCTAAGACGAGCTAACGCCTCGCGTTCCTAAGACGAGTTGCCGCCTCGCACTCATAAGAAGAGCTATCGGCCCGCACTGCAAAACTCGAGCACACGTCCTCCCAAATGAGCATAACTCATCGCATTCACAACACAAGTGCAAAAGTATTTCAACAAAAAGGAACAAGGACAGAAGAATTAGCATGGAATGTCAAGGATGAACACAGAGTATACAAAACCTGCAAGTATGGAAATAACAATCACGCGAGCTAAAAATGACATAAGGCAATGCAAAAAATCAGTATCTACTAAAGCAAAAGGGATAAGCGCAACAGTGGCGCAATGTCAACAAGAATATACTAAACAAAATATCAACAGAACAAAAAAGCTAAATGTTCAAATGTACGAAAGAAAGATAGCGGCATGCAGGCCCAATATCACAACACGCAGGCTGGCTTCACAAACCGCTCCGCTACTTCTTCAGTCGCAGACCCACTGACTTCAGGGCGCCTCTGCTCTGTCGAGCAATCTCCTCAATCGAATCACTCAATGGGGACGTGTCATCCTCGGGGTGCACAGAAGTCGAAGCAGGAGCAGGCTCAAGAACAGCATCAGCAGCAGGATCAGGAGAAGCAACAGATCGCTCAGATGGGACTAAGATAGTCACGAGGCCAGAGGAAGCAAGAGGTACTCCTTCAGGAAGATCAGTAGGGGAAGGGGCCGTCGGCAGCTCTCCCTCCTCAAGGAGCTCGTTCAAAGGCACCCTTGAAGAAGAAGCAACAACAACAGCACGTGAAGAGGAAGCCTCCTTCCTAGCCTTGGACCTCGCCTGAGCTCTCAGATGATCGCGGAGCCAAACGTCCCTCATCCGCCCTATGCTACGGAAAGCCCCTGGGCGATCATTGCCTTCATTCTCTAAGACATAATCGTCATCAGAGTCGGGCACTTCCTCAGTAAGTCGTTGAAGGATGTCGAACTCCTCTTTTTTGCGACCAGGAGCAAAGACATCCTTGCGCTCCACATCCTCTAAGGCGTAGTTATACCCCTTAGGTAAATTAAAGCCCCCGCGCACAGTGCAGATGTTGTTCCATGTGGAAGAGCGCAGGAACTCAAAAACAGCTGCAACCTTGCCATCAGTGGACAAGCCCTACAAACAAGGCAAGAAAAAGCAAGTATTAATAAAACAAATAAGAGCAAAGACTACGACAAAGCGATAGGAGGGAAAGCAAAACTCAGCCTTAGCACGATCGTAGCCGATCTGCTCAGAAGTAGTTGCCTATGCTCGAGCCGCATCGCGCTCGTCCTCAGCAACCTTCAAACGGGCAGCTAAGGCAGTCAATTCACCCTTGGTACGGATGTCCTTCATCGCCAAGTCATCGTTCACCCGCTGAAGCTTGTCGAAGTCCTTAGATAGCGCCTTCAACTTGGCATCGCTAGCAGTACGAGCTTCCTGGGACTTCTTCAGTTCCTTGTGTGCCACCCGTAGTTCCTCCACTACGCTCTCCATGGTGACCTCCACCTCACAAGTCTTTTTCTTTGCTGCCTCTTCCAAAACTGTAGCTTGCGCTGGAGTGGACTTGTAGTGATCCAGACGAATGTTGTACTCACTCCGAGCATCGTTGAAGATGTTGAAATTTTCCACCATAGTCTGCATGTTCATCATCGCCTAAAATTCGTAAAAGACAAAGTATCAAAACAAGTACTAAGGAGGTTAAAGAAAGAACAAGAAAGAAAAGACGCAATAAGCATAATAAACACTTACAGTGGCAAAAGATAGAGCAGTGCGGCTGCACAAGCCCTCGGGGCCGACCTCCTCATAATACCTTTTCCTCTCAAAGGAAGAAAGGAAGCCCTTGCATGCACGCAT
The DNA here is from genome assembly GCA_946800315.1 of Misopates orontium. Taxonomy (NCBI): domain Eukaryota; kingdom Viridiplantae; phylum Streptophyta; class Magnoliopsida; order Lamiales; family Plantaginaceae; genus Misopates; species Misopates orontium. The sequence goes on from OX326950.1 coordinate 32,085,236, forward strand.
AGCGGCTGTATCAGTCAGCTTGTAGTAGCCGACATCTATGGAGGCACGCGATACATCTTTGACATTGATGTCCAAGTCGTTGGGATCATATCTGTTGGAATCATCGTGCGCAGGATGCTTTTCGCGACAGCGGTCGTCACAAGGAGCAGGACGCTTTTGCACGTTAGGGTTAGGGCCGGCCAGATTGCCCTCCCGCACGGCTCTCACCACAACAGAATTGCGCTCACGGCCGCCAGCAGTGGTAGGTGGCATAGGAGTCCGACAAGAGGATCCGCCCGTCGTCTTGCTCCTAGAGCTCAGAAAAGGACACGCAGATGAAAGAGCCATGGGAAGCGGGGCGGCAGCAGAGGACGTGACAGTAGTAGGAGCAGCAGTAGGTCCCGCCTCAACAGAAGAAGGAGCAGTAGAAGGTGCTGGCTCTGGAACTTCAACCCCGGCATCAGCACTGCCAGAGGCTATATCCTCAAAAACTTCCTGCATGGCTGCCAACTTCCTCTTTGACTTACTGATAACCATTCTCTCTGCAACGAGCAAAAGACAGAGGTTAGTATCACACTTAAAGCACAAAAATAACATGAAAGGGTAAACAAGCATGAATAAAAGACAAGTATACCAAAGTCAACCGCGCCCTTATATGGAACGACGGAGCCCCCCAGCACGGAGAATGGCGTTCTTCGTCAGGGATGAAGCATCGAACTTATGGCTTCGCAACATCTTTATGTCATCAGAGGATAAAGACGCGGGAGGACACCGGGGGGCTTGGGCTCCATCAGTCCAATATCGCCTGAAGTTGAACTCCCCAGGCGTGGACTCCTTGATATAAAACCACTGATTCTTCCACTCTTTCCCAAAACTAGACTAGAGGCCGGTCAAGAAGCTATTGTTTTTCCTGGCGGTCAGGAAATAAAAACCCGCATCCTCACCAGTCGTCCTAAATTTGCTAAGGAACATTTGGAAGAAAGAATCAGCAGTGCATGGAAGCTTATAAACCCTCATCAAAATAGTGAAGGCATGGATGATACAGTAAGTGGTGGGAGTAAAATGAGAAGGACAAGAAGGCAAACGGAGCAAAATCTGACACACTACATCGTGGAGCGGAAATCTAAGGCCGCATGAAAGGAAATTATGGAAAACAGTCAAACAACTAGGAGGAGGAGTGTCTAAACGATCCTCAGGACCAGGAAAGATAATCTTGTAAGAATCAAGCACATCATACATAGTCCTATAGTATGATGCACCATGGGTGTTCATGGGACGAATACCAGCAAAGTTCAGAAGGTTATTTGCTGGGGACGGAGCGTCAAGGTTTATGCCCTCTTTGGCTAACTCCTGCATGGTTTCATCTACGATACTAGCATCGACCTCTATAGGGGTGGGAATAATAGACTCATCTTCTACACAGGGGTTGGTTCGGCTATGTTAGTCAAAAGCTCTTCGTCGTCAGAATGGTCTATAATATTAACTTCTCTATCAGAACCTTGGGCGTTAGACGATGAGGCATCACTATCTGAATCCCCACTACCCGAGGATGACCCAGACCCAGAACCCGAGGACTCAACAACATCAGGAACACCTAACGAACTAGTGGCATCGATATCTGTTTCAGAAGCCATTACAGTACTAAGGAGGAGGAGTTAGTGTTTATCGGTTCTAGGGTTCAAGTCAATGACTCTTTCGAATTCGGGGTCACGCCTTTTGTAGGACCTTTTTGCTGGAACAAATATCCTGGGAGCGCCTGCAACTGGGATTTTAGCTGGACGGGATTGTCGACTCGAACGAGGTGGGCTGGTCCTATGAGTTGAGTTGCGTTCCCGGTCGGTAGCGGGATGTGTGGATTGTGGATGGCGATCGGAGCATGCAGATGGATCACGGTGAGAACGTTGTTTATTTGAACGAGTCGTCGTGACAAATCTGCAAAAGAGTTCACAAAAAATGAGTTTTAGAAAGTTTGTGAAATTTTCTAAAATATTCTAAGTGTTATAGCTCGAATACAAGTGCACCCGACCTATAGCAAATAAGTCGGATTTACTCGGGAGAGCGTTTTATCTCAAGGAATTTCGAGTTATTCTTTAATTGACTTATCGAGTTATTTTCCGTTAATACGAGTTGTTTCCTCCTATTCGACTTATTTTACATACATCATAGCAAAGAGGGGTTTTCGAGTTATTTCACATGCATTGGAGCTATATAGGGTTGATTCGAGCTATACCTATGAACTTTCGAGTTATTTTGATGAGTATTCGAGTTATATAAGGTTGTTTCGAGCTATACCTCTGAAGTTTCAATCTATTTGGGTGAGTATTCGAGTTGTTGGGAAAGTTTTAGTGTATTCGAGCTATTGCTATTCGAGCTATTTGCGAGAGTTCGAGTTATTTGCGAAAAATTTAAAAGTTAAATGATTTCATATTCGGCGGGTATTTATAGGAGTGGCCAGCATAAAATTACCGAAATATCCCTGATTCGAGTTATAGCCTATTCGAGCCATAGTATATTCAACTTATTTTCGAGGAATTTTTTTCGAGATTTTCAAAGAGTTTGGCTTGGCAATTTTTTTTTTGGCCCGACTCGTTGCACGATTACAGGGGGTTCTTACACTATTTTAGTTTGTATGACCAATGTTTACACACGTTACTCTTACAAACTGGGGGACTCCATGATGTACCATATTTTGGGATCGCCACGTCATAATATTCGATATCATACCACGAGAGTATTTCGGAATATTATGCCACGACAACACCATTATTTTTTAATGCAAAATTACAATTTCAGGCAAAACTCAAAATTAGGCCCATGCAGGCCCAATTTTGAGTTACTCAGGGCCCAATTCGGATTTCACAAGCTCAATTCGAGTTGTTCTAGGCCAAACTCGAGCTGTTTTTAGTTCATTCGAGCTATTTTATAGCAGTTCATTCGAGCTATTTGGCAAAGGTCATTCGAGCAATTCCATAAGAGTCCTAGTTTGACTTATTTAACTCATAGTCCTACTTGGAGTGCATTTCTAGCTGAATAAGGATTCTTATGCCTATATAAAGGGATCTCATTTCTCATTCTAAGGTACGTTTTACATTATTCTAAGCTCTAAGTTCGAGTTATATAAGTCGACCTCGATCTATTCTTCAAGCTCATTCGAGTTGTTCATCAATAGCTTGAGTTCGACCTATTCTGGCTTACATTCGAGTTGTTTTGTTCTGTGTTATTCGACTTGTTTGACACAGTTCATTTGACTTGTTTGGCCTTCTCATTAATTCGACTTATTGCTTTCTACTCATTCGACCTATTTTAGCTAGTTCGTTCGACTTGTTGACTAGTTCAACAAGATCTCATATTCCGACCCGTCTGACTTGAGCGTCGGAGTGCCTTCGTCGTAGAAGACACCGGCTTAGTTCACGTTTGGTGTTGAGTGCAGGTTACGAACTAAAAAGCTGCTTGAGCATCCAGGAGAAACTGAAACAGTCTGACGTGGAGTGTTGGAGAGTGGACACGTATTCAGACAAAAATACCCACATCAGAGGACCAAAGTTGAATTTCATACTCATTAACTAAAGGACCAGTTGAAAATATCCCATGTTTTGTAGTAGCATATATTTAAGTCATACGATATAGCGAAATAATCCAACAATTCTGTGACAATTTATAAAAGTGGGGATATTATAGGTTACTTAGTCCCGGGAAGCAAAGGAATTTCTGAATTGCATGTATTGACTTGATGCACTAAAAATATGTGAATAAGTCATATGAAATAATATTTTGAATAGTTAAATATGTAAATTGATTTTAGTACCATTTTGTATATCATGATGATTTTTATACGCTTATATGCATAATGATTATTCTTTTTCTATATTATAAAAAAAGGGATGATTACAGAAACACCTCGTCAAACTTTAAAACATGTAAAAAAACAGAAGTTTTACATATTTTCTTCTGAACCTCAAAAGGAATTATGTTTAATGACTATTGATATTCATTCCTCCAAAAGCAGCTTCAATATGGTTTGGTGATACGCAAATGTATAACGGAAGCTATTATAATGCTCGAATCATGAGTTGCAACTTAACGGAATTCTCACTGCCTGGGAACTAAATCGGATTTTGTCTTGCTTGTAAATCGGATTTCTTAAAAGTTCGCTTTAATGAGTTACAGCTTATTATTGTATCCTTCAAACAGTAACAGGTGTTTATGTAATAGACACGACCTTCAGGGGTCTAGGAAATTCTTTTTCTTTGTATACTAATGTTTTAATGACTGCAACCTTTACTCATTAAAACTATACTATAAATATATCCTTTAAGAAATACTGAAGTACTTTTTTATCTACCATAAACACAGAAGTATTTCACAAAGTAGATTGCCGCTTTAGGTCATTTTGCAATAAGCTTTCCACAATATTTTGAATTATAAAATAATCAATTCTCGTTTTTGCTTGTAAAATTTAGTAAAATAAATTTACATTATCGAATATTCTGTTCAGAATATCAAATACTTGCTGGTCTATATTGTAAAATCACGATAATTTCGTTTAAAAAAAAAGAGTAATTACACACAATAAAAAAGTGCATCTCATGAACTTTAGAGAAATTGTGGGTGTAATTGTGTGCTTTTTGTTTATGCTAAAAGGGACATGTGGCAATCATCCAGATAGTTTCGGAGAAAATGTAGGTTATAATGTACGAGAGGATCGGAGCCGATGATCATGGAACTCAATGTCTACTTAACATTGTAATTTTAATCATTAACGAAAGTAACCATTGTCAAACTTTAAATTATTTTCTAACATCTTTATGAGGTGGGATGCAGGTAGGATGTATTTTCATTATGAACTCTAGAGACATAACAGTAAGCATCTAGCTTTATTTCGCAAAACCGAAAAACATATGTATTCGCAGATTTGTCAATTACCACCTTCAAGTTTTCAACAAAGCGCCCCTTTTGCGAAAAGACCATTGAAGTCATTTTAGGAGCATAAATTTCTACAAACATAACATTCAACCATTTCATCTAATTAGTCGAAGTGTTTCCAGATCTGGCAACTTGAATTTCACTACACCAAAAGTAGAAAGCTCATTTGAAATCTCCATTTCCTCAAGACGTAAAGTTGTGAGTTAAAGAAAACAAATCTCAGAAGGAACTTTAAAAGTGCAGGATATGTGCAGGTCCAATTTTCTCACGGAATAGCAATTAAGAAAGCTGCAGGGTAAGACCATGCTCACTTCTAGACAATATATTCTTAAACAATGAACACTGCGACTGAATGCAACATACATCCATTTTTTTGTGCGGCGTAAGTGGTGCTTCGTATGACATGAAAGACAAACACTTTCTACACTCTGAAAATGAATCATTTCAACGAAGTGAGCAAAAGTAACGTTCTTACTCTTTTCAAACGTCGTTCTGTCATCAATATTTCCAAGTTGTAAATAAAAGTCCCCTTATATTCCCAATCTTTCGACAAAACTGAAGTTTCCACTGCATCTTCTGTGCGCAGATATGCAAAAGAGTGTGAGATATAGCCTAATCTGACAAATAACTGATGCTTGATCGTAATTTCCATAGCCAGGCTTGATTGTTTTCGCCCCAGGCTTGATTTTATGTTGAATTGTTAAATGTGGAAAACGGTATTCTCCATAACAATATTAGCTGGATAATATATGAACAAAAATAGAGGCAGGAATTATCCACGATGTTAAAAATTACAAAAAATTATTATCAACAAGTACTAGAAGAAAATTACTCGTAGACATTAGATTCTATGCATCAAATTCACAAAATAAACAATAAGTCACGTATGCATCAAATGCTGGAATGGGACGTGTTTGGCTTTACCTATTTTTCCAAGCGAGATTTGTCAGCTTGAGGGGCGAAAGTTGGATTTATGAAAATAAATTGAGTAAGGCAAGTGGAAAATGCATAATACTCAAATTTAGAAAACCTGCACGAAATCCATATTTTTTTTTTCGGGTACAAATTCTCTCTTGTTTGCGGATATCCTGCAACACACCCCATCACGTTATTTTCAACACAAGTTCTTCTCATGTTCATCTTAATAAGAGGGAGTTTGGTGCAAAATTATAACAACATAAACAGGCATGATGCATAATATTTTTATAATGGAAAAGAGTTTCGTGCATATTTTTAATAGCATGAGCAAGTTTTGTGCAAAACGCGGGGGCTATAATAAAATGATGGGGAATTGATGCTGGTTTCATAAAATAAAAGGGTTATAAGAAAGCATGAAGGATTTGGAAAAGGATTTTTGTGATATAAGAGAATTCTATGCAAAAAAAATGGCTCGATGGATTTTGGTGTGGGTTTTTGTTATTTTGATAACACAAAGATGTTTTATGCATTTTCTCCAAATGAGTCCTCAGAACGCCGAGCTACCAGAATTATGACAAAATTACACCGCGGTAACTAGTAAATACTAGTTTTTTTTTTTTATTTTTAATAAGAGACGTGTAGAAGTAGGAGTGTAGGATAGTCCTAATTCAGTTAGCGCATTAATTTGCTATTGGCGATTATGCTTTTTGGTAGGGTTTTTGGGAATTTACCTCCCTGTGTTATGATAAATTAGCAAATTACCCCCGTGTGAAAAATAATTAGGCAAATTACCTCCCTATGATTTAGAAAATTGGCGCATTACCTCCCTATAATTTTTTAAGTGTATTTTTTATATTTAATGACCAAACTATCCTTGTTATTCTAATATTTTCTGTTCTGTAATTTCAAATTTGATTATAACCTTTCTTTAAACTATTATCAGTAAAAGTATACAAAATGTTATAAAACATACATATTACGAAATCATTACTGATTTTTAAATTTTGGTTTTATTTTTTGCATTTTTTAACAAGTTAAATTATTAAACCAATTTACATATTGTTTTGAGAAACAAAGGGTGTAATTGTCTCTTTTTGCCTAAAAAGCTATCCCCACTCTCAAATTTGAGAAAGTGAACTACACCTCCGGCCTCCCTATATAAGGAGGTAATTTGTCAATTTTTAAAATCACTAGGGGTAATTTGCCTATTTCTTTTTCACACGGAAGTAATTTGCAATTTAGCATAACACAACGAGGTAAATTGCCAAATACTCCTTTTTCATATTAATGTACCATATTTCGGTATCGCCACGTCATAATATCCGATACAACACCACGAAAATATTTCGGGACATATTATGGCACGTCAGCACCATTATTTTTTAATGCAAAATTACAATTCAAGGAAAAACTCAGAAATCGGCCCAAGTAGGCCCAAATTGAGCCCAAGCGAGATCTATTTGGGCCCGAAAAGGCCTAATTCGAGCTATATCAAGCCTAGTTCGAGCTATCTGGGGCCAAATTCGATCTATTTGAGGCCCAGTTCGACCTATTTGAAGGTCCAATTCGAGCTATTTCAAAATAGGTCTAATTCGACCTATTTAGACTTATAGTTCGACTTGGATTGCACTTTTAGCTGAATAAGGACTCTTATTACTATATAAGGGGGTCCCATGCCTCATTCTAAGGTACGTTTTTATTTTCCAAGCATTTAATTTCGAGCTATATACATCGAATTTGAGCTATAGAGCAGTAATTCGAGTTGTTTGCAATAGCTCTTGTTCGATCTATATAGAGTGTATTTCGAGCTATTTGAGGGTAATTCGACCTATTCGGGTGCCTTCATCTCGGTTCTCAATACCATTTCGAGGTGTGCTTATTCGACCTATACAGCTTAAATTCGACCTATTTTGGCTAATTTCGACCTATAAATTCGAGCTATTGTCTCTCACGACAATATCTCTCATTCCGAGTGCCGTCGCCGGAGAAGGCACCGGCTTAGTTTACGTGTGGTGTTGAGTGCACGTTTTGAACTCAAAAGCTGCTTGAGCATCCATCAGGAACTAAAGCAGTCTGACGTGGAGTGTTGGAGGTTTGACACGTATCCAGACAAAAATACCCAACATCAGTGGCGCCGTTTGTGGGAACCTCTATACACACTTAGTAACAAACACTAACAGTCAATGGCTCAACGGAAAGCAACGGAGAAGAATAGAATGGCAGGAATGACTAGATCACAGAGGGAGGACGATAATTGGGCACCTGATGCTTCTGAACGAACATATTAGTGGCAGCGCCCAGCACTCCCCTTGATCCTCCAACTCACACAGCGAATCAACCTGAAGTTCCTCCCACGGAACAACAGCTGTTGAATTCCGCTCAGTTGGATCAAATTATGTCCGCTTTCCAAAGGACTATGGTTCCAATGATTGTGCAGCAATTGGCTAACACTTCTGCTCAACAGAAATGTTCAGGCTCCAATAGCACAACAACCAGCAGCACAGCCTGCAGCATTGCAGCAAGGAAGGACTTATTAGACCCAGCGTCGTGATGATCAAGGTATTATACGCAGACTAGAATGACAAGGCCAAGGGATCCATCTCCCTCGCCTGAAAGGAGAAATCCTTGTTCAATGAGGACTAATGCTAATAGAGGTCCCAGTTGAGCAACTAGTCGAGATAGAGAAGTGAGGGATGGAGAGGTAAACACTAGGCAAAGAGGTCCTGATCATCGACCCGCAACAAGTCGAACGGCTGGAAGAGACAGGGAGTTGCCTGAGAGAGTTGTCCCAAGACTGGAGCCTGTTGTAGCTGACCATATTCCACTAAGGGAGAGGCCAAGTCCCTTCTGTGAGGCGATCAACAATTTAACATTGAAGGAAGGGACTAATCTTCCTGTCTTGAAGAAGTATGATGGAAATACTGATCCGGTAGCACATTATGATAAGTTAGATGGAATTTGCAGGTCTTGGGATATGTAGAGCATATGAGGGCGAAACTTATATCGCTCAGTCTGAGGGGCCTTGCAAAAGAATGGTTCAAGAACTTGCGTTCACATTCAATATAATCATCTGAACAATTCAGGACTATGTTTGTCAAAAAGTTTGCTACTTATCGGATAAAGAAGAAGTCTCCAAGCACGCTGTTTAATATCTATAGAGGACCTGATGAACCTTTGGGAAGGTACATAGGGCCTTTGAATCTGGAGATTGGTAGAGTGATGCTCCCAATGTGGACTTGGTCATCTCTGTAATAGAGCATCGCTGCCTGAGCAAAAAGCTGATAGAAGTAATAACATGGAATACACCTGATTCCATAGAGCAAGTGATGGACCTCGCTAGTAAGGTAATCGAAGTTAAGGAGGCAACCATGAATCAAGGGTTGATGGATTCACCAGGAATTCATGGGGGCAAGGAGAATAGAGACAAAGATTGGAGGAAGGAATCGAGAGGGAAAGATCGCGACCGCAATCGGCAACCCTTCAAGAAATTTGACAATTACACTCCATTGAGAAAACAAGTTGGAGAGATTTTCGCCATTGAGAAAGATAGCGGGTTACTAAGACCCCCAAAACCTTTTCGAGAGACGGAGGAGACTAAGGTGTCAAGAAAATATTGTAAGCTCCACAGGCAGAATGGGCATTTTACTAATAAATGCAAGGCCTTAAGGAACGAGATTGAACGACTCATTCAAGAGGGGAAACTCGTCGAGTATGTCCTTGAAAATAAAGAGTCACGTGAAGAGAAGGAGTCACCTGGACGTAAACGAGATAGATCCCCACATGAGAAGAAGGATGAACCTCGGCGTAAGAGGGGTAACGAGAATGATGATATTGAAAATGGAGTAAATGTGATTGCTGGTGGACCGACTGGCGCAGACTCAGCCAAAAGTAGAAAACGCATCTCGCGCGATATATACAATGAACGGCTGAAGCGCCCTGAAATCGATCTTGTCTTTGCAGTAGACAAGTTGGATACAAGAATCACATTCGATGATAGCGATTTTGACAGCTTGTCTTCACAAGCTAAAGAAGCGCAATACTTGAATTGCCTTATGGTGGTTTCTCCAGTGATTGCGAATCACGCGGTAAAGAGAATCATGATTGATAATGGATGTTCATCCAACATTATTTTCATGGAAGCGTTGCAACAAATGAAACTTGGTCAATACAAGATCACTGATGTTAACTCACCATTACTGGGATTTGGTGGAGGTGAAGTTAAACCCATTGGAAGCATTATGTTACCAACATCCTTTGGCGTGAATCCAAAGAGGAGGACACTGGATGTGGTATATCTCATTGTTGACATTCCTTTTGCATACAATGTGTTGATAGGAAGGCCTGGAATAACGGTGTTTGCTATGATCATCTCAACGGTGCATCAAAAGATCGAATTCCCAACGCCTGGGGGAGCTGCTGAATTAACTACGAACTATTGTGATTCTTGGAGTTGCTATGTTACATCAACTAAACCTATCAAGGCAAAAACAGATCCAAATGTCGCGATGATTGACATACATCCGTTGGAGAGGCCTGAAATAATAGAACAAGTTGATACAGAGATGGTGCTTGCTGCGCAAGTGGACCGAACGAGGATGCCGGAGGATCCCACTCCTCCCAACGATGAAGACGCCCCAGAGAAGGCGAAGGAAGAAATAGAATATAAAACGGCTCTGCGCTACAAGAAGAAAATGGAGATTGAGCGTTTGAAACCTTCTGGAGAGTTTAAAGAGGTTATTCTGTTGAACAATGAGCCTGACAAGGTCATTAAAATTGGTAGCGAGTTGACCTTGGAGATTGAGAAGGCATTACTGGAATGGCTACGAAGAAACTTTGATGTATTTGCATGGACAGACTCGGACTTTAAGGGAATAGATCCTCGAGTTGCAGTACATCATCTCAATGTTAACTCGAATGCTAAGCCTGTTCTGCAGAAGAAGAGACACTTTAGTGATGAAAAGAACAAGGCTGCAGAGTTGGAAGTACAAACAAAGCTTGCTGCAGGCCACATATTTGAAGTACGATATTCTGAATGGCTAAGCAATGTTGTACTAGTGCCGAAGAAACCAACAGTGTGGCGAATGTGTGTGGATTACACTGACTTAAACAAACATTGCCCATGAGATCCTTTCCCTTTGCCTAGGATTGATCTCGTGGTTGATTCTACAGCAAGGTGTGCTCTGCTAAGTCTTTGCGATGCACAGAGCGATTTCCATCAAATATTGATGGCGGTGAAGGATCAGCACAAAGCGGCTTTTATCACTGACAAAGCATATTCTGTTACAGGGTGATGCCATTTGGTTTGAAGAACGCAGGAGCAACCTTTCAAAGGTTGGTCGCCAAGATGTTTTACCATCAAATCGGCAAGACTATGGAGGTTTACATTGATGACATGCTTATCAAAAGTCTAAAGGCGGAGGATCATATAAAACATTTGGAAGAGGCTTTTGGAATCATGAAATAATACGGGATGAAGCTATATCCCAAGAAGTGCACTTTTGGTGTTAAGGCTGGAAAATTTCTGGGTTACATGGTGAACGAGTGAGGTATTGAAGCTAACCAAACAAGATTAAAGCTATAATGGATTTACAATCCCCCAAGTCTGTTCGAGAGGTGCAACGCTTGGTAGGGAGAATCACGGCACTTAGCCGATTCATTTTGCATTCTGCAGAAAAAAGATTAATTTTTTCAAGAAGTTACGTAAGACACCTAATTTTGTCTGGACTGAAGATTGTGAGGAGGCCTTTCGTCAGTTGAAGGTTTATCTTACGGGATGAAGCTATATCCCAAGAAGTGCACTTTTGGTGTTAAGGCTGGAAAATTTCTGGGTTACATGGTGAACGAGTGAGGTATTGAAGCTAACCAAACAAGATTAAAGCTATAATGGATTTACAATCCCCCAAGTCTGTTCGAGAGGTGCAACGCTTGGTAGGGAGAATCACGGCACTTAGCCGATTCATTTTGCATTCTGCAGAAAAAAGATTAATTTTTTCAAGAAGTTACGTAAGACACCTAATTTTGTCTGGACTGAAGATTGTGAGGAGGCCTTTCGTCAGTTGAAGGTTTATCTTACGACACTACCATTACTGTCTATATCTCTACTTGGCCATAACGAAGAAATCATTAAGTGCAGTACTCGTGCGCGAAGAAGACAAGAAACATTTGCCTATCTATTACGTTAGCAAAGTGTTGAATGGGGCAGAGGTGAATTATATGGAGATCGAGAAGCTAGCATACGCACTCGTGATAACTGCACGAGAGTTAAGACCATACTTTCAATCACATCCGGTTACTGTCTTAACTAATCAACCAGTGAAACAAGTTATGGCAAAATCGGAAACATCTGGTAGACTGGTGAAGTGGGCGATCGAGTTAGGAGAATATGGCTTGGAGTATATGCCAAAGATTGCAATTAAAGCACAAAGGTTTGCAGACTTTTTGTCTGAAACTATCGCAGAGGCGGAGCAATCGCCGGACGTAGCAGTGGTGACGAAGGATACTAAGAGTGACACATCTGGAGTTGCAAAGGAAACATGGACTTTGCATGTAGACGGATCGTCTACAATCGACGCTGGAGGCGCAGGAGTTTACTTAAAATCGGCGGATGGGAGAGAATTTGACTATGCTATAAGGCTAAATTTTGAAGTTACATATAATCAAGCGGAATACGAGGATATGCTAGCTGGCATCCAAATGGCAAAATTGTTGGGGATAACGAAGCTTGTTGCATTTACGGATTCATAATTGATTGCTAATCAATTCAAAGGAAGATATGAGGCAGAGGAGGCTGCAATAGTAAAGTATCTCGAAAAATTGAAGGAGGGGACATCAAACTTGGATACTTTCTCTATTTCGCAGATCCCTCAAACGGAGAATGAACGCGCTGACTCTTGGTCACCATTTGAAAGTACCGCCGAAGTGTTTGTTGAAAGGCGAGTAACTTTATTGGCTGCAGAGCAACCTTCTATTGGTAGAGGAGTTGAGTCAAAACTGATGCAATCATTGGACTACGCTCTGCCAGTGGAAGTTGAGGCATGTTCGAAGGATGAAATCACTGATTATCTTCAGAACGGGAACTTACCTACTGATCCTCAAGCAATCAGAAGGCTCAAGAACAAATCTACAAGATTCACTATGTTCAATGGCGAATTGTATAAATGGTCTTTTGAGGGACCACTCTTAAGATGCCTATCTCCATCACAGGCTAAACAAGTCTTACGAGAAGTTTATGAAGGAAGCTACGGAAATCACTCAGGAGAACGATCCTTGGCCTAGAAAATACTCCGTCAAGGATATTTCTGGCCAACTATTATGAGAGATGCTATGGATTACTCTAGGAAGTGCATAAGTTGTAAATTGCATGCAAAGATCATTCATACACCTGCACAACCTATGACAACAGTGAGTTATGGATGCCCATTCGACCAATGGGGAATAGACATCGTTGGACCAATGCCAAAGGCTACTGGAGGTAGAAAATGGTTATTGGTGGCAGTCGAGTATTACACTAAGTGGGTTGAAGCTGAAGCACTTGTAAACATTACTGAGGCTAATGTGAAACAATTTATTTGGAAGAATATTGTTTGTCGATTCGGAATCCCAAGAGTCTTAATTTTCGACAATGGAAGGCAGTTCCAAGGTTTTAAAATTCAAGACTGGTGCAAAGACATGAAAATTGAGCACCGCTTTACATCTGTTACGCATCCTGAAGCAAACGGGCAAGTGGAGGCCACTAACAACAACATTAGTGAAGAGTCTGGAGAAAAGGCTGGAAGGAGAAGGAGGAAACTGGGCACACGAACTGCCAGGAATACTATGGGCATATCGTACGACTCCTCGTACTTCTACAAGAGAAACTCCATATCTGCTGACATATGGATCTGAAGCAGTGATTCCGGCTGAAATTGGAATGCCAACTTATCGTATTGTCACATATGATGAGGAGCAGGCGCTAAGGACAAGGCAAATGGATTTGGAACTGATTGGAGCAACAAGTGAAGCAGCTTACCAACGTACTCAAGCATACAAGTCTATGATGGCGAAATCATATGACAACAAAGTTCGTTTCAGGAACTTTCAAGTGGGGGACTTGGTACTTAAGAAAGTTGAGGCTACCAAGCATGTTGGAAAGTTGAAGCCAAATCGGGAAGGACCGTACAGAGTGGAGGAAGCAAGCTCAAAAGGATACTACTACTTACAAGAGTTGGGTGGAAGGACTTTGTCACGCCCCTGGAACGTGACAAAGTCCTTACGAAGGTTTTATAGTTAGAACACTAGATTTCTAATGGCCTTGTGGCATGATAGGACCCTGGAACGTCAAGAACTTACGAAGGTTTTATAGTTAGAACACTAGATTTCTAATGGCCTTGTGGCATGATAGGACCGTAGTTTCAATACTTTATTCGCTTATTCTTTTACGAATTACGAGTCCCTTTACGTGGATTCTCATTGTAATAGTTAGTAGCGAATTACGGGGACTTGATTCCTAGCCAACCTATATACGGCGGGATACGTAGGCAACTCGGAAGTTACTCTAGCTTAGTCCCAAAACTAATAAAATCTCTTATTTTATTCGAGTTCATCCGTTGCCTACTCATTACCCGCATGCTTACAATCTGCAAGCATAATTAAAGTTAAACTCATACTATCTACAAAACATAAGTATAAAAACTTAATCAAAACGAACATTAGCTTCGTATAACGAGCACTAGCCTCGTGGAGTCAAGCACAATTACTTGCAATCCCGCGAACATAGCTTCGCTAGCGCAAACATTAGCTTCGCACAATGAGCACAAGTCTCGTGGAGTCGAGCACAAGTCCTCGCATTCCCGCGAACATTAGCTTTGCTAGCATAAACATTAGCTTCGTACAACGAGCACAAGCCTCATGGAGTCGAACACAAGTCTTCGCACTCCAGCGAACATAGCTTCACTAGCGCGAACATTAGCTTCGCACAACGAGCACAAGCCTCGTAGAGTCGAGAAAAAGTTCTCGCACTCTCACATATAATAAAACTTAAGTGTTTTAGCAAGTGACAAAATCATAAGCATAAAAAAGTAGACACGTATGAGCAAACACTCAACAAGAAAAAAATGACGACATTCAAAAATTTCTAAAGTCAAATTTTACTAGCAATGGATAAGCACTAAAATCGCGCACAAGTTAACAAGATATACAGTACGAACGAAAGTAAAATGTACTAGTGCGAATATACTGTACGGAAAGCAAAGATGTTCAAAATAGTATCTAAGGCACAGACGCCAGGAATACGGGCACGCAGGCCACTCAAAGTAATCAGGGCAGCAGATCTAGTCCCAGCGACTTCACAGCACCCTTGCTCTGCTCCTGAATCGCAGCAAATGACTCATTCAGGGGCCCGGTATCATCAGTTGGAGAAATCTGACGAGGCGTAAGAGTAGGAACTGGGACATCGGGCATAGCCTGATCGCCCTCTGCCGGATGATCTAGGACCTGAGGGTCGAAAGCCATCTCACCCTCCTCCAGGGGCTCGGTGCGGTGGCAGCAGCAACAGAAGTAGATGGTTGCTCGACAGAAAAATCAGAGAGCCATACCTGACGGAGGGGATAGAAGGACTTGAACGGATCATGCTTGGGTTCGCCAACTTCCTCAGCAACAGCAGGATCAGAAGGAGAAGGATCAGCAGCAGTAGTGCCCGAGGATTCGCCAACCTCCGCATCATCCTCGTTTAGGCAATTGAGGACATTGAAATCCTCTTTCTTGAACCCAGGAGCGAGGGCACCTCATGAAACAATCTCATCAAGGGCCATATTGTAACCCTTGGTCGTGTCAAAGCCGCCCCTCTTTAAGGCAATCTGCTCCCAGGTAGCTGAGCGGAAGAACTCAACAGCTATCAACACTTTATCCTCATCAGAAAGCTCCTACAAACCAAGAGAAGAAAAGCGTAAATACAAGATACGAGACCTTAAAATACAAGAAAGGAAAGTTCAAGTATGAAAGAACTACCTCACTCATGGCCCTATTATAGCCCTCCTCCTCAGCAGTCGCAAGGCGAGCTTTCCAATCTGCTAGCTCAGCCTTGAGTCTCGCGCGTTCCACCTCAACAGCAGCAGCGGCATCCTGCATCGTCTTGATAGTGTCAACGTGGTCGTCGACGAGTGAAGTAGCGTGCTGGAAATCGGTGGTAAGCTGACTAGAGAGTCGTTTCTCCTCGATGAGCTCTTTGTCAACACTAGCCTTAGCCGCTTTCAGGGCCTCCATCTCGGCCTCCACCACTTTCAGCTCATCGACTGCTGCCACTAGGTGCTTCTCAACCTCAGCCTTAGCCTCCTTGGCCTGCTTCTCCAGTCTTTGAGCCTGCAAGGCCGAGGAGAGATGCCTGTCCATCAGCTCCCTCTACTGTGCCTGAGAAGTCATGACCATGTCAAAGTTCTCCGACATGGTCTGGAAGGTAATGAAGAACTACAAAATACGAAAGAAAGTCAGCATAACAAAGTCAACAACAAGTATAAGACATGAGTCAAAGAAATCATATAAATACACTGACCTCGCACATAGACAGGGCCGCACGACTGACCGTAGCTCACACTATCTCCTCCACATCAATGTCGAGCTCATCATCCTCATAAGTGTTTGATTTGTCATGCGCGGGACGCTTGCCCCGTCGAATATCCTCAGCAGCCGAAGACCTCTTCCTGGTCGCAGGCTCTGGTTCAAACTCATTGGCACGGCGCACAGCTGCAGCAACAGAGGGAAGATGCACTCTTCCAGTTGAAGGTGCTGGTGGAGGAGAAAGCTCAGGAAGAATCGGCTCAGAACGCCTACCTCGTCCTGATCCTCATGTCGAGACAACAGCAGTGGAGGGGGGAGCAGGAGCGCTACCGCCTCGTGAACTGGTGCCAACCGTCTTCGCACCGCGACGACTGGTCTTCTTGCGACAAGTAATGTAATGCTTAGATAACAATAAGAGGAAGATAAATATGTAACAAGTATAAAAGACAAACATGCATAATGTTATACCAAAAACAGAAGACTCAACGCCTGCACGATGAGTATAACTGCCAACCCGCAACACTGGGGTGGTGGTCAACTCAAAGGCATCAAACTGATGCTCTTTCAGGTTCTTAACCACTATCTGACTATAAAGAGGAGGAGTGGGGCGCTTGGGCGATGGGCGGGCGTCGGTCCAAAGCCGCTTGAATCGAAATTCCTGTGGCTTGGATTCTTTGATAAAGAACCATTGTTTCTTCCAATGCGCTTTAAGCTCGACTGCAGCTCAGACAGGAAGCACTGCTTCTTCCGTGAACTCAAGTAGTAAAATCCGGCGTCTACACCTCTATTAAGGAATTTTACTAAAAACAATTGCCAGAAACCGTTTACTAAACATGGAAGGTCAATGATACGGGTGAGCATCACGTAAGCGTACATCTGTGTGTATGCGTTCGGGGTAAAATGTGAAGCACAAGAATTAAGGGAGGCCATGATCTCTGAAACGACAGGGGTTATGGAAAACCGGAGGCCACAATGGAGGTAACTATTAAAAACAATAAGACACCCTTCTGGTGGGTTGTTTATCATGTCATCAGGCCCCGGAACGATGATCTCATAAGTATCAGGGATATAGTAAGTCTCGCGATAATAAGCTATGTCGTAAGTAAGGGCAGAAGGAAACTGATCAAAGTTAATCAAGTTTCGTGCCGGGATTTGTTCAGGAGAGTTTGCGACAGGAAAGGGAGCATAATTAGGTGGAAGCACATAAGGCACGATGCTAAGAGGGTTAGATTCAACCTCATCATCTCCTAGGATGTCTACCTCCATATCAGACGCCCTATCATTTCTAGGAAAGGTCTCTTCAGTCGAGTCGTTACTACTATCGGTAGTTGACCCATTCTCCCTAGACTTAGAAAATCTAGAAGACCTACTACTATCTTCACTACTACTACTCGACGACTCAATATCAATAACTCGAGCCATAAAGAGGTTCAGGTTGAAAGATTACCGGCACGAGGGTCTAGATCTACGAAACCTTCTTCGTTTAGGTCGATTTGCTCGTACGATCTCTACGCGGGTACAAACAACTTCGGTGCTCCAGGAACTTTGATTCTGGCAAGTTTTGATTGCCGAGGACGAGTTGGAGATGCTGGACGTCTTGTGTCTGAATTGCACGGCTTACGAGATGAAGACCCACGCGGTTGATTGCGCGAGTTATAGTAGGGACGTTGGTGAGATCGAGGTGGTGATGGACGTCGCGGAGACCGGTTACGTCGAAGCCGAGCCGTTGTGAAAAAATCTGCAGAGAAGGCAAGTTGTTAACATTTTACGAAAAATTTCAAAAACTGAAAATTTTTTCTAAGTGCTATAACTCGAATTTACATAGGTTTTTCGACCTATAAATTCGAGTTATTCACAACATCACAACTCACCGAAAATTTCACAAATAAAAGGGATTTTTTGGAGTTATTCTGACAAATTTCGAGCTATTTGGGACTTTTTCGAGCTATTTGGGATTTTTAGAGCTATTTTAAGGTTTTTTCGAGCTATTTGGCGAACTTACTAAAAAAGGAAATTTCGAGCTATAAATTCGAGCTATTTTTCAAGAGCTCTGAATGAATGCTTTGGCGAGAAATGAGGAAATGAAGCTCAGAGCGGGGTATTTATAGGCGAAATGATGCGGTAATTACATAAATGCCCTCAAATTCGACCCATTTTCAAATTCTAGCTATTTTTCAGAAATATATTTTTGAAATTCGAGTTATATTTTGGGGAGGTAATTTCGACCTACACTATTTCGAGTTACCAAAAATAGTAAATTCGACCTATTTCGAATTTTGATATTTTTGTCCAAATTCTTGGTTTTTTACGCCGAGGCCGATTTCGTTGTACGATTCTCGGTTATGTGACTTCTTTTTAGTTCGTATGACCAATGTTTGTACACATTACTCTTACGAACTGGGGGACTCCATGATGTACCATATTTTGGTACCGCTACGTCATAATATCCGATACAATACCACGAACGTATTTCGGGACATATTATGCCATGTCAGCACCATTATTTTTTTACGCAAAATTACAATTCAAGGCAAAACTCGGAAATCGGCCCAAGTAGGCCCAAATTGAGCCCAAGAGAGATCTTTTTGGCCCCAAAAAGGCCTAATTGGAGCTATATCAAGCCTAGTTCGAGCTATCTGGGGGCCAAATTTGATCTATTTGAGGCCCAGAGGCCCAATTCGAGCTATTTGGGGCCAAATTCGATCTATTTGAGGCCCAGTTCGACCTATTTGAAGGCCCAATTCGAGCTATTTCAAAATAGGTCTAATTCGACCTATTTAGACTTATAGTTCGACTTGGATTGCACTTTTAGATGAATAAGGACTCTTATTACTATATAAGGGGGTCCCATGCCTCATTCTATGGTACGTTTTTATTTTTCAAGCATTTAATTTCGAGCTATATACATCGAATTCGAGCTATAGAGCAGTAACTCGAGTTGTTTGCAATAACTCTTGTTCGATCCATATAGAGTGTATTTCGAGCTATTTGAGGGTAATTCGACCTATTCGGGTGCCTTCATCTCGGTTCTCAATACCATTTTGAGGTGTGCTTATTCGACCTATATAGCTTAAATTCGACCTATTTGGGCTAATTTTGACATATAAATTCGAGCTATTGTCTCTCACGACAATATCTCTCATTCCGACCTATCTGACTTGAGCGTCGGAGTGCCTTCACTGGAGAAGGCACCGGCTTAGTTTACGTGTGGTGTTGAGTGTAGGTTCCGAACTCAAAAGCTGCCTGAAAATCCATAATCCATCAGGAACTAAAGCAGCCTGACGTGGAGTGTTGCAGGTTTGACACGTATCCAGACGAAAATACCCCACATCACATATAATTATTATTTTATCTGTTATGTGTAGTTACTCAAATCGTCTAAGCCACTTTTCTCTAGAATTTCAATTCTAATGTTTTATTTGCTTCTATACTTCATGGATTTGGTTTCTTTTTCAGACACTTTGTGTTAATAAAATTAGTATTCAAGTACTGCCATTCTCCTGAAGGTAGCTTTGAGAAGCTTCTGTAATTCATAGATATTGTAATTGTAAATACCACTTAAGTTTGAAGACCCTTACTAGGTTGATTATTATAAACTTTATGCGATTAATGTTATAGAAGTTTTGTACCGTAATTGTACACTACAAGAATACAAGGCAATGGTGTCAAAAATATGGTGAGTGATTAAAATTTGTAGCCATGTAGGAACTGAATTTAAATCAACAGAGTTCAAAAAATTTATAGCCAGCAATGGTGAGAAAATAATCACTCACCAAGCATGGGTTGAAAATAATCAGTCACCATTGGACATAATGGTAATAAAATAATTTGTAGCCATGCAAAATAAATGGGGTCAAAATAATTTGACCCCATTTATTTAAATCGTGGTGTCAAATAATTGTCAAAATTATTTGACACCACAATTTAACAGTCCGGATCATGCCAAAACCGTTAGATTTAATAAAACAAAAAAAAAACAAAAATAGGCAATAGCAACCGATTTTTCGGATGCCTATGTAGTGTCAGAAGTGTGGCATGATCTGATCCATTAGAAGGGGGCGTCCGATTTTTTGGACGCCCCCTTTTTCAACGGTGATCAACGGCTAACAAGCCCGTTCACACCTGGCGTCCGATTTTTCAAACCCCAGGTGTCAATTTTTTTTTCCTCCTTTTCTTTCTTTTTCCCCCATTTTCTTGTTCCCCACCCTTCTCCAAGCTCGGCCTTACACAAAACCCTATTTTTTTTAAATCCACTCAAATCCTCTCCAAATTCAACAATTAATTAAGGTATGTTCTTGTATAATGTTTTTGATTTCTTAAATTTTTCTATTTATTCTTTTAATTAGTTTGTATGCATTTTATATGTTGATATTGTTGTGTTTATGAGTATTGTTAGCAAAATATAGTATTTATCGGATATTTGCTTCTTTTATAATTTTTATTAAATATTTAGCATTTTATATTTGTTTATGCAACTATTAGTGTTAATTAGAATGCTAAGCATGCATGCATGTCTTAATTATTTGTTATTAGATAATTAATGTGTAATTAGGACCAGATTATGTGTACTCATTTTATAGTTAGTAGTAATTAGGAGAATTTCACTTTATTTAGGATAGTTTTCGTAAAAGTGATGGAATTTTGTTATAAAAATTAGGAAAAGTTATGAAATATTATGGAATTTAGGAAAAAATTACAATTTAGCATAAAATAGCAAAATTAAATTTTTAGTTAAATTAAATGGCATGATTACATTAGTAATTAACACTTTAATGACAATTTATGTATAATTCATAATTAAACAATAAATTTCATAGTAGTTTGAGTAAAATTAATTAGTAATTAAGTTTAGGTAGGTGAATCATGATTCTATATGTGTACTCATTCTATAATTAGAAGTAACTAGGAGAATTTCATTTTAATTAGGATAGTTTTAGTAAAAGTGTTGCAATTTTGTTTTAAGAAATAGGAAAAGTTAAGAAATATTATGGAATTTAGGATAAAACTCAAATTTAGTATGAAACTCAAATTTAAAACAAAATTCCAACACTTTTACTATAACTATCCTAACTAAAATGAAATTCTCCAAATTACTACTAATTATGAAATGAGTACACATTCATGATTCACCTACCTTAACTTAATTAGTAATTAATTTTACTCAATTTACTATGAAATTTATAGTGGAATTACTAATTATACAATTGATGTACCATATTTCGGTACCGCCACGTCATAATATCCGATACAATACACGAACGTATTTCGAGACATATTATGCCACGTCAGCACCATTATTTTTTAATGCAAAATTGCAATTCAAGGCAAGACTTGGAAATCGGCCCAAGTAGGCCCAACTTGAGCCCAAGCGAGATCAATTTGGGCCTGAAAAGGCCCGATTCGAGCTATACAAGCCAAATCCGAGCTATATGGGCTCAAATAAGATCTATTTGAAGGCCCAAAAGCCCAAATTCGAGCTATATGGGCTAAAGTCCGATCTATTTGAGGCCTAGGAGTCCAGTTCGAGCTATATGGGCCCAAATTCGACCTATTTGATGCCCAATTCGACCTATTTGAAGGACCAATTCGAGCTATTTCAAAAGAGCTCTAATTCGACCTATTTTAAGTCATAGTTCTACTTGGATTGCACTTTTAGATGAATAAGGACTTTTATTACTATATAAGGGGGTCCCATGCCTCATTCTAAGCTACGTTTTTATTTTCTAGCATTTAATTTCGAGCTATATACATCGAATTCGAGCTATAGAGCAATAATTCGAGCTATATTGCAATAGCTCTTGTTCGATCTATATAGAGTGTATTTCGAGCTATTTGAGGGTAATTCGATCTATTCGGGTTTCCTCATCACGGTTCTCAATACAATTTCGAGGTGTGCTAATTCGACCTATAGAACTCAAATTCGACCTATTTGAGTAAACTCGAGCTATAATTTCGAGCTATTGTCTCCGACGACAATACCTCAAATTCCGACCTATCTGACTTGAGCGTCGGAGTGCATTCGCCGGAGGAGGCACCGGCTTACTTTACGTGTGGTGTTGAGTGCAGGTTCTGAACTCAAAAGCTGCTTAAGCATCCAGCAGGAACTAAAGCAGTCTGACGTGGAGTGTTGGAGAGCGGACACGTATCCAGACGAAAATACCCCACATCAGTGGCGCCGTCTGTGGGAACCTCAATACGCACTTAGTAACAAACACTGACACTCAATGGCTCAACGGAGAGCAACATAGAAGAATGGAATGGCAGGAAGGACTAGATCACAGAGGGAGGATGATAATCGGGCACCTGATGCTTCCGAGCGAACATCAGTGCCAGCGCCCAGCACTCCCCTTGATCCTCCGACTCACACAGAAAATCAACCTGAAGTTCCTCCCACGGAACAATAGCTATTGAATTCCGCTCAGTTGGATCAAATCATGGCAGCATTCCAAAGGACTATGGTTCCAATGGTTGTGCAGCAATTGGCTAACACTTCTGCTCAACAGAATGTTCAGGCTCCAATAGGACAACAACCAACAGCACAGCCTGCAGCACCGCAGCAAGGAAGGACTCATCCGACCCAGCGTCGTGATGATTCAAGGCACTATACGCAGACTAGAATGACAAGGCCAAGGGATCCAACTCCCTCGCCTGAAAGGAGGAATCCTCGTTCAGTGAGGACTAATGCTAACAGAGCTCCCAGTCGAGCAATTGGTCGAGATAGAAGTAGTAAGGGATGGAGAGGTGAATTCTAGGTAGAGAGTTCCTGATCATCGACCCGCAGCAAGTCGAACTGCCGGAAGAGATAGGGATTTGCCTGAGAGAGTTGCGCCGAGACTGGAACCTATTGTTGCAGAGCATATTCCACTAAGGGAGAAGCCAAACCCCTTTTGTGAGGCGATCAGTAAGTTGACACTAAAGGAAGGAATTCTTCTTCCTGAGATGAAGAAGTATGATAGGACTACTGATCCGGTAGCTCATCCTGATGACTTGGATGCAGAATTGCAGATTTACAGAATTGCTCGAGCTCAGTCCCAAAACTAATAAAATCTCTTATTTTATTCAAGTTTAGCCGTTGCCTACTATTTATCGGCAAGATTACAATCTATCAAGAAACATGAAGATAAACTGATACTGTCTACAAACTTTAAGTTTAAAAACTTAATCAAAACGAACGTTAGCTTCGTATAACAAGCACTAGCCTCGTGGAGTCAAGCACTAGTCCTTGCACTCCCGCGAACATAGCTTCGCAAGCGCAAACATAGCTTTGCACAACGAGCACTAGCCTCATGGAGTCAAGCACAAGTCCTTGCACTCCCGCGAACATAGCTTCGCAAGCGCAAACATAGCTTTGCACAACGAGCACAAGCCTCGTGGAGTCGAGCAGAAGTCCTCGTACTCCCGCGAACATAGCTTCGCAAGCGCAAACACAGCTTTTCACAACGAGCACAAGCCTCGTGGAATCGAGCACAAGTTCTCGTATTCCCGCGAACTTAGCTTCGCAAGCGCGAACATTAGCTTCGCACAACGAGCACAAGCCTCGTAGAGTCGAGCACAAGTTCTCGCGCTCTCACACAGACTTGTTCAAAAACTTAAGTGTTTTAGCAAGTAACAAATTTAAACTTAAAAGTATACACATATGAGTGAAGATGTAACGAGACAAAGTAAAGACATTCAAAAGACTTTTCAAGTTAAAACTGTACTAGCAAGGGATAAGCGCTAAAATCGCGCAAATGTTAGCAAGATATACTGTACGAAAAGAATGTACTAATGCATGTTCTGTACGGAAAGAAAAGATGTTCAAAAATATTAAAGACAAGGCACAGACGCAAAAAATAAGGGCATGCAGGCCACTCTGAGAGATCAAGGCAGCAGATTCAGCCCAAGATACTTCACGGCACCCTCGCTCTGCTCTTGGATATCAGACAAAAGACTCATTCAGGGGCCCAGTGTGATCAATAGGGGAAATCTGACAAGGAGCAGGAGCGGCAACAGTAGCATCAGGCATAGGCTGGTCGCCACCAGCAGGCTGATCCAGGACCGGAGGGTCGAAACCCATCTCACCCTCCTCCAGGGCCTCATCTGGAGCAGCATCGGCAGCAGCAGCGGCACTGGACGTGGATGGCTGCTCGTCGGCAAAGTCAGAGAGCCATACCTGCCGGAGAGGATAAAAGGAGGTGAAAGGATCATGCTTCGGCTCATCACCGTCCACAGTCGCAGCAGGTTCAACAGAAGGCGGATCGGCAAGAGTAGGATCTGCAGCAGCAGCACTAGAGGATTCAGCGACCTCCGTGTCATCCTCATTCAGGCAGTTGAGGACATTGAAATCCTCCCTCTTGAACCCAGGAGCAAGGGCACCTCGGGCGACGATGTCATCAAGGGCCATGTTGTAGCCCTTGTTCGTATCAAAACCGCCCCTCTCCATAGCAATCTGCTCCCATGTGGCTGAGCGGAAGAACTCGATGGCCACCATCACCTTGTCTTCATGGGGAAGCTCCTACGAACCAAGTAGAGGAAAAGTAAGTACGTAACACAAAATCTCAAGGAAAAAGAAATCAGGTCAAGTACAATAGGAATACCTCAGTCATGGCCCTGTTGTAGCCATCCTCTTCAGCAGTCGCGAGGCGAGCTTGTGCATCAGCTAGCTCAGCCTCGAGCCTCAAACGTTCTGCCTCAGCAGCAGCAGCGGCATTCTTCATCGTCCGGGCCGTGGCATGCTGGCAGTCGGTGGTGAGCTGGCTGGACAGTCATTTCTCCTCGGCGAGCTCCTTATCAACGGCAGCTTTAGCTGTTTTCAGGGCTTCCAGCTCAGCCTGCACTGCCTTCAGTTCGTCAACAGCGGCGATGAGATGCTTCTCCACTTCAGCCTTTGCCTCCTTGGCTTGTTTCTCCAGTCGTTGAGCTTGCAAGGCTGAAGAGTGGTGCCTATCCATCAGAGCCCTCGGCTGATCTTGAGTCGTCATCACCATGTTGAAATTCTCCGCCATGGTCTGGAAATTGACGAAGAACTACAAAAAAGGGAAAAAGTCAGTGATATTTAAGTACAAGATTAAAACAGAGATCAAGGATAGCTTATAAATTCACATACCTCGCACAGAGATAAGGCAGTGCGACTGACTAGCTTCTCATGGCCAATCGCCTGGTAATAGAGCTGACGGTCGAAGTCAGGGATGAATCCTTTGATAAGTCGAAGGGCAGTAGTGTCCTTCAGTGTGAACTGCCCTGATTCGACCGAAGCTCGCACGATCTCCTCCACGTCAATGTTGAGATCGTCACCATCATAGACTCGGTCCTGCGCAACGTGCTTACCCCGTCGGATCTCCTCAGCAGTAGCAGACCTCTTCCTAGTTGTTGCCTCAGGGTTGCCCTCATTGAAGCGACGAGCCGCTTCAGCAACGGAGGGAAGATGCGCTCTTCCAGTCGAAGGTGCTGATGAAAGAGAAAGATCCGGAAGGATCGGCTCAGAACCGCCAGTTGGTGATCCAGGAGCAGCCTCAGCAGTCGAGTGAGAAGGAACAGTCTCAGGCACTGGAGCTGGAGCAGGAACAGGGGCAGGAGCTGAACCCCTACCACGTCCCGACCCTCGAGTCGAGACAGCAGCGGTGGAAGGAGTAGGAGCACTGCCACCTCTCGAACTGGTACCAGCCGTCTTCGCACCACGACGACTGGTCTTCTCAGGAATGGGCACTCAAGACTGAGGAGCGTTTGCGCCACGCTTCATAGCGGCCAGCCTCTTCTTCGTCTTGTCCATAATGATTCGCTCTGAAAATCGCAAACAATGCAAAGGTTAGAAGACAACGAAGGAAGACCAAAGATCAACAAGTAAAAAGAACAAAAACATGCATAATGTTCTACCAAAGACAGAAGGCTCAACGCCTGCATGATAAGTATAACCGCCGGCCCGCAACACTGGGGTGGTGGTCAACTCAAAAGCATCAACTTGATGCTCTTTCAAGTTTTTAACCACCGTCAGGGTGTAGATAGGAGGATCGGGGCGTCTCGGCGATGGACGGGCGTCCGTCCAAAGCCGCTTGAATCGGAATTCCTGAGGCTTGGATTCCTTGATAAAAAAACCACTGTTTCTTCCAGTGAGCCCCAAAGCTCGTCTGCAGATCAGATAGGAAGCATTGCTTCTTTCGCGAGCTCAAATAGTAGAACCCGGCGTCTACCCCTCTTTTACGGAATTTCACTATGAATAATTGCCAAAAACCGGCTACAGAGCAAGGGAGGTCAAAGACGCGGGTTAGCATTGCATAAGCATACATCTGTGTATATGCGTTGGGGGTAAAATGTGAAGGAGAAGAATTGAGAGAAGACATGATTTCTGAGACAATAGGGAAAATGGGAAAACGTAAACCACAGTGAAGGTAGCTACTAAATATAGTGAGACACCCTTCTGGCGGGTTGTTTATCCTATCATCTGGCCCAGGCACGATAATCTCATAAGTATCAGGGATGTCATAGGTATCACGATAATAAGCTATGTCGTGAGGCAGGGAAGAAGGAAACTGATCAAAATTAATCAAGTTTCGCGGAGCAAGTTGTCCGGGAGAGTTAGCGGCAGGTATGGGAACATTGTCAGCAGGAGGTAAATAAGGCACGATGGGGAGAGGGTTCGATTCAGCCTCGTCATCTCCTAGGATGTCTACGTCTACCTCCATATCAGACGCCCTATCATTGCTATTTCTCTCATTACTAGATGAGGTCTCGTCACTTGAGTCGTTACTACTACCGCTAGTTGACGCATTTTCTTTAGCCTTAGACGACTCACTACTATTTTCCCTACTACTACTTGAAGACTCAAGATCAATAACTCGCGTCATAAAGAGGTTTAGGTTGAAAGATTACCGGCACAGGGGTCTAGATCTACATAAACTTCTTTGTTTGGGTGGATTTGCTCGTAAGACCTCTGCGCAGGTGCAAATAGCTTTGGAGCGCCAGGTAATCGGACTCGGGCAGGTTCTAGTTGCCGAGGACGAATTGGGGATGATGGACGCCTTGTGTTTGATTCAAGAGGATTCCGATATGACGAATCTCGTGATGGATTGCGTGCGTTATAGTGAGCCCGTTGGTGGGATCGTGGTGGTGATGGACGACGTGGAGACCGATTACGTCGAAGTCGCGCCGTCGTGAACAAATCTGCGCAAAAAAAAATTGAATTTTAGCATTTTTCAAAATTTTTCAAAAAATTGAATAATTTTCTAAGTGTTATAGCTCGAATTTCCTCAAGAAAATTCGAGCTATATTTTCGATCTATAAGCAATTTACCAAAGGATATAAGTATTTGTGGATTTTTTGAGCTATTCCGACAAATTTCGATCTATTTGAGGGATTTTTCGAGCTATTTGGAGGTTTTTGGAGCTATAATGCTAAACTTACTATTTTGGGAGCAATTTCGAGTTATTTCAGCGCACTTACTAAATTTGGTAATTTCGAGCTATAAATTCGAGCTATTTCTCGAGAGCTCTGGAAGAATGCTTAGGCGCGAAATGAGGAAATGAAGCTGGGAGTGGGGTATTTTAGGCGAAATGATGCGGGAATTACCAAAATGCCCCTAAATTCGACCTATTTGTAAATTCGACCTATTTTCACAAAAAATTTCCGACAATTTCGAGGTATCTTTTTGTAGGGAAATTTCGAGCTATTTTACGGAAAAAAATTTCTGGCATTCGGGTTGTCTTTTTCAAAGATAAATTCGACCTATACCAATTCGAGTTACCAAAAATAATAAATTCGACCTATTTTTTGAATTTTGATAATTATGGTCAAATTCTTGGTTTTTTACGCCGATGCCGCTCTCGTTGCACGATTCTCGGTTATGTGACTTCTTTTTAGTTCGTATGACCAATGTTTGTACACATTACTCTTAAGAACTGGGGGACTCCATGATGTACCGTATTTCGGTACCGCCACGTCATAATATCTGATACAATACACAAACGTATTTCGGGACATATTATGCCACGTCAGCACCATTCTTTTTTAATGCAAAATTGCAATTCAAGGCAAAACTTGGAAATCGGCCCAAGTAGGCCCAAATTGAGCCCTAGCGAGATCAATTTGGGCCCAAAAAGGCCCGTTTCGAGCTATACAAGCCAAATCCCAGCTATATGGGCTGAAATAAGATCTATTTGAAGGCCCAAAAGCCCAATTCAAGCTATATGGGCTAAAGTTCGATCTATTTGAGGCCCAGGAGTCCAGTTCGAGCTATATGGGCCCAAATTTGACCTATTTGAGGCCCAATTCGACCTATTTGAAGGACCAATTCGAGCTATTTCAAAATAGCTCTAATTCGACCTATTTTGAGTCATAGTTCTACTTGGATTGCACTTTTAGACGAATAAGGACTCTTATTACTATATAAGGGGGTCCCATGCCTCATTCTAAGGTATGTTTTTATTTTCTAGCATTTAATTTCGAGCTATATACATCGAATTCGAGATATAGAGCAATAATTCGAGCTATATTGCAATAGCTCTTGTTCGATCTATATAGAGTGTATTTCGAGCTATTTGAGGGTAATTCGATATATTCGGGTTTCCTCATCACGGTTCTCAATACCATTTCGAGGTGTGCTAATTCGACCTATAGAACTCAAATTCGACCTATTTGAGTAATTTCGAGCTATAATTTCGAGCTATTGTCTCCGACGACAATACCTCAAATTCCGACCTATCTGACTTGAGCGTCGGAGTGCGTTCGCCGAAGGAGGCACCGGCTTAGTTTACGTGTGGTGTTGAGTGCAGGTTCTGAACTCAAAAGCTGCTTAAGCATCCAGCAAGAACTAAAGCAGTCTGACGTGGAGTGTTGGAGAGCGGACACGTAGCCAGACGAAAATACCCCACATCAACAATAATTGTCATCAAAGTATTAATTACTAATGTAATCATGCCATTTATTTAAACTACAAATCTAATTTTTCTATGTTATCCTAAATTTTAGTTTTATCCTAAATTCGATAATATTTCTTAACTTTTCCCAAATTTTAAAACAAAATCCAACACTTCTACTAAAACTATCCTAACTAAAATGAAATCCCCCTAATTACTACTAATTATAGAATGAGTACACATATATAATCATGATTTATACCTTGCTAAGATTAATTACTAATTAATTTCACTCAAATTACTATGAAATTTATAGTTTAATTACTAATTATACAATAATTGTCATCAAATTTTTAATTTCTAATGTAATCATGCCATTTAATTTAACTACAAATTTAATTTTTCTATTTTATGCTAAATTTTAATTTTTTCCTAAGTTCTAGCACTTTGACTAAAACTATCCCAATTAAAGTGAAATTCTCCTAATTACTCCTAATTATAAAATGAGTACACATGATGTGGTCCTAATTACACATTAATTATCTAATAACAACTAATTAAGACATGCAAACAAAATTAAAATTCTAATTAACAATAATAATTGCAATGGTGACATATTTATTTGTTGCTAGGTGTGGGGTCAGCAAAATCAGTCACCATTACTTTAAAACAATGGTGTCAAGAAAATCAGTCACCATGGTTTAATGGCCCATATCGTGCTTTCGTTCGTGGCATCCAAAAAATCAGTCACCATTGCTTTAAAGTTTGTGGGGTCCAAAAAATCAGTCACCATGTTCACACAAAAACACAATCCATGTGATATCAATACTATCAGAATTTGTTTATCCCATTGAGGGCACAATCCTTGTGATAGCAATGGGGTCAAAAAAATCTGTCACCACAATTTTATAAATCTATAAAAATACCCCATTTTTTAGAAACTTCATCTCTTCATCTCCTCTCCCTCAAAAAAATCCGAAAATCCTCTCGTAGCCCTCAAAAAATCCTTAAATCTCACTCTAAAATCCAAAAATCCTCTCCTCTAGCACTTTTTTTTTGGGTGTTATATATATATATATATGTATTGTTTGGGTGTTTATATAATATATTTATATATATATATATATATATATATATATATATATATATATATATTTATATATATATATTTATATATATATATTTATATATATATACTTTATATATAATGTTTATATATATACTTTATATATAATGTTTATATATATATTTGTGTGGTGGTATATATTAATTATATATGTATATATAATGAAGTGGAGGGAAAAAGTCCAACAAATTGAAGAAATCGAAATTTTTAGAAATTTTCGGAATTGTGGTGTCAAAATAATCAGTCACCACGGTTTTTCTAAAAATAAAAATAAAAAACCATGGCGACTGATTATTTAGTCACCACGGTTTTTAGAAAAATAAAAAACCATGGTGAGTGATTATTCAGTCACAACGGTAAAATCTTGGTGTCAGATTATTCTTACACCACAATTTTTCCTAAAAAAAAAAGAGAGTGGCATCCGATTTTTCTGTCGCCATGTTTTAAAAAAAAAGAAAAGAAAAAGGGTGGCGTCAAAATAATCCGACGCGACCCATTTTTTATTTTTGATTTTCTTTTATTCCAATTGTATGGCGACAAATTCAGTTGACCCCACGTCATGGCTACAAATTATTTTGACCCTACTTGGTGGCTGATTTATTGACACCATTGTTGGTGACTAATTAATCTGTAGCCATTGCTGACATAACTTTATGCCTCCGAGGCCAATAGTAACAAAATCTGGTTACAAAATTTTCTGTAGCCATTGCTACATTTTCTTGTAGTGGTAATAGTATGTCATATATAATATCACCATAACTGGCTGATACCGGCCATTTTGTTTTCTTCGTGTTCTAAGCTTTAAGTTCTTGATTTGTCCTATGGACCGCGTGGCCGTGGTGGTTCCAATCATTGTGGTTGCCGTTCATCGAACCGTGCTGGTCGCGGTTGAAATTTCTCTCACAACAGCAATGCTGATGTGTGTGCAAATTTTGTGACAAAGCAGACCATGTTGCGACCTGCTGCTTCCGAATTTTGAATCAACTCATGCCTGCTGCAAACATGGCTTGCACGCCCCCGCCTTCCAACTCTTGCCCACACCAAGATAGTTGGCTGGTCGATTCAGGTGCATCACACAACCTCACTGCCGATCTTTATAACCTTCAATATCATCAAGAATACTACGGTACGGACGAGGTTCAATTAGACGATGGCGCTGGTATGCCTATTTGATGTACCATATTTCGGTACCGCCACATCATAATATTTGATACAATACCACGAGCGTATTTTGGAATATATTATGCCACGTCAGCACCATTATTTTTAGGGAGAATTACACAAACTACCCCTGAATTATGGGCTAATTACACAAACTACCCGTCATCTTTGAGAAATTACACAAACTACCCCTACACTTAACTTCTGTTAAGAAACCCTAACAGAATAGGTGAAATTCCATTTGTACCTTAAATATAAAAAAAATTAAAAAAATTATTTCAATTATTTTTTTTTTGAAACGAAAATGGCAACCGCAGCCGCCCACCCCACTGCCACGCGCCACCCCCTCCTCCAAGTCGTCTTCAGTGCTTTCGTGACGAAGGTCCGTCAGCATCCCTACCTATTTAGGTCGCGGAAGGCCGAAATACATGCAAGGCAGCACTAATCGGCCGACACCGCTGTGCAAGTATTGTTAAATCGGGGAAGTCATCTTCCCCGATTACCAAGCCGCCGGAGTGAATTAGTCGGGCAACGCGCGACCTTCCCCACTTTGCGTTGTTGAGCCACCGATTAACTCCGGCGGCTTGGTAATCGGGGATGATGACTTCCCCAGTTTTAATTCCTTTTTTTTATTCCTTTTTCGATTAAAAAAATGTTTTTAAGAATATTTATAAAAATTTAGATAAGTCAAAGAAAAGTTTTGAAATATAAACAACAGAGTAATATATGTATTTTATCAGAAAATTCTTTTATTTTTGTTTTTAAATTTGAATTACAGATATATAATTTCTGAAATTAAAAAAATAGGCTACTTGAGGGTAATTTTGGAATTACAAGTTATTTTTTTGATAACTTCAGATTTTTCTGTTTGTTTTAACATCGTAAGGGGGTATGTGTAATGACAAACATAAAGTAGGGGTGGTTTGTGTAATTTCCCAAAGATGAGGGGTGGTTTGTGTAATTAGCCCATAGTTCAGGGGTAGTTTGTATAATTCTCCCTATTTTTTAATGTAAAATTACAATTTCAGGCAAAAACTCAAAATTAGGCCCATGCATACTTATTTTGAGTTATCTAAGGCCCATTTTGAGCTATTTCAATTCGACTTATTTTAAACAGCAAAACCCTATATTGCACGTTTTAGAGCGTAAACGAATGAATTTGCCCAAAAATACGACAAAAGTCTTGGAAGTTTATAGAAAAGGTTGAGAAAAATAAAAAAAGTATCAAAATTCGTTGATTCACCAAAAATAGCAAAAACGTGCATTGCACGTTTTAGAGCCTAAACGAATGAATTAGCCTAAAATATGACACAAGTCCTGGAAGCTTATGAAAAAGGTTGAGAAAAACACAAAAATGATCAAAATTCGTTGATTATTGAAAAACAACAAAAACGTGCATTGCACGTTTAAGAGCCTAAAAGAATGAATTTCCCCAAAATACGACGAAAGTCCTGGAAGCTTATAGAAAAGGTTGAGAGCATCTAAAAAAATGATCAAAATTCATTGATTCGCCAAAATCACAAAAAACGCGCATTGCATATTTGAGAGGCTAAACTAATGAATTTGCCTAAAATACAACACAAGCCCTGGAAGCTTTTAAAAGAGGTTCAGAACAACACAAAAATGATCAAAATTCGTTGATTCTCCAAAAACAGCAAAAACGTACATTGACGTTTTAGAGAATAAACGAATGAATTTGCCCAAAATACGACACAAGTCCTGGAAACTTATAGAAAAGGTTGAGAACATCTCAAAAATGATCAAAATTCGTTGATTTGCCAAAAACAGCAAAAACATGCATTGCACGATTTAGAGCCTAAACTAATGAATTTGCCTAAAATATGACAAAAGTCATGGAAGCTTATAGAAAAGGCTGAGAACATTACAAAAATGATCAAAATTCATTGATTCGCCAAAAACAGTAAAAACGTGCATTGCACATTTGAGAGCCTAAACGAATGAATTTGCCCCAAATACGACACAAGTCCTGGAAGCATATAGAAAAGGTTGAGAACATCACGAAAATGATTAAAATTCGATGATTCGCCAAAAATAGCAAAAACGTGCATTGCACGTTTTAAAGCCTTAACGAATGAATTTGCCCAAAGTAAGACACAAGACATGGAAGCTTATAGAAAAGGTTGAGAGCAACACAAAAAGGATCAAAATTCGTTGATTCGCTAAAAACAGCAAAAACGTGCATTACACGTTTGAGAGCCTAAACGAATGAATTTGCAAAAAATACGACACCAGTCCTGGAAGCTTATAGAATAGGTTGAGAACATCACAAAAATGATAAAAATTCGTTGATTCCCCAAAAACAGCAAAAATGTGCATGGCACGATTTAGAGCTTAAACTAATGAATTTGCCCAAAATACGACACAAGTCATGGAAGCGATGGCTTATACTCTTCTCTCTCCTCTTTGGGCGATTTTTTATTCCCTCTCCTAGGGTTTTGCGCCGCGGCCTTTAGCCACCGTGCATGGAGGCCGACGCCTCCGATCAGCCTTGCCCGGTGGATCAGCCACCGGGCCCGTCCGTTCTGGCGCCATGCAAGCCGGCGGCGTCAACTTCCGACGTCAATCTTCCGTCGGTTGTTGACAACGCGTTACTTCCACGACGCGTCTTGATTTCTTCCGAGGTTCAGCCACCACCTACCGTTGTTGAGCAGCTGAAGGATGGGAATTTGCCGGAGTTCCCATCGCTCAAGGAGTCTTTTCCTAAAACTTACGTGAAGCCTCAAAGTCGTTCGTTTGTTAGATTGTTTGATCACTCTTTGGTGGGCAAGAGGGATTTGTCACTTAGGGCGATTAGCAAATCGTTTGCTGATGATCCTATTTTTGCACTTGGCAACCGTGTAACGGATTCGAAGAAGGCTTTCACATATCAAGGGAAACCCGCGATTAGACTTAACAAATCTGATTTTAATTGCTTTGCGTTGCAATTCAAATATGCATTGGTTGGAAAATTCTCTCATGGACGTCTGTCCCCGGAGGATTTGCAAACTTGGTTTTTGAAGTTGGGGTTAAGGGGTTCTTTTTTGTTGGGAGACATTGATGCGAGGCATGTTTTCATTCAGATTACTTTGGAGGATGATTCGACGAGGTTGTGGTCGAGACAATCGTGGATGGTTTAGGGTTTTTCGATGCGGATTTTTAAGTGGTCGCCGAGTTTTGATCCAAAGACGGAATCTTCGGTAGTGCCGGTTTGGGTATCATTGCCACGGCTGCCAATTGTCATGCATCACAAGGAGGCGTTGCATGATATTATGTTTTTGATTGGAACACCGTTACGTATTGATGAATCTATAGCCAAGGTGATTAGGCCAAGTTGTGCTAGGGCTTGTGTTGAAATTGATTTGCTTGCGGAAGAGATTAAGGAGATTTTCATTGATTGCCCGGAAGGAAGTTTTTGGCAAAAAGTTGTTTATGGAGATCGTCCCCATTCTTGCACGGTGTGTAATCATGTTGGACATAGTAAGGAGAGGTGTTTTGCTAATGGAAAGGTGGTGAATAAGGCTGTTCATGAACAACAAGGACGTCGATCAAAATCACGTGGTAGTCGAGGACGTTCGTTGAGGAGGGGATCGGGTCGTACTGTGAGGAGAACGGAGGTGCCCTCGCGCCGTGCCAATGATGGCCCGTCGCGCGCAGCACCGTGCGTGCATGGCACGCAGGGTGTACAAGGGGAGATGTCCGGCCCGGTTACGATTTTGAAACGGCCCTCGGTGGTGCAACAAGGTGGTGAGGCTGTTTTGGGATTGGAGGTTGACCCACAGCCTAAGGAGGACTCCTTGTTGGTGAAGGAAACATTGGGGGTGGAATTAGGAGTCCTACCGGGTGTGGGACTAGGAGTGGGGCGCGAGAATCTTGATGCGCGCCCAGGGGCTGCGCGCGCCGAGGCAGCAGGCGCGCGTGCAGGGGCGACAGACGCGCGCGCAGGGAAGGCTGACGCGCGTGCGACAGGTGCGACCGGCACGCACGTTGGGGTGTCCGATTCTGAAAATTTGCACAATTCTCCTGTTTTGAATTTGAGTGATGGTGAATGTATTGAGGGCTCTGGAAATTCATTTAACACTCAGGAACGTGGAGAACAAATTAGGAGAAACTATGAAAGGGTTCGAAATATGGTTTTGGATGGAGATGAGGCTGGTTCGTCGATAGCGATCACATCGTATAAATCACCTTTTTTTGAGAATTCGGTGCAACGAATTAAACACCAAATTAATGAGTTAGGGGATGAGTCGGATGGTTCTTTTGAGAGTCCGGACTTAGACGATCAGGAATTGAGGGTTTTGGATGTTGCTGCTCGGATTTATGAGAAACAAAGATTGGCGAAAAGGAGGTCAAGGCGTGGAACAATAAGTGAGGGTGGCCTTTCAGATCCGTCAGGAGATGAGACGACGTCTAAAGAGGTTGAGTATAGCTTTCTCGAATGACGTCGAGGAGAGGTAAGGGTGTTGTTATCCGTTCCAATGTTTAAAACACTAATTTGGAATATTAGAGGTGTTGGGAATGAACCCGCACAAGATAAACTTATGGCTTTGAGGCGTGACTTGAAGCCTAAAATTTTAGTTCTGTTAGAACCATTTATTGATGCTGATTGGAGGTTTCCTAGGAGATTTAATTATCCTTCTTTGATTGTTAAGTCTTCGAGGAAAATTTGGATTATGTTTGAGGATTCTGTTCAAATTGAGGTGGTTGAAGACCATCCTCAATTTGTACATTGTAAGGTGGAGGATACGGTTTTGCAGATTTCTGTTATTATGACTTTTGTGTATGCATCTACTACTCGGCATGGGAGAGTTGAGCTTTGGGATGGTTTGAGGGCTGTTTGTACCAATGAGCCGTGGTATGTTGGGGGTGACTTTAACACGGTTACTTCGGTTACGGAAAGACGAGGAAAGGGTCGGCCTAAGTTGGGTGAGATCAATGATTTCAACACGGTGCTTGCTGAAACGGGGCTGTTTGACGTGGGGTTTACAGGGGGCCAATTCACTTGGACGAACAAAAGGGGAGCTTGGGGCAGATTGGATCGTGTTATGGTGAATAGCGGTTGGACTGATTTATTTGAGGTTTCATCGGTGACTCACCTTGCGAGAAGGCAATCTGATCATTGTCCATTGTTGTTCGAATTTATGAGGCAGCAAAGGAGGAGGAAATCTTCGTTTAGGTTTCAGAATATGTGGTTGCGGCATGGAGAGTTCAAAAGGATGGTGGAGGAGAATCGGAAGCTGCCTTGTCGGACTTCGGGTTTGAGAGGGCTTTGGGAGAAATTGAAACGGCTGCAGTTTAGGCTTAAGTCGTGGAATTGGAATGAGTTTGGGGATGTCAATGTGAAGGTGAAAGAGATGGAGGAAAGGGTGGAAAAGGCGGAGCTTGCTTTTGACCGTGACCCTTCTGAGGTTAATTTGATTGATCTCAATAGGTGGAATGCTGAATTGACGTTGCGGGTTTCTATGCAAGAGGATATGTGGAAACAAATGGCTGCTTGCAATTGGATGAAGGATGGTGAGAGAAACACAAAGTTTTATCAAGCTTGTGTGAAGAAAAGGAGGGCTCGGGGAAGAATCAATAAAATCTTGGTGGGGGATCAATTGGTTGAGCGCCAAGATGAGTTGATGTCTTCGGCGGTGTGTCACTTTCAAAATTTTCTTGGGGGTGGGAACGAGGACTTAGAGCAGCATTCTTTGGATTTTATTCCTTCGTTGGTTTCAGAGGAGGAGAATGGGATGTTGGTGGAATGCCCTTCTATGGAGGAGGTTTTTGAAACTCTTTGTCGGATGCCAATGGATAGTGTGGCGGGTCCTGATGGCTACACGACAAAGTTTTTTCATGATTGTTGGGAGATTATTAAAGATGATGTTTACATGGCGGTGCAAGGATTTTTTGCGGGTAATGTTTTGCCTTTAGGATTTTCTAACACCACTATTGTGTGGATTCCTAAAAAGGCAAATCCGGAAAGGTGGAGTGATTTTCGGCCTATTAGTCTTTGTACAACCTTTTATAAGCTTTGTTCACAGATTCTAAATGATAGGCTTGCTGCGGTGTTGCCTATGATTATCTCTCCTAATCAAAGTGGTTTTATTAAGGGGAGGGCGATTGCGGATAATGTTTTGCTGGGCCAGGAGATGGTGCACTCTCTTAATGCTAAGACGAAAGGACATAATTTGATAAACAAATTGGACATGGAGAAAGCGTATGATAAAGTTCAATGGAGGTTCTTGATGGCCATGTTAGAAAAGTTTGGTTTTGGAGAGCGATGGCGGAAGTTGATTTACACATGCATCTCGTCAAGTCACTTCGCGATTTTAGTGAATGGTGAGAATGCAGGGTACTTTGCTTCGTCTCATGGGTTGAGACAAGGTGACCCTATTTCTCCGGCTTTGATTGTAATTGCAGCGGAGTTACTCTCACGGGGCGTGGAGCAACTTATGGCGCAACATCCGGATATGTGTTTTGACACGAAGAAAAGGTTTAAGCTTTCTCATTTAGCTTATGCTGATGATTGTATGTTGTTTTTGAAGGGATCTAAAAGGAGTGTTCGGAGGATGTGTAGATTCCTTGAGCTTTATGGGGCTGTTT
This sequence comes from Misopates orontium, assembly GCA_946800315.1. Classification (NCBI taxonomy): domain Eukaryota; kingdom Viridiplantae; phylum Streptophyta; class Magnoliopsida; order Lamiales; family Plantaginaceae; genus Misopates; species Misopates orontium. The sequence goes on from OX326950.1 coordinate 32,123,285, forward strand.
CGGGTCAAAAGGTGAACGTGCAAAAAAGTATGTTTATTTTGGGATGGCGTGCTTCGTCTTCTCGACGTCGGATGATACAAAGGCTGTCCGGTTTTTCACCAACGAGTTTGCCTTTAACTTATCTTGGAGTGCCTCTTTTTGTGGGACGTAGTAGGGCTGTCCATTTTGAGGGGATTATTGATAAGATTAGGGGTCATTTGAATGGGTGGAATCTGAATTTGTTGTCTCCTAGAGGTAGGACTACACTTATTAAATCAACATTGAGCACTATTCCTGTCTATTTTTTCCAGGTGATGCGTCCTACTAAGGAGGTGATCAAGAAAATGCATGGAATTTTTGCGAGGTTTTTATGGGGTGATTTTGAGACAAGAAAGCGGATGCATTGGGCATCTTGGAAGAAGGTGTGCAAGCCAGTTTTGGAGGGTGGCTTGGGCTTTCAAGTCTCTTTGGGATGTGGTGGATTCTTTCTCGATTAAGCTTTGGTGGAAGTTTCAGAAAATGGACAGCCTTTGGGCGTCTTGTTTGCATGGGTATTATTGTAAAAGGGCGTCTCCTTGGCTGGCTCGGGCGACGTCTCATAGTTCTTTGGTTTGGAAACGGCTTGTGGAGGCGAGGGAGGCTGCTCAAAAGTAGATTTTTTGGCTTGTTGGAGAAGGTCATATCTTGTTTTGGCATGACCATTGGTGTGGCCCGGAGACATTAGCTTCACGTCAAAGGGTTAGGGGTCCAGTGGATGCTCGCGTTGCTGATTTTTTGGTTGATGGCCGTTGGAATGTGGCGCTCTTAAGGGAGAGGCTCGCCAAGGATTTGGTTGAGGCTATTTTACAAATTAGGCCGAAAATGTGGAGAAGAAGGATGTTCCGGTGTGGAAACCTTCTTCTAATGGATGCTTCTCGGCAAAATCTGCGTGGGAGTTGGTGAGAACTCCAAATGAACCGGTGGATGAGGCTAAGTGGTTTTGGCATAAATTGATTATGCCTCATATTTCGTTTTTTTGTTGGAAGTTGCACTTTGGGTGGATTCCTTCTGATAGTAATCTTCAGGCTAATGGTGTTTGTTTGGCTTCTAAGTGCCAATGTTGTCGAGAGGTGGAGTCGATTGATCATATTATTTGGTCAGGGGCGGCGGCTCGGCATGTTTGGAATTTTTTTGGGGGCCTCTTCAATGTCAATTTGCTTTGTACATTGAATAAGGCAAAGGTTGCATGGTTGAGTGGGGTCAAGCCGGGTCATGTTCGGGGCCTGATTCCGGTTTTGATCATTTGGTTTTTATAGGCTACTCGTAATGACTCGAAACATAGGATGATTCGTATTGTGCCGTCTAAGATCATTGGAAAGGTGTTGGATACATTGATCCGATTTGTCTTATTGGGGTTAAGATTGGCTGGTCGGGCCATTTTGAGGTTGGGAAGTTGTGGAAGTTTCAGAGAGTGGGGCCGAGTGGTAAGGAGATTAAGGTGGTGGTTTGGCGTTGTCCGAGGTTTCCTTGGGTAAAGTTAAACACGGATGGTTGTTTTAGGGGGAATCCGGGGGAGGCTGCTGGTGGCGGTGTTGTTCGGGATCATGAGGGCAATATTCTTTTTGCTTTTCATCACTATTTTGGTATTGGTACCAATATGGAGGCGGAAGCTTGGGGGCTGTTACGTGGTTTGGAGTTGTGTTTTGAAAAGGGTTTTTGGAGGGTTCATGTTGAATTGGATGCACAAGTGTTGGTGACGTTGGTGGCTTCGGGCGGTTGTGGGAATTGGAAGATCGCCGCTTTGCTGCAAAGGATTCGGGTGCTTCTTTGTCAAATGGAAGTGAAGTTGTCGCATATCTTTCGGGAAGGAAATTCAGTAGCTGATCTATTGGCTAATGAAGCTTGTAATTTGAAGACCTTTGATAGTTTTGGTAGTGATAGATGTAGTCGTAAAGTGATTGGTTTAGCTTTGCTTGACTGTAGACGTGTTCCTTACTGAAGGTTCCCTCATTAGTTCCTTTTTTGAGCTTTTTTTATGTTTGCTTTGATCTTTTGTAAGCGTCGAGAATCCACTTTGGACTATCTCGACTAACCCTTGCTTTTGATTCTATGAAAGTTTCGGTTTCTTTTTAAAAAAAAAAGTCATGGAAGCTTATAGAAAAGGTTGAGAACAACACAAAAAGGATCAAAATTTGTTGATTCACCAAAAACAGCAAAAACGTGCATTGCACGATTTAGAGCCCAAACGAATGAATTCATCCAAAATACGACACAAGTCCTCCAAGCTTATAGAAAAGATTGAGAACATCACAAATGATCAAAATACGTTGATTTAACATCACAAATGATCAAAATTTTTTGATTCGCCAAAAACAGCAAAAACGTGCATTGCACGTTCGAGAGCCTAAACGAATGAATTTGCCCAAAATACGTGACAAGTCCTGGAGGCTTTTAAAAAAGGTTGAGAACAACACAAAATTGATCAAAATTCGTTGATTCGCCAAAAACAGCAAAAACGTGCATTGCACGTTTTAGAGCCTGAACGAATGAATTTGCCCAAAAATACGACACAAGTCTTGGAAGCTTGTAGAAAAGGTTGAGAACAATACAAAAAGTATCAAAATTCGTTGATTAACCAAAAAACCGCAAAAACGTGCATTGCACGTTTTAGAGCCTTAACGAATGAATTTACCTATAATATGACACATGTCCAGGAAGCTTATAGAAAAGGTTGAGAAAAAACACAAAAATGATCAAAATTCGTTGATTGTTCAAAAACGTGCATTGCACGTTTTAGAGACTAAAAGAATGAATCCCACAAAATACGACAAAAGTCCTAGAAGCTTATAGAAAAGGTTGAGAACATCTCAAAAATAATCAAAATTCATTTATTCGCCAAAATCAACAAAAAAGTGCATTGCATGTTTGAGAGCCTAAACTCATGAATTTGCCTAAAATAGAAGACGAGCCCTGGAAGCTTTTAAAAAAGGTTGAGAACAACACAAAAATGATCAAAATTCGTTGATTCGCCAAAAATAGAAAAAACGTACATTGACGTTTAGAGAATAAACTATTGAATTTGCCTAAAATATGACAAAAGTGCTAGAGTCTTATAGAAAAGGTTGAGAACATCACAAAAATCATCAAAATTCATTGATTCGCCAAAAACAACAAAAACGTGCATTGCACGTTTGAGAGCCTAAACGAATGAATTTGCCCAAAATACGACACAAGTTCTGAAAGCATATAGAAAAGGTTGAGAACATCACGAAAATGATAAAAATTTGATGATTCGCCAAAAATAGCAAAAACGCGCATTGCACGTTTGAGAGCCTAAACAAATGAATTTGCCCAAAGTACGACACAAGACATGGAAGCTTATAGAAAAGGTTGAGAACAACACAAAAAGGATCAAATTTCATTGGTTCGCCAAAAACAGCAAAAACGTGCATTGCACGTTTTAGAGCCTAAACGAATGAATTTGCCAAAAATACGACACCAGTCCTGGAAGCTAATAGAATAGGTTGAGAACATCACAAAAATGATAAAAATTCGTTGATTCGCCAAAAACAGCAAAAACGTGCATTGCACAATTCAGAGCCTAAACTAATGAATTTGCCTAAAATACGACACAAGTCATGGAAGCTTATAGAAAAGGTTGAGAACAACACAAAAAGGATCAAAATTCGTTGATTCACCAAAAATAGCAAAAACGTGCATTGAATGATTTAAAGCCTAAACGAATGAATTTGTCCAAAATACGACACAAGTCTTGGAAGCTTATAGAAAAGGTCGAGAACATCACAAATGATCAAAATTCGGTGATTTAACATCACAAATTATCAAAATTTTTTGATTCGCCAAAAACACCAAAAACGTGCATTGCACGTTTGAGAGCCTAAACGAATGAATTTTCCCAAAATACGACATAAGTCTTGAAGCTTTTAAAAAAGGTTGAGAACAACAGAAAAATGATCAAAATTTGTTGATTCGCCGAAAACAGCAAAAAGGTGCATCACACGTTTAGAGCCTAAACGAATGAATTTGCCCAAAATACGACACAAGTCCTAGAATCTTATAGAAAAGGTTGATTACAACACAAAAATGATCAAAAATTTGTTGATTCGCCAAAACGGCAAAAATGTGCATTGCACGTTTTCGAGCTGAAACGAATGAAGTTACCCAAAATACAACATAAGTAATTGAAGCTTATAGAAAAGGTTGAGAACAACACAAATGATTAAAATTCGTTGATTTAACATCACAAATGATCAAAATTCTTTGATTTGCCAAAAACAGCAAAAACGTGCATTGCACGTTGTAAAACCTTACCCAATGAATTTGTCCAAAATACGACACAAGTCTTGGAAGCTTATAGAAAAGGTCGAGAACATCACAAATGATAAAAATTCGTTGATTTAACATCACAAATGATCAAAATTGTTTGATTCGCCAAAAACAGCAAAAACGTGCATTGCACGTTTTGGAGCCTGAACGAATGAATTTGCCCAAAAATACGACACAAGTCTTGGAGGCTTGTAGAAAAGGTTGAGAACAATACAAAAAGTATCAAAATTCGTTGATTCACCAAAAACCGCAAAAACGTGCATTGCACGTTTTAGAGCCTTAACGAATGAATTTACCTATAATATGACACATGTCCAGGAAGCTTATAGAAAAGTTTGAGACAAAACACAAAAATGATCAAAATTCGTTGATTATTCAAAAATAGTAAAATCGTGAATTGCACGTTTTAGAGCCTAAAAGAATGAATTTCCCCAAATTACGACAAAAGTCCTAGAAGCTTATAGAAAAGGTTGAGAACATCACGAAAATGATCGAAATTTGATGATTCGCCAAAAATAGCAAAAACGTGCATTGCACGTTTGAGAGCCTAAACATATGAATTTGCCCAAAATACAACACAAGTTATGGAAGCTTTTAAAAAAGGTTGAGAATAACATAAAAATGATCAAAATACGTTGATTCGCCAAAAATAGAAAAAACGTACATGGACGTTTTAGAGAATAAACGAAGGAATTTTCCCAAAATACAACACAAGTCTTGGAAACTTATAGAAAAGGTTGAGAACATCACAAAAATGATCAAAATTCGGTTATTTGCCAAAAACAGCAAAAACGTGCATTGCACGACTTAGAGCCTAAACGAATGAATTTACCAAAAATACGACACAAGTCCGGGAAGCATATGAAAAGGTTGAGAACATCACGAAACTTATCGAAATTCGATGATTCGCCAAAAATAGCAAAAACGTGCATTGCACGTTTGAGAGCCTAAACAAATGAATTTGCCCAAAATACGACACAAGTTATGGAAGCTTTTAAAAAAGGTTGAGAATAACATAAAAATGATCAAAATACGTTGATTCGCCAAAAACAGAAAAAACGTACATTGACGTTTTAGAGCCTAAACGAATAAATTTTCCCAAAATACGACACAAGTCATGGAAGTTTATTGAAAAGGTTGGAACAACACAAAACGGATCAAAATTCGTTGATTCGCCAAAAACGGCAAAAACTTACATTGCACGTTTTAGAGCCTAAACGAATGAATTTCCCGGAAACATGACACAAGTCCTCGAAGTTTGACGAAAAGTTTTCGAACAACACAAAAATGATCGAAATTCTTTGATTTGCCAAAACCAGCAAAAACGTGCATTGCACGTTTTAGAGCCTAAACGGATGAATTTTCCCAAAATACGATACAAGTTCTGGAAGCTTAAAGAAAAGGTTGAGAACATCACAAAAAATGATCAAAAATTGATGATTCGCCAAAAACAGCAAAAACGTACATTGCACGTTTGAGAGTCTAAACAAATGAATTTGCCCAAACTACGACACAAGTCCTGGAACCTTTTAAATAAGGTTGAGAACAACACAAAAATTATCAAAATTTGTTGATTCGCCAAAAACAGTAAAAACGTACATTGACGTTTTAGAGCCTAAACGAATGAATTTGCCGAAAATACGACACAAGTCATGGAAGTTTATTTTAAAGGTTGAGAACATCACAAAAATTATCAAAATTCGTTGATTTGCCAAAAACAGCAAAAACGTGCATTGCACGATTTAGAGCCCACACTAATGAATTTGCCCAAAAATACGACACAAGTCGTGGAAGCTTATAAAAAAGGTTTAGAACATCACAAAAATGATCAAAATTCATTGATTCGCCAAAAACATCAAAAACGTGCATTGCCCGTTTGAGAGCCTAAACGAATGAATTTGCCCAAAATACGACATAAGTCCTGGAAGCATATAGAAAAGGTTGAGAACATCACGAAAATGATCGAAATTCGATGATTCACCAAAAGTAGCAAAAACGTGGATTGCACGTTTGAGAGCCTAAACGAATGAATTTGCCCAAAATAAGACACAAGTCCGGGAAGCATATGAAAAGGTTGAGAACATCACGAAAATGATCGAAATTCGATGATTCCCCAAAAATAGCAAAAACGTGCATTGCACGTTTGAGAGCCTAAACATATGAATTTGCCCAAAATACGACACAAGTTATGGAAGCTTTTAAAAAAGGTTGAGAATAACATAAAAATGATCAAAATACGTTGTTTCGCCATAAATAGATAAAACGTACATTGACGTTTTAGAGCCTAGACGAATAAATTTTCCCAAAATACGACACAAGTCATGGAAGTTTATTGAAAAGGTTGGGAACATCACAAAAATGATGAAAATTCGTTAATTCGCCAAAAATTGCAAAAACGTGAATTGCACGATTTAGAGCCTAAACTAATGAATTTGCCCAGAATACGACACAAGTCATGGAACCTTATAGAAAAGGTTGAGAACAACACAAAAAGGATCAAAATTCGGTTATACACCAAAAACAGCAAAAATATCCATTGCACGTTTTAGAGCCTTATCGAAAGAATTTGCCCAAAATACGAGACAAGTCATGGAAGCTTATAGAAAAGGTTAAGAACAACACAAAAAGAATCAACATTCGTTGATTCAACAATAACACAAAAAATGTGCATTGCACGTTTGAGAACCTAAACAAATGAATTTGTCCAAAATACGACACAAGTCCTGGAAGCTTATAGAAAAGGTTGAGAACATCACAAATGATCGAAATTCGTTGATTCGCCAAAAACAGCAAAAACGTGCATTGCACGTTTGAGAGCCTAAACGAATGAATTTGCCCAAAATACGACACCAGTCCTCGAAGCTTTCAAAAAAGGTTGAGAACAACACAAATATGATCAGAATTCGTTGATTCGGCAAAAACAGCAAAAACGTGCATTGCACGTTTTAGAGCCTAAACGAATGAGTTTGCCCAAAATACGACACAAGTGTTGGAAGCTTATAGAAAAGGTTGAGAACAACACAAAAATGATCAAAATTTGTTGATTCCCGAAAAACAGCAAAAAAACGTGCATTGTACGTTTTAGAGCCTAAACGAATGAATTTGTCAAAAATACGACACAAGTCCTGGAAGCTTTTAAAAAAGGTTTTGAACAACACAAAAATGATAAAAATTCGTTGATTCGCCAAAAACAGCAAAAACGTGCATTGCACGTTTTAGAGCCTTAACGAATTAATTTGCCCAAAATACGACACAAGTCATGGAAGGTTATTGAAAAGGTTGGAACAACACAAAAAGGATCGAAATTCGTTGATTCGCCAAAAACGGCAAAAACGTACATTGCACGATTTAGAGCCTAAAGTAATGAATTTTCCCAAAATGCGACAAAACTCCTGGAAGCTTATAGAAAAGGTTGAGAAAATCACAAATATGATCAAAATTCATTGATTCGCTAAAAATCGCCAAAAACGTGAGATGCACGTTTGAGAGCCTAAACGAATGAATTTGCCCAAAATTGGACACAAGTCCTGGAAGCTTTTAAAAAAGGTTGACAACCACCAAAAAATGATCAAAATTCGTTGATTCGCCAAAAACCGGAAAAACGTACATTGACGATTTAGAGACTAAACGAATGAATTTTCCCAAAATACGACCCAAGTCATGGAAGTTGATTGAAAAGGTTGGAACAACACAAAAAGGATTAAAATTCGTTGATTCGCCAAAAACGGCATAAACGTGCATTGCACGTTTGAGAGCCTCAACGAATGAATTTACCCAAAATACGACACAAGTCATGGAAGCTTATAGAAAAGGTTGAGAACAACACAAAAAGGATCAAAATTCGTTGATTCACCAAAAACAGCAAAAACGTGCATTGCACGATTTAGAGCCCAAACGAATGAGTTCGTCCAAAATACGACACAAGTCCTCGAAGCTTATAGAAAAGTTCGAGAACATCACAAATGATCAAAATTTGTTGATTTAACATCACAAATGATCAAAATGGTTTGATTCCCCAAAAATAGCAAAAACGTGCATTGCACGTTCGAGAGCCTAAACGAATGAATTTGCCCAAAATACGTCACAAGTCCTGGGGGCTTTTAAAAAAATGTTGAGAACAACACAAAAATGATCAAAATTCGTTGATTCGCCAAAAACAGCAAAAACGTGCATTGCACGTTTTAGAGCCTAAACGAATGAATTTGCCCAAAAATACGACACAAGTCTTGGAAGCTCGAGGAATAGGTTGAGAACAATACAAAAAGTATCAAAATTCGTTGATTCACCAAAAACCGCAAAAACGTGCATTGCACGTTTTAAAGCCTTAACGAATGAATTTGCCTAAAATATGACACATGTCCTGGAAGCTTGTAGAAAAGGTTGAGAAAAAACACAAAAATGATCAAATTCGTTGATTGTTCAAAAACAGCAAAAACGTGCATTGCACGTTTTAGAGCCTAAAAGAATGAATTTCCCCAAAATACGACAAAAGTCCTGGAAGCTTATAGAAAAGGTTGAGAACATCTCAAAAATGATCCAAATTCATTGATTCGCCAAAATCAGCAAAAACATGCATTGCATGTTTGAGAGCCTAAACTAATGAATTTTCCTAAAATACAAGACAAGCCCTGGAAGCTTTCAAAAAAGGTTAAGAACAACACAAAAATGATCAAATTTCGTTGATTCGCCAAAAATAGCAAAAACGTACATTGACGTTTTAGAGAAAAAACCATTGAATTTGCCTAAAATATGACAAAAGTTCTGGAAGCTTAATGAAAAGGTTGAGAACATCACAAAAATCATCAAAATTCATTGATTCGCCAAAAACAACAAAAACGTGCATTGCACGTTTGAGAGCCTAAACGAATGAATTTGCCCAAAATATGACACAAGTCCTGAAAGCATATAGAAACGGTTGACAACATCACAAAAATGATCAAAATTTGATGATTCGCCAAAAATAACAAAAACGCGGATTGCACGTTTGAGAGCCAAAACAAATGAATTTGCCCAAAGTACGACACAAGACATGGAAGCTTATAGAAAAGGTTGAGAACAACACAAAAAGGATCAAAATTCGTTGATTCGCCAAAAACAGCAAAAACGTGCATCGCACGTTTGAGAGCCTAAACGAATAAATTTTCACAAAATACGACACAAGTCCTCGAAGCTTATAGAAAAGACGGAGAACATCACAAAAATGATCAAAATTCGTTGATTCGCCAAAAACACCAAAAACGTGCATTGCACGATTTAGAGCCTAAACTAATGAATTTGCGAGTACGACACAAGTCATGGAAGCTTATAGAAAAGGTTGAGAACAACACAAAAAGGATCAAAATTCGTTGATTCGCCAAAAACAGCAAAAACGTCCATTGTACGTTTTAGAGCCTTAAGGAATGAATTTGCCAAAAATACGAAACAAGTCATGGAAGCTTATAGAAAAGGTTGAGAACAACACAAAAAGGATCAAAATTCGTTGATTCACCAAAAAGAGCAAAAACGTGCATTGCACGTTTGAGAGCCTAAATGCATGAATTTGCCTAAAATACAACACAAGTACATGAAGCTTATAGAAAAGGTTGAGAACGTCACAAAAATGATCAAAATTTGTTGATTCGCCAAAAACAGCAAAAACGTGCATTGCACGTTTGAGAGCCTAATCGAATGAATATGCCCAAAATACAACACAAGTCCTATAAGCTTATAGAAAAGTATGAGAACATCACAAAAATGATCAAAATTCGTTGTTTCTCCATAAAACGCAAAATCGTGCATTGCACGATTTAGAGCCTAAACTAAGGAATTTTCCCAAATACGAGAAAAGTCATGGAAGCTTATAAAAAAGGTTGAGAACATCACAAAAATGATGAAAATTCGTTGATTCGCCAAAAACAGCAAAAACGTGCATTGCACGTTTTATAGTCTAAACGAATGAATTTGCCAAAAACACAACACAAGTCCTATAATCTTGTAGGATATGTTGATTACAACACAAAAATAATCAAAAATTTGTTGATTCGCCAAAAACAGCAAAAACGTGCATTACACGTCTTAGAGCCTAAACGAATAAATTTACCCAAAATACGACACATGTCTTGGAATCTTATAGAAAAGGTTGAGAACAACACAAAAAGTATCAAAATTTGTTGATTCACCAAATATAGCAAAAGCGTGCATTGCACATTTGAGAGCCTAAACGAATGAGTTTGCCCAAAATACGACACAAGTCTTGGAAGGTCTTAGAAAAGGTTGAGAACATCACAAAAATGATCAAAGTTCGTTGATTAACCAAAAAACAGCAAAAACATGCATTGCACGTTTGAGAGCCTAAATTAGTGAATTTGCCCAAAATACGACACAAGTCGTGGAAGCTTATAGAAAAGGTTGAGAACATCACAAAAATGATCAAAATTCGTTGATTCGCCAAAAACAGCAAAAACGTGCATTGCACGATTTAGAGCCTAAGCTAATGAATTTTCCCAAAATACGACAAAAGTCCTGGAAGCTTATAGAAAATGTTGATTACAACAAAAAAATGATCAAAAATTCATTGATTCGCCAAAAACAGCAAAAATGTGCATTGCACAATTGAGAGCCTAAACGAATGAATTTGCCCAAAATACGACACTAGTTCTGGAAGCTTATAGAAAGGTTGAGAACAGCACAAATATGATCAAGATTTGTTGGTTCGCCAAAAACAGTAAACACATGCGTTGCACGATTTAGAGCCTTAACTAATGAATTTGCCCAAGATACGACAAAAGTCCTTGAAGGTTATAGAAAAGTTTAAGAACATCACAAAAATGATCAAAATTCAATGATTTGCCAAAAACAGCAAAAACGTGCATTGCACGTTTGAGATCCTAAACGAATGAATTTGCCCAAAATACGACACTAGTTATGGAAGCTTATTTTAATGTTGAGAACAACACAAATATGATCAAAATTCGTTGATTCGCCAAAAACAGCAAAAACGTGCATTGCACAATTTAGAGCCTAAACTAAAGAATTTGCCTAAAATACGACAAAAGTCCTGGAAGCTTGTGGAAAAGGTTGAGAAAATCACAGAAGTGATCAAAATTCATTGATTCGCCAAAAACAGTAAAAACGTGCATTGCACGTTTGAGAGCCTAAACAAATGAATTTACCCAAAATACGACACAAGTCCTGGAAGTTTTAAAAAAGGTTCAGAACAGCACAAAAATGATCAAAATTCGTTGATTCGCCAAAAATAGCAAAAACGTGCATTGCACAATTTAGAGCCTTAACTAATGAATTTGCCCAAAATACGACAAAAGTGCTGGAAGGTTATAGAAAAGGTATAGAACATCAAGAAAATGATCCAAATTCATAGATTCGCCAAAATCAGCAAAAGCGTGCATTGCACGTTTAAGAGCCTAAACGAATGAATTTGCCGAAAATACGACACATGTCCTGGAAGCTTATAGAAAAGGTGAGAATATCACAAAAATGATAAAAATTCATTGATGCGCCAAAAACATAAAAAACGTGCATTGCACGATTTAGAGCCTAAACTAATGAATTTTCCCAGAATACGACACAGGTCATGGAAACTTATAGAAAAGGTTGAGAACAACACAAAAAGGATCAAAATTTGTTGATTCACCAAAAACAGCAAAAACGTCCATTGCACGTTTTAGAGCCTTAACGAATGAATTTGCCAAAAATACGACACAAGTCATGGAAGCTTATAGAAAAGGTTGAGAAGAACACAAGTCTGAATGGCTTAGAAACGTTGTACTTGTGCCAAAGAAACCACCAATGTGGCGAATGTGTGTGGATTACAGTGACTTGAACAAACATTGCCCACGAGATCCTTTCCCTTTGCCTAGGATTCATCTCGTGGTTGACTCTACAACGGGGTGTGCTCTGCTGAGTCTTTGCGATGCACAGAGCGGTTTCCATCAAATACTAATGGCGATGAAGGATCCGCATAAAACGGCTTTTATCACTGACAAAGGCATATTCTGTTACAGGGTGATGCCGTTTAATTTGAAGAATGCAAGAGCAACCTTTTAAAGGTTGGTTGCAAAGATGTTTTACCATCAAATCGGCAAGACAATGGAGGTTTACATTGATGACATGCTTATCAAATGTCTAAAGGCGGAGGATCATGTTAGACATCTGGAAGAGGCTTTGGGTATCATGAAACAATATGGGATGAAGTTAAATGCCAAGAAGTGTACATTCGGCATTAAGGCTGTGAAGTTTCTGGGCTTCATGGTGAACGAGCGAGGTATTGAAGCCAACCCAGACAAGATTAAAGCTATAATGGACTTACAATCTCCCAAGTCTGTTCGTGGGGTGCAATGATTGGTAGGGAGAATCACGGCACTTAGCCGTTTCATTTCCCATTCTGCAGAGAAGAGTTTACCTTTTTTCAAGAAGTTACGCAAGATACCTAAGTTTGTCTGGACTGAAGATTGTGAGGAGGCCTTTCATCAGTTGAAGGTCTATCTTACGACACCACCATTGTTATCTAAGCCCAAGGACAATGAGATGTTATATCTCTACTTGGCTATAACGAAGAATTCACTAAGCACAGTACTCGTGCGCGAAGAAGACAAGAAACATTTGTCTATCTATTACGTGAGCAAAGTGTTAAATGGGGCAAAGCTAAATTATCTAGAAATCAAGAAGCTGGCATACGCACTCGTGATAACTGCGCGGAAGTTAAGTCCATATTTTCAATCGCATCCGGTTACGGTCTTAACTAATCAACCATTGAAACAAGTTATGGCAAAACTGGAAACATCAGGCAGACTGGTGAAGTGGGCGATCGAGTTAGGAGAATACGGCTTGGAGTATATGCCAAAGACTGCAATTAAAGCACAAAGGCTAGCGGACTTTGTGGCTGAAACTATCTCAGAGGCGGAACAAGCGCCTAACGTAGCCATGGTGACGGAGGATACTAAAAGGGATACATCTGGAGTTGCAAAGGAAACATGGACTTTGCATGTGGACGGATCATCCACAGTCGACGCTGGTGGCGGTGGAGTTTACTTAAAATCGGCAGATGGGAGAGAATATGACTATGCTATAAGGTTAAATTTTAAAGTTACAAATAATAAAGCGGACTACGAGGCTATGCTAGCTGGCATTAAAATGGCAAAATCGTTGAGGATAACAAAACTTGTTGCATTCACGGATTCACAATTGATTGCTAATCAATTCGAAGGGAGATATGAGGTGAAAGATGCTGCAGTACTAAAGTATCTCGAAAAATTGAAGGAGACGACATCAAATTTTGATACTTTCTCTATTTTGCAGATCCCTCGAGCAGGGAATGAACGTGCTGACTCTTTGTCACGATTTGCGAGTACCGCTGAAGTATTTGTTGAAAGGCGAGTAACTTTACTGGCTGACGAACAACCTTCTATTGGCAGAGGAGTTTAGTCAAAACCAACACATGCATTGGACTACGCTCTGCTAGTGGAAGTTGAGGCATGTTAGAAGGACGAATCATTGACCATCTTCAAAACGGGAACTTACCTACTGATCCGCAAGCGGTTAGATTCTATAACTTACCAATTTGTTGAAAGGCGAGTAACTTTACTATGTTCAATGGTGAATTATATAAATGGTCTTTTGAAGGACCACTCAGGAGGACGATCCTTGGCACATAAAATACTCCGTCAAGGATATTTCTGGTCAACTAATATGAGAGATGCTATGGATTACTCTAGGAAGTGCAGAAGTTGTCAATTGCATGCGATGATCATTCATACACCGGCAAAACCTATGACTACAGTGAGCTATGGATGCCCATTCGAGCAATGGGGAATATATATTGTTGGTGGCAGTGGAGTATTACACTTAGTGGGTTGAGGCAAAAGCACTTTTCACGATTACGGAGGCTAATATGAAACAATTTATATGGAAAAATATCGTTTGCCGATTTGAAATCCAAAGAGTCTTAATTTCCGACAATGGAAGACAGTTCCAAGTATTTAAGATTCAAGACTGGTGCAAAGACATGAAAATTGAGCAACGATTTACATCTGTAACGCATCCTGAAGCAAATGGGCAGGTAGAGGCCACAAACAACACATTAGTAAAGAGCTTGGAGAAAAGGTTGGAAGGAGACGGAGGAAACTGGGCAGACAAGCTGCCAGGAATACTATGGGCATATCGTACAACTCCTTGCACTTCTACTGGAGAAACTCCATATTTTTTGACATATGGATCTGAAGTAGTGATACCCGCAAAGATTGGAATGTCAACCAATCGTATTGTCAGATATGATGAGGAGCAAGCATTAAGGGCAAGGCAAATGGACTTGGAATAGATTGGAGCAACAAGGGAAGCCGCTTACCAACGTACTCAAGCGTACAAATCTATGATGGCGAAAGCATATGACAACGAAGTTCGTTTCAGGAACTTTCGAGGGGGGGCATTGGTACTTAGAAAAGTTGAAGCCCAATTGGGAAGGACCGTAAAGAGTGGTGAAAGCAAGCTCAAAAGGATACTACTACTTACAAGAGTTGGGTGGAAGGACTTTGTCACGCCCCTGGAACGTCAAGAACTTACGAAGGTTTTATAGTTAGAACACTAGCATTCCAATGGCCTTGTGGCATGATAGGACCGTAGTTTCAATACTTTATTCGCTTATTCTTTTACGAATTACGAGTCCCTTTACGTGGATTCTCATTGTGATACTTAGTAGCGAACTACGGGGACTTGATTCCTAGCCAACCTATATACGGCGGGATACGGAGGCAACTCGGAAGTTACTCGAGCTCAGTCCCAAAACTAATAAAATCTCTTATTTTATTTAAGTTTAACTATTGCCTACTTACTACTTGCATGCTTACAATGTACAAGCATAATTAGAGTCAAGCTCATACTGTCTACGAAACATAAGTATAAATACTTAATCAATGCAAACATGAGCTTCACAAGCACGAGCATTAGCTTCGTACAATGAGCACAAGCTCGTAGAGTCGAGCACAAGCCCTTGCACTCTCGTGAACATTAGCTTCGCTAGCACGAACATTAGCTTAGTACAATGAGCACAAGCCTCGTAGAGTCGAGCACAAGCCCTCGCACTCTCGTGAACATTAGCTTTGCTAGCACAAACATTAGCTTCGTACAACAAGCACAAGCCTCGTAGAGTCGAGCACAAGCCCTCACACTCTCGCACACATTAGCTTCACTAGCACAAACATTAGCTTCGTACAACGAGCACAAGCCTCGTAGAGTCGAGCACAAGTCCTCGCACTCTTAAAGCGAACGTCAGCTTCGCATATACTTGTAAATAAAACATAAATGTTTTTACAAGTGACAAAAATAACAAATATTAGCATAAAGAAGAAGACACGTATGAGCAAACACTCACCAAGACAAATGTAATGACATTAGGAAATTTCTAAAGTCAACTCTACTAAAATAGCAATGGATAAGCGCTAAAATCGCGCACAAGTCAACAAAGTTATACTTTACGATTGGAAAAAGACTGTACTAATGCAAATATACTATACGAAAAGTAAAGATGTTCAAAATAGTAGCTACGGCACAGACGCGAAAGATACAGGCACGCAGGCCACTCAAAGCAATCAGGGAACCAGATCTAATCCCAACGACTTCACAGCACCCTCGCTCTGCTCCTGAATCAAAGCAAACGACTCGTTCAGCGGTCCGGTATCATCAACGAGAGAAATCTGACGAGGCGTAGGAGCTGGAACTGGGGCATCGGGCATAGCCTGGTCACCCTCCGCCGGATGCTCTAGGACCTGAGGGTCAAAAGCCATCTCACCCTCCTCCAGGGGCTCGTCCAGCGCAGTAGGAGCAACAGCAGAAGCGGATTGCTGCTCGTCAGCAAAATCCGAAAGCCATACCTGACTGAGGGGATAGAAGGACTTGAACAGATCGTGCTTGGGCTTGCCAACTTCCTCGGCAGGAGCAGGATCAGCAGCAGCAGTGCCCGAAGTTTCGCCAGCCCCTGCATCGTCCTCGTTCAGGCAATTGAGGACGTTAAAATCCTCTCTCTTGAATCCAGTAGCAAGCGCACCTCGGGAGATGATCTAATCAAGGGCCATGTTGTAACCCTTGGTCGTGTCAAAGCCGCCTCTATCCAATGCAATCTCCTCCCAGGTAGCCGAGCGGAAGAACTCAATGGCTATCGCTACCTTTTCCTCATCAAGAAGCTCCTACGAACCAAAAGATGAAAAACGTAAGGACATGTTACAAAATACTAAAATACAAGAAAGAAGGTTAAAGTATGAAAGAACTACCTCGCTGATGGCCCTGTTATAGGCATCCTCCTCAGCAGTCGCGAGGCGAGCATTCACCTCAGCCAGCTCAGCCTCAAGCTTTGCACGTTCCACCTCAGCAGCTGCAGCAGCATCCTGCATCGTCCTGATGGTATCAAATGGCCGTCGACGAGGGTAGTGGCGTGCTGGCAATCGGTAGTAAGCTAACTGGAAAGCTGCTTCTCCTTGAGGAGCTCTTTATCAACAGCAGCCTTAGCCGCCTGCAGGGCTTCAAACTTGGACCAAACCGCCTTCAGCTCATCGACCGCTGCCACAAGGTGCTTCTTGGCCACAGCTTTCGCCTCCTTGGCTTGTTTCACCAGTCTTTGAGCCTGTACGGCTGAGGTGTGATGCCTTTCCATCAGCTCATTCTGCTGGAACTGAGAAGTCATGACCATGTCAAAGTTCTCCGCCATAGTCTGGAGATTAACAAAGAAATGCAAAATACAAATGAAAGTCAGCACGAGATATAACAAAACAAAAAGAGTATAAGACATCATGTAAATCTACTAACCTCACACATTGACAAGGCCGTCCGGCTAACAAGCTTCTTGTGCCCCATCTCCCGGTAATAAAGCTGACGGTCGAAGGTAGGCAGGAACCCCTTCATCAGACGAAAGGCAAAAGTAAACTGCCCCGACTCGACCGTAGCACGCACGATCTCCACCACATCGATGTCAAGCTCGTTATCCTCGAAGGTATTCGACTTGTCATGCGCAGGACGATTGCCACGTCGTATATCCTTGGCAGTGGAAGCTCTCTTCCTGGCCGCCGGATCTGGCCCCGCCTCATTATCACGACGTACGGCCTCAGCGACAGATGGAAGATGCACCCTTCCAGTCAAGGTGCTCGTGGAGGAGAAAGCTTGGGTACAATCGGCTCAGAGCCGATGGGAGGCGATTTAGGGGCAGCAGTGGAAGTCGACTGTGATGGAGCCGGAAAGGATGTAGAACCAGTACCATTACCTCGTCCCGACCCTCGTGTCGAGACAGCAGCAGTAGAAGGGGGATCAGGAGCACTGGCGCCCCGAGAACGGGTACCGGCCGTCTTCGCGCCAAGGCGACTGGTCTTCTTAGGAAAGGGCACCGAGGCCTGAGGTGCGTTGGCGCCTCGCTTCATAGCAGCAAGCCTCTTCTTTGTCTTGTCCATCCGATGCATTCTGAAAAGAACAAGTAATGCAAAGGTTAGATAATAGAAGAAAAATAAAAATTCAACAAGCAAAAAACACAAACACGCATAATGTTATACCAAAAACGGAAGACTCAACGCCTGCACGATGAGTATAACCGCCGGCCCGCAATACTGCGGTGGTGTTCAACTTGAAGGCATCAAACTGATGCTCCTTAATATTCTTAATCACTGTCTGAGTATAGACAGGAGCGGGACGCTTGGGCAATGGGCGTGCCTTGGTCTACAGCCTCTTGAACCGAAATTCCTGTGGCTTGGATTCTTTAACAAAGAACCACTGCTTCTTCCAATGCGCCCTGAAGCTCGACTCCAACTCAGATAAAAAACACTGCTTCTTCCATGAGCTCAAGTAATAAAACCCGGCGTCTACACCTCTATTGCGGAATTTAACTAGAAACAATTGCCAAAAACCGTTTTCTGAATATGGAAGGTCTAAGACACGGGTGAGCATCACGTAAGCATGCATCTATGTGTATGCGTTTGGAGTAAAGTGTGAAGGACAGGAATTGAGGGAGGCCATGGTTTCTGAAACAACAGGGGCTATGGGAAACGGAGACCACCGTGGAGGTAAATACTAAAAATAGGAAGACACCCCTCAGGCGAGTTGTTCATCCTATCCTGTGGCCCTAGAATGATGATCTCATAGGTATCAGGGATATCGTAAGTCTCGCGGTAATAAATTATGTCGTGGGAAAGAGCAGAAGGAAACTGATCAAAGTTAATCAAGTTTCGTGCCGGGATTTGTTCAGGAGAGTTTAAGTTTACACCCTCTGTAACTAATTCTTCTATTGTTTCGTCTACAGTAGTGGGGTTAATGCTAGTGGGTTCATCAGTTGAGGCAGGAACGGAAGCATAAGTAGGAGGGGGCACATAGGGCACGATGCTAAGAGGGTTAGAGCTAACCTCATAATATCCTAAGATGTCTACTTCGCTATCAGAGCCCTATCGTCGCTAGAAGAGGTCTCTTCAGTCGAGTCATTACTACTTGGTGTACCATATTTCGGTACCCGCCACGTCATAATATCCGATACAATACCACGAGCGTATTTCGGGACATATTATGCCACGTCAGCACCATTATTTTTTAATGCAAAATTACAATTCAAGGCAAAACTCGGAAATCGGCCCAAGTCGGCCCAAATTGAGCCCAAGCGAGATCTATTTGGGCCCGAACAGGCCTATTTTGAGCTATTTAAAGCCCAGTTCGAGCTATTTGGTGCCAAATTTGATCTATTTGAGGCTCAGAGGCCCAATTCGAGCTATCTGGGGTCAAATTCGATCTATTTGAGGCCGAGTTTGACCTATTTGAAAGCCCAATTTGAGCTATTTCAAAATAGGTCTAATTCGACCTATTTAGACATATAGTTCGACTTGGATTGCACTTCTAGCTGAATAAGAACTCTTATTACTATATAAGGGGTCCCATGCCTCATTTTAAGGTACGTTTTATTTTTTCAAGCATTCAATTTCGAGCTATATAAGTCGAATTAGAGCTATAGAGCACTAATTCGAGCTGTTTGCAATAGCTCTTGTTTGACTTATATAGAGTGTATTTCGAGCTATTTGAGGGTACTTCGATCTATTCGTGTGCCTTCATTTTCGTTCTCAATACCATTTCGAGGTGTGCTTTTTCGACCTATTCAGCCTAAATTCGACCTATTTGAGCTTATTTCGACCTATAAATTCGAGTTATTTTCTCTCACAACAATACCTCGCATTCCGACCTATCTGACTTGAGCGTCGGAGTGCCTTCGCCGGAGAAGGCACCGGTTTAGTTTACGTGTGGTGTTGAGTGCAGGTTGCGAACTCAAAAGCTGCTTAAGCATCCAGGAGGAACTAAAGCAGTCCGACGTGGAGTGTTGGAGGTTTGACACGTATCCAGACGAAAATACCCCACATCAGTGGCGGCGTCTGTGGGAACCTCTATACACACTTAGTATCAAACACTAATTCACAATGGCTCAACGGAGAGCAACGGAGAAGACTGGAGTAGCAGGAAGGACTAGATCACAGTGGGAGGACAATAATCGGTTTCCTGATTCTTCCAAACGAACATCAGTGGCAGGACCCAGCACTCCCCTTGATCCTCCAACTCATATAGCGAATCAACCTGAAGTTCCTCCCACGGAACAACAATTATTGAATTCTGCTCAGTTGGTTCAAATCATGTCAGCTTTCCAAAGGACTATGGTCCCAATGATTGTGCAACAATCGGCTAACACTTCTGCTCAGCAGAATGTTCAGGCTCCAATAGCACAACAACCAGCAGCACAGCCTACAACATTGCAGCAAGGAAGGAATCAACAAACGCAGCGTCGTGATGATTCAAGGCAATATACACAGACTAGGATGACAAGGCAGAATAGGAGGGATCCGTCGCCTTCGCCTCAGAGGAGAAATCCTCGTTCAGTGAGGACTAATGCTAATAAAGCTCCAAGTCGAGAAACTGGTGGAGATAGAGAAGTGAGGGATGGATAAGTAAACTCTAGGCAAAGAGGACCTGATTATCGACCTGCAACAAGTCATACTGCGGGAAGAGACAGGGATTTTCCTGGAAGAGTTGTCCCGAGGCCGGAGCCTATTGTAGCTGAACATATTCCACTAAGGAGAAGCCAACTCCTTTCTGTGAGGCGATCAACAAACTAACATTGAAGGAAGGGACTGCTCTTCTTAACTTGAAGAAGTATGATGGAACTACTGATCCAGTAGCACATTATGATGACTTGGATGGAGATCTGCAGGTTCTGGGATACGCAGAGGATATGAGGGCGAAATTGATATCGCTAAGTCTGAGGGGCCCTATGAAAGAATGGTTCAAGAACTTGCGTTCGCGTTCAATTGAATCATCTGAACAATTCCAGAGCATGTTTGTCAAAAAGTTTTCTACTTATCGAATAAAAAAGAAGTCTCCGAGTACGTTGTTCAATATCTATCAAGGACCTGATGAACCATTGGGAAAATATATAGAGAGGTTGAATCTGGAGATTGGTAGAGTGAATGCTCCCAATGTGGACCTGGTCATCTCTGTGTTGGAGCATCGCTGTCGGAGCAAAAAGCTGATAGAAGTAATAACTTGGAATACACCTGATTCCATAGAGCAAGTGATGGACCTCGCTAGTAAGGTCATCGAAGTTGAGGAGGCAACCATGAATCAAGGGCTGATAGATTCACCAAGAATTCATGGAGGTAAGGAAAATAGAGATAGAGATTGGAGGAGAGAATCTAGGGGGAAAGATCGTGATCGCAATCGACAACCGTTCAAGAAATTCGATAATTACACTCCATTGAAGAAACAAATTGGAGAGATTTTCGCCATTGAGAAAGATAGCGGGATACTAAGACCCCCAAAACCTTTCCGAGAGACGGAGGAGATAAAGGTGTCAAGGAAATATTGTAAGTTCCACTAGCAGAACAGGCATTTTACTAATGAATGCAAGGCCCTAAGGAACGAGATTGAACGACTCATTCAAGAGGGGAAACTCGTCGAGTATGTCCTTGAGAATAAAGAGTCACGTGAAGAAAAGGCGTTATCTGGACGTAAACAATATAGATCCCCACATGAGAAGAAGGATGAACCCCGGCGTAAGAGGGGTAACGGCAATGATGATATTGAGAATGGAGTCAATGTGATTGCTGGTGGACCAACTGGCGCAGATTCAGCCAAAGGTAGAAAACGCATCTCGCGCAATATATACAATGAACGGCAGAAGCGCCCTGAAATAGATCTTGTCTTCGCTGTAGACAAGTTGGATACAAGGATCACATTCGATGATAGCGATTTTGACAGCTTGTCTTCACAAGATAAGGAAGCCCTATGGTGGTTTCTACGGTGACTGTGAATCACGCGGTGAAGAGGATCGTGATTGATAATGGATGTTCGTCCAACATTATCTTCATGGATGCTTTGCAACAAATGAAACTTGGTCAATACGAGATCACTGATGTTAACTCACCATTACTGGGATTTGGTGGAGGTGAAGTTAAACCCGTTGGAAGGATTATGTTACCAACATCCTTTGGCGTGAATCCAAAGAGGAGGACTTTGAATGTGGAATATCTCATTGTTGACATTCCTTTTGCATACAATGTGTTGATAGGAAGGCCTGAAATAACGGCGTTTGCTATGATCATCTCAACGGTGCATCAAAAGATCAAATTCCCAATGCCTGGGGGAATTGCTGAACTAACTACAAATTATCGTGATTCTTGGAGTTGCTATGTTACATCAACTAAACCTATAAAGGCAAAAACGGATCCAAATGTTGTGATGATTGACATACATATGTTGGAAACGCCTGAAATAGTAGAAAAAGTTTATACTGAGATGGTGCTTGCTACGCAAGAGGGCCAAACGACGATGCCGGAGGATCCTAATCCTCCGAACAATGAAAACGCCCCGGACAAAGTGAAGGAAGAAAAGGAAGACAAAACGACTATGTGTTACAAGAAGAAAATGGAGATTGAGCGTGTGAAACCTTCCGGAGAATTTAAGGAGGTTATTCTAATTAACAATGATCCTGACAAGATCATTAAGATTGGTAGCGAGCTGCCATCGGAGATTGAGAAGGCATTGCTGGAATGCTAACGGAGAAATTTTGATGTATTTGCATGGACGGACTCGGACTTGAAGGGATTAGATCCTCGAGTTGTAGTATATCACCGGAATGTTAACCCAAATGCTAAGCCTGTTCGGCAGAAGAAGAGACACTTTAGTGATGAAAAGAACAAGGTTGTAGAGTTGGAAGTACAAACAAAGCTTGCTGCAGGACACATATTTGAAGTACGATACTCTGAATGGCTAAGCAATGTTGTACTTGTTCCAAAGAAACCAACAGTGTGGCGAATGTGTGTGGATTACACTGACATGAACAAACATTGCCCACGAGATCCTTTCCCTTTGCCTAGGATTGATCTCGTGGTTGACTCTACAGCAGGGTATGCTCTGCTAAGTTTTTGCGATGCACAGAGCGGTTTCCATCAAATATTAATGGCGGTGAAGGATCAACATAAAACGACTTTTGTCACTAATAGAGGCATATTTTGCTACAGAGTGATGTCGTTTTGTTTAAAGAATGTAGGAGCAACATTTCAAAGGTTGGTTGCAGAGATGTTTTACCATCAAATTAGGAAGCCTATGGAGGTTTTACATTTACGACATGCTTATCTAAAGGCAGAGGATCATGTATTTTGCATGTGGACGGATTATCCACAGTCGATGCTGGTGGCGCTGGAGTTTACTTAAAGTCGGCATATCATGTGGACGGATTATCCACAGTCGATGCTGGTGGCGCTGGAGTTTACTTAAAGTCGGCAGATGGGAGAGAATTTAACTATGCTATAAGGCTAAATTTTCAAGTTACAAATAATCAAGCATAATACGAGGCTATGCTAGCTGGTATTCAAATGGCAAAATAGTTGGGGATAACGAAACTTGTTGCATTCACGGATTCACAATTGATTGCTAATCAATTTGAAGGGAGATATGAGGCAAAAGAGGCTGCAATAGTAAAGTATCTCGAAAAATGGAAGGAGGCGACAGCAAACTTTGATACTTTCTCTATTTCGAAGATCCCTCGAGCGGAGAATGAACGCGCTGACTCTTTGTCACGATTTGCATGTACCGCCGAAGTATTTGTTTAAAGACAAGTAACTTTAATTGTTGCAGAGCAATCTTCTATTGGCAGAGGAGTTGAGTCAAAACCAACGCAAGCATTGGACTACGCTGTGCCAGTCGAAGTTGAGGCATGTTGGAAGGACGAAATCATTAACTATCTTCAAAACGGGAACTTACCTACTAATCCGCAAGCGGTCAGAAGGCTCAAGTACAAATCTGCAAGATTTACTATGTTCAATGGCGAACTATATAAACGGTCTTTTGAAGGACCACTCTTAAGATGTCTGTCTCCATCACAGGCGAAACAAGTCTTAAGGGAAATTCATGAGGGAAGTTGCGGAAATCACTCATGAGGACGATCCTTGGCACAGACAATACTCCGTCAAGGATATTTCTGGCCAACTATTATGACTACGGTGAGCTATGGATGCCCATTTGATCAATGGGGAATAGATATTGTTGGACCAATGCCAAAGGCTTCTGGAGGTAGAAAGTGGCTATTGGTGGCAGTCGAGTATTACACAAAGTGGGTTGAAGCTGAAGCACTTGTCAACATCACGGAGGCTAATGTGAAACAATTTATATGGAAAAATATTGTTTGCCGATTTGGAATCCCAAGAGTCTTAATTTTCGACAGTGGAAGACAGTTCCAAGGATTTAAGATTCCAGACTGGTGCAGAGATATGAAAATTGAGCAACGCTTTACATCCGTAATGCATCGTGAAGCAAATGGGCAGGTAGAGGCCACAAACAACACATTAGTGAAGAGCTTGGAGAAAAGGTTGGAAGTAGAAAGAGGAAACTGGGCAGACGTGCTGCCAGGAATACTATGGGCATATCGTACAACTCTTCGAACTTCTACAGGAGAAACTCCATATTTATTAACATATGGATCTGAAGCTGAGATACCCGCAAAGATTGGAATGCCAACCTATCGTATTGTCACATATGATGAGGAGCAGTCATTAAGGGCAAGGAAAATGGACTTGGAACTGATTGGAGGAACAAGGGAAGCAGCTTACCAACATACTCAAGCGTACAAATCTATGATGGCAAACGCATATAACAACAAAGTTCGTTTCAGGAATTTTCAAGTGGGGGACTTGGTACTTAGAAAAGTTGAGGCTACCAAACATGTTGGGAAGTTGAAGCCAAATTGGGAAGGACCATACAGAGTGGACAAAGCAAGCTCAAAAGGATACTACTACTTGCAAGAGTTGGGTGGAAGGACTTTGTCACGCCCCTGAAACGTCAAGAACTTACGAAGGTTTTATAGTTACAACACTAGCATTCTAATGGCCTTGTGGCATGATAGGACCGTATTTTCAATACTTTATTCTCTTATTCTTTTACGAATTACGAGTCCTTTTACGTGGATTCTCATTGTAATACGTAGTAGCTAACTACGGGGACTTGATTCCTAGCCAACCTATACACGACGGGATACGTAGGAAACTCGGAAGTTACTCGAGCTCAGTCCCAAAACTAATAAAATCTCTTATTTTATTCAAGTTTAACTGTTGCCTACTTACTACTTGCATGCTTACAACTCACAAGCATAAATAGAGTCAAGCTCATACTATCTACAAAACATAAGTATAAAAACTTAATCAAAGCGAACATTAGTTTCGCTAGTACGAACATTAGCTTCGTACAACAAGCACAAGCCTCGTGGAGTTGAGCACAATTCCTCGCACTCCCGTAAACATTAGCTTTGCTAGCACGAAAATTAGCTTCGTACAACGAGCACAAGCCTCGTGGGGTCGAGCACAATTCCTCGCACTCCCGCGAACATTAGCTTTGCTAGCACAAACATTAGCTTCGTATAATGAGCACAAGCCTCGTGGAGTCGAACACAATTCCTCGCACTCCCGCGAACAATAGCTTCACTAGCACGAACATTAGCTTTGTACAACGAGCACAAGGCTCGTAGAGTCGAGCACAAGTTCTCGCACTCTCAAAGCGAACATCAGCTTTGCATATACTTGTAAATAAAACTTTAATGTTTTAGCAAGTGACAAAATTATAAATATAAGCATAAAGAAGTAGACACGTATGAGCAAACGCTTACCAAGACAAAAGTAATGACATTAGGAAAATTTTAATGTCAACTGTACTAAAATAGCAATAGATAAGCGCTAAAATCGCGCACAAGTCAACATAGGTATACTGTACGAATGGAAAAAGACTGTACTAACGCAAATATACTGTACGAAAACTAATGATGTGCAAAATAGTAGCTAAGGCATAGACGCCAGACATACAGGCACGCAGGCTACTCAAAGTAATCAGGGCAGCAGATCCAGTCCCAGCGACTTCACAGCAGCCTCGCTCTACTCTAGAATCAGAGCAAACGACTCGTTCAGCGGTCCGGTATCATCAGCGGGAGCAATCTGCGAGGCGTAGGAGTGGGAATTGGGGCATCGGGCATACCTTGGTCGCCCTCTGGCGGATGATCTAGGACCTGAGGGTCGAAAGCCATCTCACCCTCCTCCATAGGCTTGTCCGGCGTAGTGGTAGCAGCAGCAGCAGTGGATGGCTGCTTGTCAGCAATATCCGAAAGCTATACCTAACGGAGGGGATAGAAGGACTTGAACGGATCGCGCTTGGGCTCACCATCCTTCTCGGTAGGAGCAGGATCAGCAGTAGCAGTGCCCGAGGTTTCTCCATCCTCTGCATCGTCTTCGTTCAGGCAATTGAGGACCTTAAAATCCTCTTTCTTGAATCCAGGAGCAAACGCACCTCGGGAAACGATCTCATCAAGAACTACCTCGCTCATGGCCCTGTTATAGCCATCCTCCTCACCAGTCGCGAGGCGAGCTTTCACATCAGCTAGCTCAGCCTCGAGCTTTGCGCGTTCCACCTCAGCGGCTGCTGCAGCATCCTGCATCGTCCTAATGGTATCAACATGGTCCTCGACGAGGGAAGTGGCGTGCTGGCAATTGGTAGTAAGCTGACTGGAAAGGTAGTTCTTCTCGAGGAGCTCTTTATCAACATTAGCCTCAGCCGCTTTCAGGGCTTCCAACTCGGCCTGCACCGCCTTCAGCTCATCAACCGCTGCCACAAGGTGCTTCTCAAACTCACCCTTAGCCTCCTTGGCCTGCTTCTTCAGTCTTTGAGCATGTAAGGCTGAGGAGTGATGCCTGTCCATCAGCTCCTTCTGCTGGGCCTGAGAAGTCATGACCATGTCAAATTTATCCTCCATAGTCTGAAGATTAACAAAGAACTGCAAAATATGAAAGAAAGTCAGCATAAGATATAACGAAAACAAAAACAAGTATAAGACATGATTCAAAGAAATCATGTAAATACACTAACCTCGCACATTGACAAGGCCGTCCGACTAACCAATTTCTTGTGCCCTATCTCCCGGAAATAAACCTGACCGTCAAAGTTGGGCAAGTATCCCTTCACCAGTCGAAGAGCAATAGTATCCTTCATGGTAAACTGACCCGACTCGACCGTAGCGCGCACGATCTCCTCCTCATCGATGTCAAGCTTGTTATCATTGAAGGTGTTCGACTTGTCATGCATAGGATGCTTGCCACGTCGGATCTCCTCAGCAGTGGAAGCCCTCTTCCTGGCCGCCGATCTGGTCCAAACTCATTGGCACGGCGCACGGCCTCAGCAACAGATGGGAGATGCACTCTTCCAGTCGCAGGTGCTGGTGGAGGAGAAAGCTCCGAAACAATTGGTTCAGAACCGAGGGGAGGCGATCCAGGAGCAGCAGTGGAGGTCGACTGTGATGGAGCCAGTGAGGAGGTAGGACCATAACCTCTCCCTCGTCCTGACCCCCGTGTCGAGACAGCAGCACTGGAAGGGGGTGCAGGAGCGCCGCCGCCTCATGAACTGGTACCAGCCGTCTTCCAACCCCGGCGACAAGTCTTCTTAGGAATGGGCGCCGAGGCCTGAGGGGCGTTCGTGCCTCGCTTCATAGCAGAAAGCTTCTTTTTGGTCTTGTCCATCATGATGCGTTCTGAAAACAACAAGTAATGCAAAGGTTAGATAACAATAAAGGATAATAAAAATTCAACAAGTAAAGAAGACAAACACGCATAATGTTATACCCAAAACAAAAGACTCAACGCCTGCACGATGAGTATAACCGCCGGCCCGCAACACTGGGGTGGTGGTCAACTCGAAGGCATCAAACTGATGCTCCTTCAAGTTCTTAATCACTGTCTGAGTATAGACAGGAGCGGGACGCTTGGGCGATGGGCGGGCGTCGGTCTATAGCCTCTTGAATCAAAATTTATGTGGCTTGGATTCTTTAACAAATAATCACTGCTTCTTCCAATGCGCCCCGAAGATCGACTGCAACTCAGTCAGGAAGCACTGCTTCTTCCGTGAACTCAAGTAATAAAACCCGGCGTCTACACCGTAACTTGCGGAATTTAACTAGAAACAGTTGCCAGAAACCGTTTACTGAACATGGCAGGTCAAAGACACGGGTGAGCATTACGTAAGCATACATCTGTGTGTATGCGTTCGGAATAAATTGTGAGGGACAAGAAATGAGGGAGGCCATGATATCTGAAACGACAGGGGCTATGGGAAATCGGAGACCACAGTGGAGGTAACTACTGAAGAAAGTAAGACACCCCTCTTGCTGGTTATTCATTCTATCATCTGGCCCAGGAATGATCATCTCATAGGTATCAGGGATATCATAGGTCTCGCCGTAATAAATTATGTCGTGGAGAAGGGCAGAAGGAAACTGATCAAATTTAATAAATTTTCGTGCCGGGATTTGTTCAGGAGAATTTAAGTTTACACCCTCTGCAGCTAATTCTTCTATTGTTTCGTCTACAATAATGGGATTAATGCTAGTGGGTTCATCAGGTGAGGCAGGAACGAGAGCATAAGAAGGTGGGGGCACATAGGGCACGATGCTAAAAGGGTTAGAGCTAACCTCATCATCTCCTAAGATGTCTACTTCCCTATCAGAAGCCCTATCGTTGCTAGAAGAGGTCTCTTCAATCGAGTCATTATTGCTGTCGCTAGTGGACTCATTCTCCCTAGACTTAGAAGATCTACTACTATCTTTGGTACTACTACTCGACGACTCAATATCAATAACGCGAGCCATAAAGATGTTCACGTTGAAAGATTACCGGCACGAGGGTCTAGATCTACGAAAACTTCTTCGTTTGGATCGACTTGTTTGTACGATATCTGAGCAGGAAAAAATAGCTTCGGTGCACAAGGAAATCGGATTCTGGCAGGTTCTGATTGTCGAGCTCGGAGTGGAGATGCTGGACACTTTGAGTCTGAATTACGCGGATTGTGAGGCGAAGACTCACGCGATTGGCTGCGAGAACGGTAGTACGGACGTTGGTGAGATCGGGGTGATGGACGTCGTGGATACCGATTACGACAAAGCCGAGCCGTTGTGAATGAATCTGCAAAAAGACAAGTTGTTAGCACTTAACGAAATTTTTCAAAAGTGCTATAACTCGAAATTACATAGGTTTTTGACCTATTATTTCGAGTTATTTCACGCATCACCACTCACCAGAAATTCAACAATTAAAAAGGGAAATTTTCGAGCTATAGAAGAAATTTTGAGCTATTTGGGAAGAAATTCGAGTTATTTTGGATGATTTTCGAGTTATTCCATAAACTTACTAAAAATAGTAAATTCGAGTTGAAAATTCGATCTATTTTTTTGGGAGCTCTGACTGATTGCTTAATTTCCGAAATTCGAGTTACCCTTTCGGGAGGTAATTTCGACCTATACTATTTCGAGTTACCAAAAATAGTAAATTCGACCTATTTTCGATTTTTGGTATTTTTGTCCAACTTTGGTTTTTTAAGACAAGGCCGATTTCGTTGCACGATTCAAGGTTACGTGACTTCTTTTTAGTTTGTACGACCAATGTTTGTACACATTACTCTTACAAACTGGAGGACTCCATGATGTACCATATTTCGGTACCGCCACATCATAATATTCGATACAATACCACGAGCGTATTTTGGCACATATTATGCAACGTCAGCACCAGTATCTTTTAATGCAAAATTACAATTCAAGCCAAAACTCGGAAATCGGCCCAAGTAGGCCCAAATTGAGCCCAAGCGAGATCTATTTGGGCCCGAACAAGCCTATTTCGAGCTATTTCAAGCCCAGATCGAGCTATTTGGTGCCAAATTTGATCTATTTTTGGCTCAGGGGCCCAATTCGAGCTATCTTGTGTCAAATTCGATCTATTTGAGGCCCAGATCGACCTATTGGAAAGCCCAATTTGAGCTATTTCAAAATAGGTCTAATTCGACCTATTTAGACTTATAGTTCGACTTGGATTGCACTTCTAGCTCAATAAGAACTCTTATTACTATATAAGGGGGTCCCATGCCACATTTTAAGGTACATTTTATTTTTCCATGCATTTAATTTCGAGCTATATAAGTCGAATTCGAGCTATAGAGCACTAATTCGAGTTGGTTGCAATAGCTCTTGTTCGACTTATATAGAGTGTATTTCGAGCTATTTGAGGGTATTTCGATCTATCCGGGTGCCTTCATTTTGGTTCTCAATACCATTTCGAGGTGTGCTTTTTTGACCTATTCAGCCTAAATTTGACCTATTTGGGCTTATTTTGACCTATAAATTCGAGCTATTGTCTCTCACGACAATACCTCTCATTCCGACCTATCTGACTTGAGCGTCGGAGTGCCTTCACCGCAGAAGCCACCGGCTTAGTTTACGTGTGGTGTTGAGTGCAGGTTCCGAACTCAAAAGCTGCATAAGCATCTAGGAGGAACTGAAGCAGTCTGACATGGAGTGTTGGAGGTTTGACACGTATACAGACAAAAATACCCCACATCACTACTGTCGCTAGTCGACTCGTTCTCCTTAGACTTAGAAGATCTACTACTATCTTCACTACTGCTACTCGACGACTCAATATCATAAACGCGAGCCATAAAGAGGTTCAGGGTGAAAGATTACCGGCACGAGGGTCTAGATCTACGAATACTTCTTCGTTCAGATCGACTTGTTCGTACAATCTCTGCGCAGGAACAAACAGCTTCGGTGCACCATGGACTCGGATTCGAGCAGGTTCTGGTTGTCGAGGTTGAGGTGGAGATGCTGGACGCCTACTGTCTGAATTGCGAGACGAAGACCGACACGATTGGTGGCGAGAGTTGTAGTAAGAACGTTGGTGAGATCGGGTGGTAATGGACGTCTCGGAGATCAGTTACGCCGAAGCCGAGCCGTTGTGAAAAAATCTGCAAAAAGACAAGTTGTTAACACTTTACAAAAATTTTCAAAAAATTGAAACAATTGTACAAGTGTAATAACTCGAAATTACTTAGGTTTTTCGTCCTATTATTTCGAGTTATTTAAAGCATCACCACTCACCAAAATTTAAGGAGTTAAAAGGGGAATTTTCGAGCTATTTTGGGAATGTTCGAGCTATTTTGGGAGCTTTTCGAGCTATTCAGCCAACTCACTAGAAATGGCAATTTCGAGCTAAAAATTCGACCCATTTTTTGGGAGCTCTGACTGATAGCTTTCACGAGAAATGAGGAAATGAAGCGCGGAGTGGAGTATTTATAGGGGGAATGATGTGGTAATTACATAAATGCCCTCAATTTTGACCTATTTGCAAATTCGAGCTATTTCTCGAAAATTAATTTCTGAAATTTGAGTTACCTTTTCGGAAGGTAATTTCGACCTATATTATTTCGAGTTAGCGAAAATAGTAAATTCGACCTATTTTCGAATTTTGATATTTTTTCCCAAATTTTTGGTTTTTTACGACATGGCCGATTTCGTTGCACGATTTTCGGTTACGTGACTTCTTTTTAGTTTGTATGACCAATGTTCGTACACATTACTCTTACAAACTGGGGGACTCGATGATGTACCATATTTCGGTACCGCCACGTCATAATATCCGATACAGTACCACGAGTGTATTTCGGGACATATTATGCCACGTCAGCACCATTATTTTTTAATGCAAAATTATAATTCAAGGCAAAACTCAGAAATCGACCCAAGTAGGCCCAAATTGAGCCCATGAGAGATCTATTTGGGCCCGAATAGGCCTATTTCGAGCTATTTCAAGCCTAGTTCGAGCTATCTGGGGCCAAATTCGATCTATTTGAGGCCCAGTTCGACCTATTTGAAAGCCCAATTCGAGCTATTCCAAAATAGATCTAATTCGACCTATTTTGAATCATAGTTCTACTTGGATTGCACTCTTGCTGAATAAGGACTCTTATTACTATATAAGGGGGTCCCATGCCTCATTCTAAGGTACGTTTTTTTTATTTTCAAGCATTTAATTTTGAGCTATATAAGTCGAATTCGAGCTATAGAGCACTAATTCGAGCTGTTTGCAATAGCTCTTGTTTGACCTATATAGAGCATATTTCGAGCTATTTGAGGGTATTTCGATCTATTCGGGAGCCTTCATTTTAACTCTCAATACCATTTCGAGGTGTGCTTTTTCTACCTATTCAGCCTAAATTCGACCTATTTGGGCTTATTTCGACCTATAAATTCGAGCTATTGTCTCTCACGACAATACCTCGCATTCCGACCTATCTGACTTGAGCGTCGGAGTGCATTTGCCGGAGAAGGCACCGGCTTAGTTTACGTGTGGTGTTGAGTGCAGGTTCTGAACTCAAAAGCTGCTTAAGCATCCAGAAGGAACTAAAGCAGTCTGACGTGGAGTGTTGGAGAGTGGACACGTATCCAGACGAAAATACCCCACATCAGTGGGGAAGAAGAAAATGGGGGAAAAAGAAAGAAAAGAAGGAAATGAAGAAAAAAATAAAAAAATAAAAAATAAATCTAATGGATCAGATCATGCCGTGTGGCATGATATGATCCGTTCAAGCATGGCATCCGATTTTTCGGATGCCTGCCATGGTGTCAGATTGTTCTGACACCATGTGGCATCCAAAAAATCGGATGCCATAGCCAATTTTTTTTCTCTTTAATTAAATCATATATTAGCAATTCTTAACTTAATTACTAATTAACTTAAAAGTAATTCTTAACTCAAAAAACTATAAAATTTATAGTAATTTGATTAAAATTAATTAGTAATTAAGTTTAGCAAGGTAAATCATGATTATATATGTGTACTCATTCTATAATTAGTAGTAATTAGGAGAATTTCATTTTGATTAGGATAGTTTAGTAAAAGTGTTGGATTTGGTTTTAAAAATTAGGAAAAGTGAAGAAATATTATGGAGTTTAGGATAAAACTAAAATTTAGGATAACATAGGAAAATTAGGTTTGTAGGTTAAAAAAATGCCTCATGATTATATTAGTAATTCACACTTTTATAAATGTTTTTGTATAATTAGTAATGAAACTATAAATTTCATAGTAATTTTAGTAAAATTAATTAGTAATTAAGCTTAGGTAAGTAAATCATGATAATATATGTGTACTCATTCTATAATTAGTAGTAATTAGGACAATTTCATTTTAATTAGGATAGTTTTAGTAAAAGTGTTGTATTTTGTTTTAAAAATTAGGAAAAGTTAAGAAATATTATGGAATTTAGGATAAAACTAAAATTTAGGATGACATGGGAAAATTAGATTTATATTTTAATTAAATTGCATGATTACAATAGTAATTAACACTTTGATTACAATTATTTTATAATTAGTAATTAAACTATTTTATCACCATTGTGTCCAATGGTGCCCGATTATTTTCACCCCATGCTTGGTGAGTGATTATTTTCTCACCATTGCTGGCTACAAATTTTTTGGACTGCATTGATTTAAATTCAGTTGCTACATGGCTACATATTTTAATCACTCACCATATTTTTGACACCATTGCCTTGTATTCTTGTAGTGTGGGGGGTTTGCCACAATTTTCCCTAAAGTAAATTATGTTGCAACAAGATGAAGAAATACAAATATATCCAAGAGATAACAGTAGAAAAACCAAGGATAGCGGCCCCACAATACGGCTTACAAGAAATCCCTACATCACTCCACACTTCTAGTACAGGCAAGAGGTCACCAATGCTCCGAAGAAAGGAGATATTTTATTTGATCTTTGGACAAATCACCTCTCTTAACATTAGGGGGATTGACTGTTTCCACCCAATGAGGGGTAAACTTAAACGCATTAGGTTGGGACTTTTGTACATAAATAAATATGGACTTCCATTTACCATACCCACTATGCGTGGGGATAAGAAAACTGTGCCCGCAAAAACAGTTGTGGCATAATAAAAGCCCCGATCACCCCCCTTACTATAGCGACCGAAGGTAAATATTTGAAAGAAAGCAGAACGAGTACAAGTCCTAAAGCTTTCATAACTATGACAAAACAGCTATCAAACAATAGATGTTGGGTGAGAGTTGAGTTGGATAGACTTTGTAAGAGTCGAGAATATCAACTACAGCAGGTACAATAGGGAAGGAAGGTC
The DNA here is from genome assembly GCA_946800315.1 of Misopates orontium. Taxonomy (NCBI): domain Eukaryota; kingdom Viridiplantae; phylum Streptophyta; class Magnoliopsida; order Lamiales; family Plantaginaceae; genus Misopates; species Misopates orontium. The sequence continues at coordinate 32,157,089 of OX326950.1, forward strand.
ATTCTTTAGAAAGATTTCAAAAACAGAGATACACCATTGTGGTGGTTGGTGCACTCGTTGATCTGTAGTAGGCTTGATAAGAGTGTAAGTATGTGGAATCTGGTATTTGGCATATGTTAAGAATGTTAGTTCACCATCAGTGCAAGGGTTCGGTTGCAGAAGATACTTGAAGCATGCTGAAGAGAGTTAGTTAAAATCAGTTAGCAGTTAGAAAAAATAGAAACGGTTTTTGAGCGGGAAAAGTTGTTTGCTTTTGAACTGATTTTGGTACTCGGTTTTCATAGACTGTATTGTATATATATTGGAGTTTGTTAGCTCTTATTTCATAAGAGAGATACACGAGATTTGTGAGGCGATTACACTTGTAAGTTCTCTGAAATATTCAATTGAACCACTGATCATTTCTCCCTTGGTTGTAGGTACTTGATCACATTGATCTTGTACTGAACCAAGTAAATCTTGTTTCTTTGTGTGTGTTGTTTGTTCTATAATCTTGTTGCAATCATGTGAGAAGTTCTTCTGGTGAATTTTTGATTCAAATTGGTTAGATTCAACTGGTTAAAAGTGACTCAAACTTTCCAAATTTGTGGGGTGAACGTGGAGGTTCATTAATGGCGACTGCAAATTTTGATGTGGAGAAGTTTACAGGGCTTAATGACTTTGGATTATGGAGGTTGAAGATTAGAGCGCTTCTGGTTCAACAGGGTTTATTAGAGGCACTAAATGAGCGGAGCATTGATAAGGATATGGATGAAAAGGCAAAGAAGATCATGCTTGAGAAGGCTCACAGTGCAATCATACTGAGCCCTGGTGATAAGGTTCTCAAACATTTGTCAAAAGAGCAATCTGCAGCAGGTGTTTGGTTGAAGCTTGAGAGCTTCTACATGAACAAATCACTGGTAAACCGACTCTATCTTAAACAAGCTCGGTATTCTTTTAAAATGAATGAAGAAAAAGCAATTGAGGAACAGATGGATGTGTTTAACAAATTGATTCTGGATCTTGAGAACATTGATGTCACAATTGATGATGAAGATCAAGCTCTTATGCTGTTAAGTTCACTCCCTAAGTCATATAGTTATTTCAAGGAAACTCTGATATTTGTAGAGAAGTTTTAACTATAAATTGAACATTTTCTTCATATTGGGTACTTCGATGCCGGTAAAGTACGTGAGATTGACATGAAATATGATGAGGTGTAACGTTGGGATCGGTCTAAAGTGGTCTAATCTCCAAATTTTATTTCATCATATGGCACCTCGTACTTTTATGTGGCCGTGTTGAAAATTAATGTGTTTTCCCAAAGCAGACTAATTTGACAAAAATAATTATAAGTCCAAGTTCTTAAGTCAAAGTTCATAAGTTTAAGTTCATGAGTCTAAATTCATTAGTCCAAGTTCATAAGTCTAAATTCATAGTCTAAGTTCAAAGTTTAAGTAGATAAATCAATTTATTGTGTATTAAATTTATAGGATGCACTATAAATTAGCATCCAAATTCCCATTTTGTAAAATAACAAGCCAAAAAATATATAAGAATATATTTGTAAGTGCGACATCGCTACAATGACAATATATATACTTAATACTTAAATATTCCAACAAGTGGTATCAGAGCAAGTTTGATCCAAAAGTTGGGCATTAACACTATTTTCATTCATGGCAAATCAAGGAACCCAATATTTTCCTATGTTTGCTGGTGAAAATTTTGATTATTGGATTATAAAAATGAAGACCTTTTTCTTATCACAAGATCTATGGGATATGATAGAAGATGGCGTGAAAAGTCCAAAAGAAGGAAGCTCTACTGCTGTTGATAAAAAGGAACAACAAAATGATGCCATAGCACTGTTTTTCCTTCAACAAGCTGTAAGTGATGCTATCTTTCCTCGGATATTGGGAGCCACCTCCTCCAAGCATGCATGGGAGATCTTGCAGCAAGAATTCCAAGGGAGTTTGAAGATCAAAACCATTAAGCTACAAAACTTGAGAAGAGAGATGGAAAATCTCAAAATGAAGGACTCTGATAATTTTATGCAATATAGCAACAGGGTAATTGATCTTGTGAATCCAATGAGATCATATGGAGAAACAATTGAAGAATCGAGAATTGTGCAAAAATTCTTGATAAGCCTCACAGAAAAATATGACTATGTTGTCGCAGCAATTGAAGAATCAAATGATCTATCACCTCTATCACTCGTAGAGCTTATGGGATCTTTGCAAACACATGAGCAATGATTGAGCCGAAGAAGTGGAGAATTGGAGAATGTATTCAAAGTTGACGTGAACAAACACAAGGCTAAGAAAAATAACTATCCTCCATGTCCTACATGCAAAAGGACAAATCATTTCGAAAATGATTGTTATTTCAAAAACAAGCCCCAATGTTCAAACTGTGAAAAATTTGGGCATGAAGAAAAAGATTGCAAAAAGCCAATAAAAAGGCACCAAGCAAATTTATCCGAAGAAAACCAATAATCTTTACCCTTTGCATATCAACCACCAGAAGAAGATTCAAGAAGAAAACTAAATCTCAACCAAGTGTAGATATCCTCAAGCAGAAAGAACACACATTTGGTAGAAAAGAGTGTGAAAATACTTGGCTCGAAATGAGCAACATGATTGCCATTATGATCATATGTAGCCTTTCCAAGTGAGAGGGGAGCTCTTCTGAAAACACATTAAGGTGGAGTGTTGAAAATTAATGTGTTTTACCAAAGCACACTAATTTGACAAAAATAATTATAAGTCCAAGTTCTTAAGTACAAGTTCATAGGTCTAAGTTCATGAGTCTAAATTCATTAGTCCAAGTTCATAAGTCTAAATTCATAGTCTAAGTTCATAGTCTAAGTTCAAAGTTTAAGTAGATGAATCTATTTATTGTGTATTAAATTTATAGGATGCACTATAAATTAGCATCCAAATTCCCATTTTGTAAAATAACAAGCCAAAAAATATATAAGAATATATTTGTAAGTGCGACATCGCTACAATGACAATATATATACTTAATACTTAAATATTCTAACAAGTGGTATCAGAGCATGTTTGATCCAAAAGTTGGGCATTAACACTATTTTCATTCATGGCAAATCAAGGAACCCAATATTTTCCTATGTTTGCTGGTGAAAATTTTGATTATTGGATTATAAAAATGAAGACCTTTTTCTTATCACAAGATCTATGGGATATGATAGAAGATGGCGTGAAAAGTCCAAAAGAAGGAAGCTCTACTGCTGTTGATAAAAAGGAATAACAAAAAGATGCCATAGCACTGTTTTTCCTTCAACAAGCTGTAAGTGATGCTATCTTTCCTCGGATATTGGGAGCCACCTCCTCCAAGCATGCATGGGAGATCTTGCAGCAAGAATTCCAAGGGAGTTTGAAGATCAAAACCATTAAGCTACAAAGCTTGAGAAGAGAGACGGAAAATCTCAAAATGAAGGACTCTGATAATTTTATGCAATATAGCACCAGGGTAATTGATCTTGTGAATCCAATGAGATCATATGGAGAAACAATTGAAGAATCGAGAATTGTACAAAAATTCTTGATAAGCCTCACGGGAAAATATGCCTATGTTGTCGCAGCAATTGAAGAACCCAATGATCTATCAACTCTATCACTCTTAGAGCTTATGGGGTCTCTACAAGCACATGAGCAAAGATTGAGCCGAACAAGTGAAGATTTGGAGAATGTATTCAAAGCTGCCGTGAAAAAACACAAGGCTAAGAAAAATAACTATCCTCCATGTCCTACATGCAAAAGGACAAATCATTTGGAAAATGATTGTTATTTCAAAAACAAGCCCCAATGTTCAAACTATGAAAAATTTGGGCATGATGAAAAAGATTGCAGAAAGCCCATAAAAAGGCACCAAGCAAATCTATTTGAAGAAAACCAAGAATCTTTACCCTTTCCATATCAACCACCAGAAGAAAGAGTCAAGAAGAAAACTAAATTTCAACCAAGTGTAGATATCCTCAAGAAGAAAGAACACACATTTGGTAGAAAAGAGTGCTAAAATACTTGGCTCGAAATGAGCAACATGATTGCGATTATGATCATATGTAGCCTTTTCAAGTGAAATGGGAGCTCTTCTGAAAACACATTAAGGAGGAGTGTTGAAAATTAATGTGTTTTCGCAAAGCACACTAATTTGACGAAAGAATATATAAGTCCTAGTTCTTGGGTCCAAGTTCATAGGTCTAAGTTCATGAGTCTAAATTCATTAGTCCAAGTTCATAAGTCTAAATTCATAGTCTAAGTTCATAGTCTAAGTTCAAAGTTTAAGTAGATGAATCTATTTATTGTGTTTTAAATTTATAGGATGCACTATAAATTAGCATCCAAATTCCCATTTTGTAAAATAACAAGCCAAAAAATATATAAGAATATATTTGTAAGTGCAACATCACTACAATGACAATATATATACTTAATACAATAATATTGCAACAAGTGGTATCAGAGCAAGTTCGATCCAAAAGTTGGGCGTCAACACTATTTTCATTCATGGCAAATCAAGGAACCCAATATCTTCCTATGTTTGCTGGTGAAAATTTTGATTATTGGATTATAAAAATGAAGACCTTTTTCTTATCACAAGATCTATGGGATGTGATAGAAGATGGCGTGAAAAGTCCAAAAGAAGGAAGCTCTACTGCTATTGATAAAAAGGAACAACAAAAAGATGCCATAGCACTTTTTTTCCTTCAACAAGCTGTAAGTGATGCTATCTTTCCTCGGATAATGGGAACCACCTCCTCCATTCTTGCATGGGAGATCTTGCAGCAAGAATTCCAAGGGAGTTTGAAGATCAAAACCATTAAGCTACAAAGCTTGTGAAGAGAGATGGAAAATCTCAAAATGAAGGACTCTGATAATTTTATGCAATATAGCACCAGGGTAATTGATCTTGTGAATCCAATGAGATCATATGGAGAAACAATTGAAGAATCGAGAATTGTGCAAAAATTCTTGATAAGTCTCACAGAAAAATATGACTATGTTGTCGCAGCAATAGAAGAATCCAATGATCTATCAACTCTATCACTCTTACAGCTCATAAAAATTTGGGCATGAAGAAAATGATTGCAAAAAGCCCATAAAAAGGCACCAAGCAAATTTATCCGAAGAAAACCAAGAATCTTTACCCTTTGCATATCAACCACCAGAAGAAAGAGTCAAGAAGAAAATTAAATTTCAACCAAGTGTACATATCCTCAAGAAGAAAGAACACACATTTGGTAGAAAAGAGGGTGAAAATACTTGGCTCGAAATGAGCAACATGATTGCCATTATGATCATATGTAGCCTTTTCAAGTGAAAGGGGAGCTCTTCTGAAAACACATTAAGGAGGAGTGTTGAAAATTAATATGTTTTCCCAAAGCACACTAATTTGACAAAAATAATTATAAGTCAAAGTTCTTAAGTCCATATTCATAGGTCTAAGTTTTTCGAGTCTAAGTTCATTAGTCCTGGTTCATAAGTGAAATTCATAGTTTAAGTTCGTAGTGTAAGTTCAAAGTTTAAGTAGATGAATCTATTTAATGACTATTAAATATATAGGATGCACTATAAATTAGCATCCAAATTCCCATTTTGTAAATAAACAAGCCAAAAAATATATAAGAATATATTTGTAAGTGCAACAGCTGTACAATGACAATATATATACCTTATACTTAAATATTCCAACAGGCCAAAGTACCCACTGTGAAGAAATTGTGCAATTTATGGTATGGAAATTGATGAGTGTCAAATTGAGGTATGACAATGTAAATCCTGCCAAGTTATGGTATGAAAAATGATTCTTCCCACAATTTATACAACCACAATAAGTCTGATTCTCAATCTCCCATTTAGAGTCGCATTGAGAGGTTACGCCTACCGAGCACTAATGTTAGAGGCCTTTACAGCACTCAAGATCTTCTTCTTCCGGTAATCTCTCCCTATTCTCGTAGCTATGACTGGCTCATCGTTTCTAGCTCAGATAGGAGTCGTTATGGGTCAGAGGCTAGTTGTTCTGGATCAAAGACTTCGAGATCCAATAGTTGTTGTTCCACTTCTTCTAACATCTTAATTGATAGTACTGCCCCCCCAAACCCTTTTCTTGACAATACTCCAGTGAGTTTGACGAAGAGGGATTAGAAGATGTGGCCTGCGTTAGCGAGAATGAGGAGAATAATCCTTCGAATAGGGACGGAATATGACAAGGAAGACATCCCTGATGATCTTCTACACGATTCTCAAGATATTGTGACAAGCAGTATTTATGAGACTAGAGTTCTTTGTGATAGCTTCGTACGTTCCATCAAGTGTAGGTTAACTCAACCCCATGCCAAATAAGAAATCCCACATACTTACACTCTTATGAAGCCTACTGCAGGTCAGCGAGTTCACAACCCACCATGCAGGTGTATCTCAGTTTTTGACACTTTTTTTGAAAACAGCCTTAACTTCCCTATTGCACCTGAAGTAGTTCACACTCTCGACGCTTACAAGGTCTGTCCAAGTAAACTGTCACCCAACTCCTATTGTTTGATAGTCTGTTTTGTCATAGTTATGAAAGCCTTAAGACATCCTTGTACCCGTTTTGCTTTCTTTCAACTATTTACTTTCGGTCACAACAGTGAGGGGGCTGATCGGGGATTTTTTTAGATCACAGTTGTGCTCGGGAAAAGCTTTCTCATCCCCACACATAATGGGTCCAGGCTAATAGGTTAAAATTTACCCCTCATTGGGTGGATGCTGTCACGCCGAAGAATTTGTGACCTCTTTCTTCTACCAGAGGTGTGGAGTCGTGCAAGGATTTCTTGTACGCCGTAATCCGGGCCCACTATCCTTGGAATTGCTATTGTTATCTCTATTTGTATTTCTGCATCTTGTTGCAACATAATTTACATCATTTTTAACTTTGTTTCTTGTTTTGATTGTAGAAGAACTAGTGATGGATCGCAACAATCGGGTGGTGGGTATTCTGGAGACAATAATTGCGGCAAGCAGGCTGCCATGAGAGCCGCTCGCCGGGGTTGTAAGGTAGTAAACCATGGTGGGAAGATAGGAAACATACGAGTGCCATAGAATATGGTATGTTGTTTATCAAACAAAATAAAAAATAGCATGACAGTGCCACAATATCGTATTAGATATTGCACTGATCCAAATTTACACTAGTAACCACTAGCGAATATAAGGCCGAGGCGAGGAGGATGGATACAATGTGGCTGAAATGAGAGCAAAAATAATGGAAATGAGGAAACTTTTACCAAATGCAAGAGCTACATTGATGCACATAGCCTTGGGGTCGTTTCGCTAACTGGAAAACCGACTACAACAACCGCATATAAGGCACACATTCCAACGTGCATGCTCACCGCGCTATGAGTGCTTTACTTAGAATAATTGATATGTATGCAACCTTTGGTGTTAAATTACGTGCTAGTTCAATTTGAGGATCTAACCTGATGCACACTTTCATAGTAATGGACTGCCACATCATTGTCTTCAAAATAGTTCTTTGTCATGCATAAAGCCACTATGTTGCCTAGTGAGATGGAGAAAAAGTACAAGAGGTGTAATTAATGGGGCACAACTAATGTGCAAGGCTATATTATTTCATTATGATTTGAGACTAATTACGGTTTGGTTGCATTTATGTGGCTTGCAAACTTATGTGTTTATGAACTCATCTCTTGCACCATAGACAATGTCTAATGGATTGTTTCTTGCTTAATGCAATTAATGATATGTGATTATAACATATATAGTAGGTGGATTAATGCCATGTCATAGAGTTTTGGATTTCTAAAAGCTCCACTTCCAGTTTGAACCCAGTACTTTTTACCCACTTTTTACTAGTATTCTACATTTTGATTGATGCCACCCCCCTCATGAATGACCAAAACAATAGTTATTGGGACAACACCAAAATCTTACACACAAATGATATTTCGATATGTTATGTGATATGCAATTGGTACCACGATGGATATGACAAGTAAATTACACATGCATACTTGTTGGTTGCAAGAACTTACTAATCTACATCTGAGGCTCCAAGTTTTGACACCAAGACAAATGGCCGTAGCTGCTTAATTGGATTACAGATTCTAACTAGAAGTGTATTGGTTAATTTTGTGTTCTTATCACGGCGACATGTAAGATACATCGTTGTAAATTGTAATTGTTCCATTTTCTTAAGGTGACATCACCAATCATTCAATGAACATGGGAATTTATCTTAACTAGCTTTCATGCACATCAAAGAACTAACTTTTATAATCAGCATTATTCTTGGTAAGTTGAATTCCTCCGCGCAAAAACTCTTTTATTTCAAATCTGCCATATATACCCATTTCTAAAACAACAAATTCCTTTCCGCATCGCCTCACCATTTTGGAAAGAGTTAAAAACTAAATAAATATCCAAAAAGAAATTGTCTCAAAACAGTTGAATATTTTATATGTTCGTCGAAGATTTCTTGCATTTATGTCCATTTCAACGTCTATAATTGAGTTGTGTACATTGACCCTCTTACTCTCCATCTCCACCAACCATGTCTGCACAATTTGTACTCTTTTTAATCCTTTAAAACGGTTTGATTATAGGGCAGAGGAGATGACAAACTTAACAAGTTTATTTTTAGAATGGGCTTGGGGGGTTTGATTCGAAACTTTATTGAGAATTATAGTTTCATGTCAAAACTCACTTTATATATGAAGAATTGTTTAATGAGAAAAGGGCAACCAATCTTGATCACGGAGATTTTTCAAAATTGGAGTTGCTTGGGGTGAAAGAAGGTGCGCCCAAACCTCATTTTATCAAGAAAAGCCGGTTCTTGTGAACAATAAGTTTTACTACTAATTCTCCATTTCATTTCATTCTATTTATTTTTGTTAAAATTTATTTTCCTCTTACTCAAAATAATATGATAACAGGACTAAATCGAAGAATCAATTCTTTAGGTTTATATTTTGGTAATAGTATAATGAAGTTTCACAAATAAGGTATAAAATTCAGTTCAGACAGTAATTACAGATAAATTTAATTAGAACTGGCAATATACTAATTATAAAAGAAATAAATTCATAGTCTTACTTCTGTGTTCCGATAGTAAAATATTCCCCTCCCAAGAAAAGTGCACCAACTCACATTTATTTCACATTGTCATCAAATCGGAAAACAATTTGAGGTCCGATGGTACAATATACAAAGCGAGTCGTACAGTTGCAAGAGAAAATCATTTGTAATTCTATTTTTTTCATCTTCACTCGGGTTCTCCTTTCGTGGCCTAGTTCAGCCACCGCAGCCTAACGCCCAATGGTCATGAAAATATCATTTCTGTTCTTGTCACATGATGCTTAACTCACTGGCTCCCTCCATCCTTTTGTCTCTTCTTCGACAGTCCTCTGCCGCTCATCGCCATCTAAGGGTCATTCTTTTCTAGTTTTCCATATACTTTACTTTGCAAAATGTCATTAGGTCTTTCTATAGAATCTAATATCATATGTTGCACATGCTTTAATTTAAAATTGGTTTACTTGTGTTCGATATATGAATATAGTAGTTTACAAAGTTTTAATTTTACTTGTATTAGAGTATAGTTTTTCACTTCAATTTCTATGAATCCATTTTAATGTGTTCTTTTTGAGTTCTGAATTGATTGTTTACTAGATATTGTGTACCGGTAATTTATTTTTGTAGCTTGTGCACGAGTAGGAATTAAATAGATGTTGTTATGTATTGCTTTTGTGCTGATTTTTTTTTTTATTATTAATTGGATTGCTTCTTTGTTATTAGGAAACTCTTCTTTATATATATATGCAAAACCGTGGATCCACTGCAAGATCCAAAGAAGTTGTGTTCAAGTGTTCGCGAGCTGCTAGAATGTCCGGTGTGCTTCAACAATATGTACCCTTCTGTTTATCAGTGCTTCAATGGTCACCCACTGTCCTCTGGTTGCAAGCCTATGATGAAGAACTCTTGTCCAACTTGCAGAGAGGAACTTGGAACATTAGATGCCTTGCATTCGAAAAGGTAGCCGAATCCCTTGAGATTCCATATAAATCCCGAATTTCATCCAGAACATGAAAAGGAAAGGAAGTAGAGTCAAAAAAGCCATCCCATGCAAAACAATTTGCCCATTTTGCAAGGTTATGGGCACTTTTGTTACCCAATCTTGGAATTTTTTGAATTTTCCAGTTTGCCGCAGAGTTCCAGAGAAGGGCGATGTGCTTAAGATCTTCAGCCGCGCTCCAGAAAGGAAAAGTCTTACCAATTGAGATAAGTTCAGCTGCCTGTAGAGAATCCGTCTCGAAAATGACTTTGTTAAAGTTCCAATTGCTAGAAGTCACAGCTGCTTCTTTAAAAGCAAGGATTTCCGCAAAAGTTGCATTGTAGGAAGGTCTGGTTACATTTTAAGTATGGCAAAAGAGATATATCACATGATATGCTATTAATTATTTATTTTTTAAAGATTAATTTGTGAACATACTTGGGTGGGTGTAAAATATAAATTTTATTCACTAGAAACTTCGAATTGTTAAATATTTATTTTAGGAATGTTTTTTGTTCTAAAAAAGATGAATCAAAGACATTTTAAATTTTTCCTAATGCTAGCTTCTTACTAATTATAAGATTATCAGTTTATTAATAAATAACTTAACATTAACGACGGGCTGCAAGTCCAAACAATAGTGATGCATTAATCCTCTTTTGAAACACAAAATTTGTTTTATTTATACGATGCGAGTTTCGCTTCTTCTTGTCTTTGGATATGGATGAATTAATGTCTTCCTTATCTGCCCACTCACATACACGTCACTTCCCATGCTTTGCATATTAAGCAAAAGAAGAAATTAAGACGACATGGACGAATATGCAGACGAATATGCTTGTTGTAAGAGAAAACCGGCGAATATGGGGAAGAATATGCTTGTTGTAGGTAAGGGGTACAATCGTCAGAATTATTCAAGGAACTGCAATATATACTTATTTATAAGGGTGCAATCACTCAAGAAAATAGTACATGGACGAATATGCGGACGAATATGCTTGTTGCGGGTAAGGGGTTCAATTGTCAAAATTTTTAAAGCTACTTCTGTATATACTTACTTATAAGGGTGCAATCACTCAAGAAAATAGTACATGAGTTTTTGGGTTTTTTTTTATTAGCTACAAACTCGAGTCGGTAAACCCTAAATCAGTTTTAGCTTTACGTTTACGCCGCCATCAGTTCTCCACCGCTTGCTACCATCATGACAACAATCAATTATTGTCTATTATTCCCTTTGCAATTATTCTAATCCTACATATTTTCTGCATCTCTATAAACCATAATTTTCAATCTTGATCTTAAACATAGTAATACTGTTCTTCTTTGTCGTACAAATCTGCTATTTTGTGTAAACCTCACCTATATTTTCCATTGATTTCCAATTTATCAGTTGAATTTCAGTAAAATCATTCTGGGGGAAGGGACGGAAAGAGTGAGAAAATTTGGGAAGGCCTATTGCCATGTTGAATGGAAGATCTATTTGGTAGATGGTGATAAATCACAACTTGTTGAGTATCAAGCAACTCTTTGATAATGGTAAGGCAGAGGTTGCAACCAGATTCTGGCCGAGGAAGAGGACAGTGGTGGATACAAAGAAGATAGTTGGAATGGATGGAATTGGAAAACCATATATATTTAGTAAGTTCTCTTTTATTACACACATTTTTCATATATATCGTGGTAAATCTATACGTATTAAATTTATTTTATGAAAATATATTAGTTATTACTACAAGCATAAATTATTCACTCCTTAATTATGAATGGAAAGTATATATTATGAATTGATTATTAGACTTTACCCTAGGCGGTTTCTTGCGGGAAGCTTGAAGAGGCAACAAGACAGGAATTCAAATGTACTGCATCATCATTATGTTTTCCAAAATTATAATCTATTGATCAGTAGTGTTCGGTACTATGTTCCTCAGCAATATTTTACAATTTGTATGTCTAACTACATCTGTAACTATAACATAATAAATTAATCAAGTTAATCAATCAAGCAGATGAAAAGAATATTCAACCGAGAACAAAGAAAGTATGTCATAGCGTAATTATTCATAATGATGTCTATACATTAAAATGACGCATTGATTTTTCATCTTATATTAGATACTTATCTAACAAATCGTAATTTAAGTCTTTGGCATGGTAACATCTTATTATAACATCAAATTACTCGGGAAAAAAAATTACTCGCATAAAATTCGAATAACAAATAATAATAAAAAGCATATATCATTCTTTTAGTACTAAAGAAATTTCTAACCGATTAAGGTTTTATGTTGTAATTAATGACGATGGTTGAGAGTTTAACCATCATAAAGTAAGAAATATGCAAATGTGAATCAAACTTAAAATGTACCAAACTAATACAATTTTATGCAATATATCTCAGGAGGTGTCACTAGAATTTTAAATCCACAACATATTTCACAAAAACAACTTTGTTTGAGATTTATACCAAGAAAGAAATAGTAAACTAAGTTGTCAGTGACAAGTCATAGCAATTAGCAAACATCTAGATTAGCCTTTTGATACGAGTTTCAAAACATTGAATTCGATCGTCATGGATATATTTCCAAGATAAACTAAAGTTCACAAGCTATGTTTTAGTACTATCGTACTAATGGTAATTTTAATAATAAGTTCAACATATCCTAATTGATATTAATTGAACAAAATATATGATAATGCCAATGCAAAAAAGGAAAGAAAAGAAGTGGACTAGAACTTATGATTAAAATCCCAACACAGTAAATACATACTCATCATGCTTTTACTGTAATTACAACAGGATAAATTCAAAATTATGTTCAAAAAAGACTAACAAAAATCAAGTTTTATTTCCCATCCTGAAACACCAATTAGTTAAACTTTGTACATGCTTATTTGAATTCTGTCAATTTTTAATTCTAACAGAAATCAAACCTATTAAATGCCAAAGGAGCCCTCGATAAGAATAACATAAATCATATTTTGTTTTCATTAGGCCAGACCAAACTCTAGTATTGGAAAAAAAATAAATTATGATGCACATACAAACTGCAGTTATGTCAATGTAAGGTGAATGCATTTATGGCAAAAAATATAGGTAGAAATTCTTTTTTACCTATTTGCTTTCATCTTTAACAAGAAACCCTAACTTATTATTACTAAAATGTTAACAGTAACGACGTGGATCTGCGTAGGACCTACGCATCTAGGGTTTTGCTAAAGCATTTTTTTTTTAAGTTCATTTTAATAATCTTACTCATTAAAGTATTCATCTCTTCGTTCTCAAGAGCTTGATTCTCTTTTTTTAAGAATTTTACAAAGTCATCAGAGTTTTCAATGTTTCTTAATCTACATTATTTTATATATATATATCTGTTAAAAAGGGACCACAGCTTTGTGCTAATGCTGGATTTGATACCAAAGAATCATACCACCTCCCCTTTTGTGGGGTATGAGTCTGGTATTTCACATATTTGTGAAATTGAAATCGCTTAATCCTTTGATCGCCCAGGTTCTCTTTAATTTTGACATTCGCATTGACTTTTGAAGGTTAAGACAAATTTTTACTTTTTCATTTTCAGTTGTAGATTAATATCTTCACAAACAAAAGATGGCGCAGAAGGCAAAGCTAGCGCAGGCCTTCAAGGCAATGAAATCCTTAGGTTATCCTCAAAGAATCGTGAGACCCATTCTGACAAATCTATTGAAGGTATATTAGAAAGAATGGACACTCATTGAAGAGGATAACTACAGAGTTCTTGCCGAGGCGATTTTAGATAGCGAGGAGGAGAAGGACAAGGAGAAGGTAGGCTGGTTTTTACTTATGGCTGAAATCCTCTTTTTCCTATGATGCTAATTTGTGTAGCACATTCTTTCGGTATTTGAATTTCAGGCACAGAGAGATAAGCCGCGAAAACGCAGTATTTCCATGGATGAGGATGATGATGAGGACGAGGATGAAGAATATGAACCGCATCACTGGTGCTTCATTCTTCCATCCGAAATAGTATTAGCGAGACAGAGAATCAACCTCATGGAAAGCAGAAAATAATTGACCCCAGTTACAAGCTTCGCCAATATATGGATACTCAACCCAATACATCAAACACCTCAAGATATCATCATGGCAACAGGGAGATTAGCAGTTCTAATCTATCTCATATAATAGTGTATCAGAGAAAAGGAAAACACTTGATTTATGATGTTGAAAGTGATAAATCTAACTCCCTTGCACCCTTGGCAACCATGGAATATGATGGAGATGAAACTGGTTTGTCTCTCGTTGCTTCAGAGGAAAAAATGGTAACTCGTGAAAAACTTAAGCATACAAATGTCCATAAAGAGCGAGATGGTCCGACTGATGGTGACTTTGACTCTGAGGATGATGCAATTGATAATTATCAATGTGAAACTGTTCTTGAGAGTGATTTTTTGCCTTTAGAGCTGCCAGATTATGTGGTTCCTCTTGAGATGCTTCCTCCAGGTACTTTTATTTTTATCTTAGGATAAAAATCTTTGCCAATGTCTATTCATGTGCACATCTGTCTATATTTTCTAATATTGTTATCTCGATTACAACCAAGGGTCTTTGGAAATCTCTATCTTGTGAGATAAGAACACCAGCACAAACTCTTTTGGGTAAAGATGATTCCATAATTACTCAAGATTTGTCAATGGAATCAATCTACTTCTGTTTTATGATTTGCTACTCAAAATCTCTAACTTACGCACCAGGATTGTTACCAAAATCCTTTATCAAAACCTAGTAAGATAACATACCCCCTGCAGCATGAAACAGAAGTGGGTTCTTTTACCATTGGTTTTCAGTATGTTTCAATAATTAGCGTCATTTTGTATAATATAGGTTGTACATCACAGATGTGACGATTGTTTGCTATTTTGCCTCACTAAAGTTGGAGTCTATTGTTAACAGTTGGTTGAGGACGGGGATTCAGCCTATATAACTACTAACTGAGTTCACATTGAGCCTTTTTGTTTTCATTTATATTTTTTGATATTGTAGCGAGTACATGGTATTCATATGTATTTTCCCATGTCAAATTAAATCACTTTTTCTGCGCATTAAACTTCTGCACTTTTTCTGCGCATTAAATTAGCTGTAGATGATGAATATATAAATGTAGACAGATCCTCCTAGACTTGTCACTCTAGGAAGTTCCAGTATAATTTGTCCAAACGCCAAAGATATTTGCTCTGTGTTCCGAAAGTGATAGATGTGGATGCAGACTGCATATGTAAGACTTGGAATGTCTATAAACCACTTTCTTACACCAATAACAGCAGTTTGGTATAAAAGGACCGCCTTTCAATTCATACGTTGATCACTTATTAGTTGATGGCTAAAATTTTCTTAGTAAGATTTTTCTCATAGCTGCTATATTTGATTAGTTTTAGTTTCTTGTCTTCAGATCTGGAAGGACATCACTCAGAATCTATGAGCCCAAAACAACCTGAAGCAGAGAAAAATAAAAATGATGCCACGGATTCGCTAAATCTAGTCATTGCTTCTTCATCAAATGGTGAAGTTAAACTTTAGAGAAACCCTACAATTTCATGGCCACCAACAGTCGTTATTCAAAGGTTGAATACCTTGTGATGTATAAAGAGTGCTTTCATAACCATTGTGCACAGAGAGGGGGCTATGTCCTTGACGGTTGTGGTCAGTTTCTGCTTAATGGCTCTAATGGCCCATCGTATGTGCTGCATGTGGATGGCTTCGCATTTTTCACAGCAGAACACAGATGGAGCTTCCTACATCTTACGTTGTTCCTGAAGATGAAATTCTACCACAGCAGAGTGATGGGTTGAGAATTTCAACTTCGCTCCCATACCAACACCCACAACCACCGCAACACGCAATTATCAACATTGCAGGTACCTTCGCACCAACCACTGGAACAAGAAGGAACCGAATAAGAGAGCATGACGGCTTGCGACTCATCACACAATCTGAAGATTCAAATCAATCACGAGGTCCAACACATCGACTTCCCCGAGTCTCTCAGGTTTCCAATTGATGGATATGCAGGAGGGAAAATAATGGAGGAAGGCAGAATGCAAAGAAATAGAATAACGCCAGAACAATCCGAGAACCTGAGTGATGTTGCAAAGAGGAACAACTGGAAAATGTTCGTTAAATATACTAAAGAAGTAGTTGACCAAATATGCTGGAATGTCGGAATTAAGAGAACTACGATGAAAAGTTGGATTTGTTGAAATACTAAATTGATAATATTAATAATAAACTAGATTAGTATTATCTAGAAATGTGTGCAAGGTTCTATTCATGTATTTGGGAGATTCATGTATGTGTGTTTTGGTTGTATTCATGAACTTAGGTGGTGTTTGGTTTCCTATATGAAATAATCACAAGGATAGCCCGATTGTGACTAAAAGTTGGACAATTGTAATCTGATGTATAATAGTTTTGTTTGCTTTCAGTGCTAAAATATAGGATAAATACATATATCAAATAGTCACGTTGTTTGGTTTGTGTCACAAAGTAATGATTTGTACCAAATTTACTATTATGTCCTTGCTGATATTTATTAGGTCCAATTTTCTTTTAAAAAAACCCTTGCTTCTTTCTAATCCTTGATTAGTATCCTCAAGGGAAAGAAAAACATAAATCCACCATTATGAGATGTTATTTTGGAACTGATATAAATATAAATGTTATATAAACAATTGACTGTAACAACTTCAAACTATAGAAAACTATATTAACGATATACATATAAATTACATAGTCCAATTAAGATTATATCATACAAATATTATTTTATATTACATGCATGTACAAATCAATGTATATACATATATATATATATATATATGTAGTATCAAATATTTTATATTTTATAATCTAGATGTTATGTTATGTTATGTTACTTATGAATATATATAATGATGTGGGGTATTTTCGTCTGGATACGTGTCCGCTCTCCAACACTCCACGTCAGACTGCTTTAGTTCCTGCTGGATGCTTAAGCAGCTTTTGAGTTCGGAACCTGCACTCAACACCACACGTAAACTAAGCCGGTGCCTCCTCCGGCGAAGGCACTCCGACGCTCAAGTCAGATAGGTCGGAATTTGAGGTATTGTCGTCAGAGACAATAGCTCGAATTTATAGCTCGAAATAGGTCGAATTTATAGGTCGAATTATGCCCAAATAGGTCAAATTTAGGCTCTATAGGTCGAATTAGCACACCTCGAAATGGTATTGAGAACCGTGATGAGAAAACCCGAATAGATCGAATTACTCTCAAATAGCTCGAAATACACTCTATATAGATCGAACAAGAGCTATTGCAATATAGCTCGAATTATTGCTCTATAGCTCGAATTCGATGTATATAGCTCGAAATTAAATGCTAGAAAATAAAAACGTACCTTAGAATGAGGCATGGGACCCCCTTATATAGTAATAAGAGTCCTTATTCGTCTAAAAGTGCAATCCAAGTAGAACTATGACTCAAAATAGGTCGAATTAGAGCTATTTTGAAATAGCTCGAATTGGGCCTTCAAATAGGTCGAATTGGGCCTCAAATAGGTCGAATTTGGGCCCATATAGCTCTTACTTGACTCCTGGGCCTCAAATAGATCGGATTTGAGCCCATATAGCTCGAATTGGGCTTCTGGGCCTCAAATAGATCGAATTTGAGCCCATATAGCTCGGATTGGGCTTGATATAGCTCGAATCGGGCCTTTTCGGGCCCAAATAGATCTCGCTTGGGCTCAATTTGGGCCTACTTGGGCCGATTTCCGTGTTTTGCCTTGAATTGTAATTTTGCATTAAAAAATAATGGTGCTGACGTGGCATAATATGTCCCGAAATACGTTCGTGTATTGTATCGGATATTATGACGTGTCGATACCGAAATATGGTACATCATATAATAATAATAATAATAATAATAATAATAATAATAATAATAATCATAATAATGATGATAATACTAAGAATAATAGTAATAAATATTATATTATGTAAGAAGTATAATGAAATTCAGAATTAGATTATACAACATATATATGTTACATATAATAATATTACATAGTACAACTAATATTTTATAATATATGATATATTACATATATAAAATATAATAATATTATACATAGAAGATATATTGGATAACATTAAGTATATTATATTTCACATATATGTCATATATATATATATATATATATATATATATATATAACTAATTATATAATTATATAACATATATATGGTATATATGAGTAATATTACATAGTACAAAATATTTTTTATAATAGGAATATTGTTATATTAAGTATATGTGGTATAATAATATTATGCAATATTATAAAATATATTATCTAACATAAGTAATATATTATATCGCACACATATGTGGTATATATATATAAGAATTGTATTGTATAATAAGTATAATATAGTATAAAATAATTATATACTATATACAATACGTTATGCTACTTATATACATATATATATATGTAATATTACATAGTATAAAATATTTTATACAACATAAATACAATGTCATATATTATATATCTATTAATAATATAAACAAACAGGTTTTGTGATCCAAAATGGAAGTTGTTGTACAAATAAAGTGTTTTCCAAATTTACCCTCTAACTATTGTTTACTTAAACAAAACAAAAGAAGGGTATTATAGTAAGTATCACAAACCCCACTTTCTTAGTCTTTCCTAACTCTACGCATCTCCTAAGATTCCAAATTTGCAAAATTCAAATTGTAACTGCACACACCCCACTACTCTCGGTTAATTGATTGTGCATAACCTTACAATTAATTGTGATATGATCATATCCCATTAATTGTGGTGATTCCTTCCACAAGAACAACAATGGCCCCAGGTTTTTCTCTATCTCATCTCTTCTTGTTGAGTTTTTTGCGATTTACATCATTTTCTTTTACACAAATGTTCGTATTCCATCATTCTTTAAATTAGTCTTTTTTTGTTTTTTGAGGCAGTCACTTTCATTTAGTTTATAGATTGTGCAGACGAGGTATTTGATATTCAATTTCACTTCGAAATTGTGTCCTGATTAAGCAAACCAAGTGACTTTAAATTCTTTTCATGGTTGATGACTATTTTTTTCTTTCTAATCTTTTACCTGATTCTTTTTTATGACAAATGGTTAATAGATATGCATTTGGATGTTTCAAAATCGTGAAGAAAAAGAAGAATTTGTTGTCAACATGGTAAACACATTTTTTGTTTTGGTTGCAACCGATACATGTTGCAAATATTTATTGTGTATAACATGTCATTACAAAGATTTTATATCTTGCATGGAATATTCTTACTATTTTTGTTAGCTTTTACAGAAAGACTGTTTTTTTTCTATTTACTAGTCATTATTACTAATTGTCCACCCTTTACTCTATATTGTGATATTTGATCAATACTTGATCCTTTATATTCCTTTTAAATGTTACTGAAGTATTTGTTGTAAATGATACCATTACTTGGATAACATCCAATAATATGCTCATAATAGTTTCAACTAATATTCATGTGGAAAACATAGGATTGTATTGAAAACCATACATGTATTTTCAGTTAACGGACTTGGCAAGGGAAAGGCTCAACTTAAGGGATCCGGGAGTACCATATATGAGCAAGATAACAGAGGATGATTTGGGTCCAAATGATTCTCATCAAAGATGAAAAACTGCTCATGTAATTTTATAAGTATTTTTTTTTAGAAGGCATATTGTTCATGTATTTTTCGTTTGTGCAAAATTTACACTTATGATCATTTTACATTGTTGTATTTTAGGAAGGTTCAAATTACTAATTATTTCAATTTTTCTTCTTAAAATTATGCTAGAGCCTAGAAGAAAACTTAGTTTTTCATGCAAGAGTTGTATTTACATTAAATATTGGTACTTTATTGTGATTTTCATTTTTGTATCTCATTAGAAAAGAAAATCGTGGGATATTCATATTATACACCATTTTGATGGATAGAGTTTAATTTTTCATGTACTTCTATGAACAAAAGAAACATTGATTAACTAATTTGGATATTAACTCATATTATTTATTAGATAAATTCTACAATCGTCTACCTTTTGATTCAAATCAAGTTTTTTAATTAATTTTTTACCTTTTTTTTATTGCTCTTTTGCATCCAGATTCACGATTTATTTTCTACAGTTATATTTTTGGTACCGCCACGTCATAATATCCGATACAATACACGAACGTATTTCGGGACATATTATGCCACGTCAGCACCATTATTTTTTAATGCAAAATTACAATTCAAGGTATAACTCGGAAATCGGCCCAAGTAGGCCCAAATTGAGCCCAAGCGAGATCAATTTGGGCCCGAAAAAGCCCGATTCAAGCTATACAAGCCCAATCCGAGCTATATGGGCTCAAATAAGATCTATTTGAAGGCCCAAAAGCCCAATTCGAGCTATATGGGCTAAAGTCCGATCTATTTGAGGCCCAGGAGTCCAATTCGAGCTATATGGGCCAAAATTCGACCTATTTGAGGCCCAATTCGACCTATTTGAAGGACCAATTCGAGCTATTTCAAAATAGCTCTAATTCGACCTATTTTGAGTCATAGTTCTACTTGGATTGCACTTTTAGACGAATAAGGACTCTTATTACTATATAAGGGGTCCCATGCCTCATTTTAAGGTACGTTTTTATTTTCTAGCATCTAATTTAGAGCTATATACATCGAATTCGAGATATAGAGCAATAATTCGAGCTATATTGCAATAGCTCTTGTTCGATCTATATAGAGTGTATTTCGAGCTATTTGAGGGTAATTCGATCTATTCGGGTTTCCTCATCACGGTTCTCAATACAATTTCGAGGTGTGCTATTTCGACCTATTGAGCCTAAATTCGACCTATTTGGGCATATTTCGACCTATAATTTCGAGCTATTGTCTCTAACGACAATACCTCAAATTCCGACCTATCTGACTTGAGCGTAGGAGTGCCTTCGCCAGAGGAGGCACCGGCTTAGTTTACGTGTGGTGTTGAGTGCAGGTTCTGAACTCAAAAGCTGCTTAAGCATCCAGCAGGAACTAAAGCAGTCTGACGTGGAGTGTTGGAGAGCGGACACGTATCCAGACGAAAATACCACACATCAGTGGCGCCGTTTGTGGGAACCTCTATACGCACTTAGTAACAAACACTGACACTCAATGGCTCAACGGAGAGCAACAGATAAGAATGGAATGGCAGGAAGGACTAGATCACAGAGGGAGGATGATAATCGGGCACCTGATGCTTCTGAGCGTACATCAGTGGCAGCGCCCAGCACTCCCCTTGATCCTCCAACTCACACAGCGAATCAACCTGAAGTTCCTCCCACAGAACAACATCTATTGAATTCTGCTCAGTTGGATCAAATCATGGCGGCATTCTAAATGACTATGGTCCCAATGATTGTGCAACAATTGGCTAATACTTCTGTCCTACAGAATGTTCAGGCTCCAATAGCACAACAACCAGCAACACAGCCTGCGGCACCGCAGCAAGGAAGGACTCATCCGACCCAGCTTCGTGACGATTCAAGACATTATACGCAAACTAGGATGACAAGGCCAAGGGATCCATCTCCCTCGCTTGAAAGGAGGAATCCTCGTTCAGTGAGAACTAATGCTAACAGAGCTCCCAGTCGAGCAACTGGTCGAGATAGAGAAGTAAGGAATGGAGAGGTGAATTCTAGGCAGAGAGTTCCTGCAGCAACTCGAACTGCCGGAAGAGATAGGGACTTGCCTGAGAGAGTTGCACCAAGATTGGAACCTGTTGTTGCAGAACATATTCCACTAAGGGAGAGGCCAAACCCCTTTTGTGAGGCGATCAGTAATTTGACGTTGAAGGAAGGAACTAATCTTCCTGTTTTGAAGAAGTATGATGGAAATACCGATCCAGTAGCACATATGATGAGTTAGATGGAGATTTGCAGGTCTTGGGGTATGCAGAGAATATGAGGGCGAAACTCATTTCGCTCAGTCTGAGAGGTCCAGCAAAGGAATAGTTCAAAAACTTACGCTCGGGTTCAAATGAATCATCTGAACAATTTAGGACCATGTTCGTGAAGAAGTTTGCTACTTATCGGGTAAAGAAGAAATCTCCAAGCACGCTGTTTAATATCTATAGAGGACCTGATGAACCTTTGGGGAGGTATATCGAGCGTTTGAATCTGGAGATTGGTAGAGTAAATGCTCCCAATGTTGACCTGGTCATCTCTGTATTGGAGCATCGTTGCCGGAGCAAGAAGCTGATAGAAGTGATAACATGGAACACACCTGATTCCATTGAGGAAGTGATGGACCTCGCTAGTAAGGTCATTGAAGTAGAGGAGGCAACCATGAATCAAGGGTTGATGGACTCGCCGAGAATTAATGGGGGCAAGGAGAATAAAGATAGAGATTGGAGGAAGGAGTTAAGGGGCAAAGATCGTGATCGCACTCGACAACCCTTTAAGAAATTTGACAATTATACTCCGCTGAGGAAGCAAATTGGCAAAATCTACGCCATAGAGAAAGATAGTAGGTTGCTGAGAACCCCTAAACCGTTCCGAGAGACGGAGGAGAATGGGCATTTTACTAACGAATGCAAGGCTCTAAAGAACGAGATTGAACGACTCATTCAAGAGGGGAAACTCATCGAGTACATCCTCGAGAATAGAGAGTCACGTCAAGATAAGGCGTCATCTGGACGCAAGCGAGATAGATCCCCGCACGACAAGAAGGATGAACCAAAGCGTAAAAGGGGTAATGGGAATGATGATATCGAGAATGGAGTCAATGTGATTGCTGGCGGACCTACTGGTGCAGACTCAGCCAAACGTAGAAAACACATCTCACGAGACATATACAATGAATGACTGAAGCGTCCTGAGATAGATCTTGTCTTTGTAGTGGACAAGTTGGATACAAGAATCACATTTGACGATAGTGATTTCGACAGCTTGTCTTCACAAGCTAAGGAAGCACAATACTTGAAATGCCCTATGGTGGTTTCCGCAGTGATTGCAAATCACGGGGTAAAGAGGATAATGATTGATAATGGATGTTCGTCCAACATCATCTTCATGGATGCTTTACAACAACTGAAGCTTGGACAATACGAGATAACTGATGTTAACTCACCACTAGTGGGATTTGGTGGAAGTGAAGTAAAACCCATTGGAAGGATCATTTTGCCAACATCTTTTGGCGTGAATCCGAAGAGGAGAACACTGAATGTGGAATATCTTATCGTTGACATACCGTTTGCATACAACGTGCTGATTGGACGGCCTGGGATAACGGCATTTGCTATGATCATCTCTACGGTGCATCAGAAGGTCAAATTTCCAACGCCTGGTGGAGTTGCTGAACTCACTACAAACTATCGTGATTCTTGGAGTTGTTATGTTACATCGACTAAACCTATCAAGGAAAAAACAGATCCAAATGTCGCAATGATTGACATACATCTAGTGGAGACGCCTGAAATAGGAAAACATGTTGATACGGAAATGGTGCTTGTTACGAAAGTGGACCAAGAGAAGATACAGGAGGATCTTACTCCTCCCAGTATTGAGGACTCCTTGAAGAAGGTGGAGGAAGAAAAAGAAGACAAAACGACGTTGCGCTATAAAAAGAAGATGGAGATGGAGCGTCTTAAACCTTCGGGAGAGTTTAAGGAGGTGATTTTGTCGATTGATGAGCATGACAAGATCATTAAAATTGGAAGCGAGTTGACTCCGGAGATTGAGAAGGCACTGTTGGAATGCCTGCGAAGAAACTTTGATGTGTTCACATGGACGGACTCGGACTTGAAGGGGATAGATCCTCGAGTTGCGGTACATCACCTGAATGTTAACCCAAATGCTAAACCCATCCGACAGAAGAAGAGACACTTTAGTGATGAAAAGAACAAGGCTGTGGAGTTGGAAGTACAAACAAAGCTTGCTGCAGGCCATATATTCGAAGTGCGATACTCTGAATGGCTAAGCAACGTTGTACTAGTTCCAAAGAAGCCGACCGTATGGAGGATGTGCGTGGACTACACCGACTTGAACAAACATTGCCCACAAGATCCTTTTCCTTTGCCAAGGATTGATCTCGTAGTTGACTCTACAGCAGGATGTGCGCTGCTAAGTCTTTGTGATGCGCAGAACGGTTTCCACCAAATACTAATGGCAGTAAAGGATCAACATAAAACGGCCTTTATCACTGACAGAGGGATATACTGTTACAAGGTGATGCCGTTTGGTCTGAAGAATGAAGGAGCAACCTTTCAGAGGTTGGTTGCCAAGATGTTTTATCATCAAATCGGCAAGACTATGGAGGTTTACATTGATGACATGCTCATCAAAAGCCTAAAGACGGAAGATCACGTGAAACATTTGGAAGAGGCTTTTGGTATCATGAAACAATACCGGATGAAGCTAAATCCTAAGAAGTGCACTTTTGGTGTTAAGGCTGGAAAATTTCTGGGGTACATGGTCAATGAGAGAGAAATCGAAGCTAACCCTGACAAGATTAAAGCTATAATGGATTTACCATCCCCCAAGTCCATTCGAGAGGTGCAACGATTGGTGGGGAGGATCACGGCACTTAGTCGATTCATATCGCATTCTGCAGAAAAGAGTTTACCTTTTTTCAAGAAGTTACGTAAGACACCTAAGTTTGTCTGGACTGATGATTGTGAAGAGGCTTTTCGCCAATTGAAGGTGTACCTTACGACACCACCATTACTATCTAAGCCCAGGACAATGAGATGCTATATCTTTACTTGGCCATAACGAAGAATTCACTAAGTACAGTATTGGTGCGCGAGGAAGACAAGAAACATTTGCCTATCTACTATGTTAGCAAAGTGTTGAATGGGGCAGAGGTGAATTATCTGGAGATCGAAAAGCTAGCATACACACTTGTGATAACTGCACGAAAGTTAAGACCATAATTTCAATCACATCCGGTTACTGTCTTAACTAATCGACCACTGAAACAAGTTATGGCAAAACCGGAGACATCTGGGAGACTAGTGAAGTGGGCAATTGAGTTAGGAGAATATGGCTTGGAGTACATGCCGAAAACAGCGATCAAAGCACAAAGATTAGCGCAAAGATTAGCGGACTTTGTGGCTGAAATTATCTCAGAGGCGGAGCAAACGCTTGATGTAGCAATGGTAATGGAAGAGGTCAAAAGTGACAAACCTATAGTTGCAAGGGGAACTTGGACTTTGCATGTAGGTGGATCGTCCACAAATGACGCTGGAGGTGCAGGAATCTACCTAAAATTGGCGGATGGTAGAGAGTTCGACTATGCAATAAGGCTAAATTTTCAAGTGACGAACAATCAAGCGGAAAATGAGGCTATGCTGGCTAGAATCCAAATGGCAAAATTGTTGGGTATAACGAACCTTGTAGCATTCACGGATTCACAATTGATTGCTAATCAATTTGAAGGAAGATATGAGGCGAAAGAGGCTGCAATAGTAAAGTATCTCAAAAAATTGAAGGAGGCGACATCAAACTTCGATACTTTCTCTATCTCGCAGATCCCTCGAGCGGAGAATGAACGCGCTGACTCTTTGTCACGATTTGCAAGTATCGCCGAAGTATTTGTTGAAAGGCGAGTAACTCTATTGGCTTTGGAGCAGCCCTCTATCGGCAAAGGAGTTGAGTCAAAACCAACGCAAGCACTGGACTACGCTCTGCAAGTAGAGATAGAGGCATGTTGGAAGGATGAGATTATTGATTATCTTCAGAACGGGAACTTACCTAATGACCCTCAAGCGATCAGAAGGCTCAAGTACAAATCTGCAAGATTTACTATGTTCAATGGCGAACTGTACAAACGGTCTTTCGAGGGACCACTCTTGAGATGCCTATCTCCCTCACAGGCAAAACAAGCTTTACGAGAAATTCATGAAGGAAGTTGCGGAAATCACTCAGGAGGACGATCCTTGGCCCAGAAAATACTCCGACAAGGATATTTCTGGCCAACTATTATGAGAGATGCTATGGATTACTCTAGGAAGTGTAGAAGCTGTCAATTGCATGCGAAGATCATTCATACACCTGCACAACCTATGACAACGGTGAGTTATGGATGTCCGTTTGATCAATGGGGAATAGATATCGTTGGACCAATGCCTAAGGCTATGGGAGGTAGAAAATGGTTATTGGTGGCAGTCGAGTACTATACGAAGTGGGTTGAAGTTGAAGCACTTGTAAACATTACTGAGGCTAATGTGAAACAATTCATTCTGAAGAACATCGTTTGTCGATTTGGAATACCAAGGGTCTTAATTTCCGTCAATGGAAGGCAGTTCCAAGGTTTTAAGATTCAAGACTGGTGCAAAGACATGAAAATTGAGCAACGTTGTACATCCGTTACGCATCCCGAAGCAAATGGGCAAGTGGAGGCCACTAACAACACATTAGTGAAGAGTTTGGAGAAAAGGCTGGAGGGGGAAGGAGGAAACTGTGCGGATGTGCTACCAGGAATATTATGGGCATATCGCACAACTCCTCGTACCTCAACAGGAGAAACTCCATACTTATTGACATATGGACCTGAAGCAGTGATACCCGCTGAGATTGGAATGCCAACGTATCGTATTGTTACATATGATGAGGAGCAGGCCTTAAGGGCAAGACAAATGGATTTGGAGTTGATCGGAGCAACAAGGGAAGCAGCATACCAACGTACTCAAGCGTACAAATCTATGATGGCGAAAGCATATGACAACAAAGTTCGTTTCAGGAACTTTCAAGTGGGGGACTTGGTACTTAGAAAAGTTGAAGCTACCAAGCATGTTGGAAAATTGAAGCCGAACTGGGAAGGACCTTACAGAGTGGAAAAAGCAAGATCAAAAGGATATTATTACTTACAAGAATTGGGTGGAAGGACTTTGTCACGCCCCTGGAACGTCAAGAACTTACTAAGGTTTTATAGTTAGAACACTAGTTTTCTAATGGCCTTGTGGCACCATAGGACCGTAGTTTCAATACTTCATTCGCTTATTCTTTTACGAATTACGAGTCCCTCTACGTGGATTCTCATTGTAATAGTTAGCACCAAACTACGGGGACTTGATTCCTAGCCAACCTATATACGGCGGGATACGTAGGCAACTCGGAAGCTACTCGAGCTCAGTCCCAAAACTAATAAAATCTCTTATTTTATTCAAGTTTAGCCGTTGCCTACTATTTACCCGCAAGATTACAATCTATCAAGAAACATGAAGATAAACTCATACTGTCTACAAACTTTAAGTTTAAAAACTTAATCAAAACAAACTTAGCTTCGTACAACAAGCACTAGCCTCGTGGAGCCAAGCACTAGTCCTTGCACTCCCGCAAACATAGCTTCGCAAGCACAAACATAGCTTTGCACAACGAGCACAAGCCTCGTGGAGTCGAGGACAAGTCCTCGTACTCCCGCGAACATAGCTTCGCAAGCGCAAACACAGCTTTGCACAAAGAGCACAAGCCTCGTGGAGTCGAGCACAAGTCCTCGTACTCCCACGAACATAGTTTCGCAAGCGCAAACACAGCTTTGCACAACAAGCACAAGCCTTGTGGAATCGAGCACAAGTTCTCGTATTCCCGCGAACTTAGCTTCGCAAGCGCGAACATTAGCTTCGCACAAGCCTCGTAGAGTCGGGCACAAGTTCTCGCACTCTCACACAAACTTGTTCATAAAACTTAAGTGTTTTAGCAAGTAACAAATTTAAACTTAAAAAGTTGACACATATGAGTGAAGATGTAACGAGACAAAGTAAAGACATTCAAAAGACTTTTCAAGTCAAAACTGTACTAGCAAGGGATAAGCGCTAAAAACGCGCAAATGTTAGCAAGATATACTGTACGGAAAGAATGTACTAATGCTAATGTTCTGTACGGAAAGAAAAGATGTTCAAAAATACTAAAGACAAGGCACAAGACGCCAAAAATAAGGGCACGCAGGCCACTCTGAGAGATCAAGGCAGCAGATTCAGCCCAGGAGACTTCACGGCACCCTCGCTCTGCTCTTGGATATCAGCAAAAGACTCATTCAGGGGCCCAGTGTCATCAAAAGGGGAAATCTGACGAGGAGCAGGAGCGGCAACAGTAGCATCAGGCATAGGTTGATCGCCATCAACAGGCTGATCCAAGACCTGAGGGTCGAAACCCATCTCACCCTCCTCCAGGGGCTCATTTGGAGCAGCAACGGCAGCAGCAACGGCAGTGGACGTGGATGGCTGCTCGTCAGCAAAGTCAGAGAGCCATACCTGCCAGAGAGGATAGAAGGAGGTGAATGGATCATGCTTAGGCTCGTCACCGTCCACAGTCGCAGCAGGTTCAACAGTAGGCGGATCGGCAAGAGTAGGATCGGCAGCAGTAGCACTAGAGGATTCACTGACCTCCGTGTCATCCTCATTCACGCAGTTGAGGACATTGAAATCCTCCCTCTTGAACCCAGGAGCAAGGGCACCTCGGGCGACGATGTCATCAAGGGCCATGTTGTAGCCCTTGGTCGTATCAAAACCTCCCCTCTCCATAGCAATCTGCTCCCATGTGGCTGTGCGGAAGAACTCGATGGCCACCATCACCTTGTCTTCATCGGGAAGCTCCTATGAACCAAGTATAGGAAAAGTAAGTACGTAACACAAAACCTCAAGGAAAAAGAAATCAAGTCAAGTACAATAGGAATACCTCAGACATGGCCCTGTTGTAGCCATCCTCTTCAGCAGTCGCGAGGCGAGCTTGTGCATCAGCTAGCTTAGCCTCGAGCCTCAAACGTTCTGCCTCAGCAGCAGCAGCGGCATCCTTCATCGTCCGGATAGTGTCAACGTGATCGTCAACAAGGGCCGTGGCATGCTGGCAGTCGGTGGTGAGCTGGCTGGACAGTCGCTTCTCCTCGGCGAGCTCCTTGTCAACGGCAGCTTTAGCAGTTTTCAGGGCATCCAGCTCAGCCTGCACTGCCTTCAGTTCGTCAACGGCGGCGACAAGATGCTTCTCAACTTCAGCCTTCGCCTCCTTGGCTTGTTTCTCCAGTCGTTGAGCTTGCAAGGCTGAAGAGAGGTGCCTATCCATCAGAGCCCTCTGCTGATCTTGAGTCGTCATCACCATGTTGAAATTCTCCGTCATGGTCTGAAAGTTGACAAAGAACTACAAAAGAGGGAAAAACTCAGTAATATTCTAATACAGGTATAAAACAAAGATCAAGGAAAGCTTATAAATACACATACCTCACACATAGACAAGGCAGTGCGGCTGACCAGCTTCTCATGGCTCATCGCCTGGTAATAGAGCTGACGGTCGAAGTCAGGCATGAATCCTTTGATTAGTCGAAGGGAAGTAGTGTCCTTCAGTGTGAACTGCCCTGATTCAACCGAAGCTCGCACGATCTCCTCAACGTCGATGTCGAGCTTGTCACCATCATAAGCCCTGTCCTGCGCAACGCGCTTACCCCGTCGGATCTCCTCAGGAGTAGCAGACCTCTTCCTGGTTGCTGCCTCAGGGTTGGCCTCATTGAAGCGACGAGCCGCTTCAGCAACGGAGGGAAGATGCACTGTTCCAGTCGAAGGTGCTGATGAAGGAGAAAGATCCGGAAGGATCGGTTCAGAACCGCCAGGTGGTGATCAAGGAGCAGCCTCAGCAGTCGACTGAGAAGGAACAGTCTCAGGCACTGGAGATGGAGCAGGAACAGGGGCCGGAGCAGAACCCCTACCACGTCCCAACCCTTGAGTCGAGACAGCAGCGGTGGAAGGAGTAGGAGCACTGCCGCCCCTCGAACTGGTGCCAGCCGTCTTCACACCACGACGACTGATCTTCTCAGGAATGGGCACTGAGGATTGAGGAGCAGTTGCGCCACACTTCATAGCGGCCAGCCTCTTCTTCGTCTTGTCCATAACGATGCGCTCTGAAAATCGCAAAATGCACAGGTTAAAAGACAACAAAAGAAGACGTACAATCAACAAATAAGTAATACAAAAACATGCATAATGTTATATCAAAGACAGAAGGCTCAACGCCCGCACGATAAGTATACCCGCCGGCCCGCGACACTTGGGTGGTGGTCAACTCAAAAGCATCAAATTGATGTTCTTTCAAGTTTTTAATCACCGTCAGGGTATAGACAGGAGGATCGGGGCGTCTCGGCGATGGACGGGCATCCGTCAAAAGCCGCTTGAATCGGAATTCGTGAGGCTTGGATATCTTGATGTAAAACCAATGTTTCTTCCAGTGAGCCCCGAAGCTCGTTTGTAGATCAGATAGAAAGCATTGCTTCTTTCGCGAGCTCAGATAGTAAAACCCGGCGTTTACACCTCTGTTACGGAATTTCACTATAAATAATTGCCAAAAACCGGCTACAGAGCACGGGAGGTCAAACACGCGGGTTAGCATCGCATAAGCATACATCTGTGTGTATGCGTTGGGGGCAAAATGCGAAGAGAGGAATTGAGCGAGGACATGATTTCGGAGATAATAGGGAAAATGGGAAAACGTAACCCACAATGAAGATAGCTACTAAATATAGTGAGACATCCTTCGGGCGTGTTGTTTATCCTATCATCTGGTCCAGGAATGATAATTTCATAGGTATCAGGGATGTCGTAAGTATCACGATAGTAAGCTATATCGTAAGGAAGAGAAGAAGGAAACTGATCAAAATTAATCAAGTTGGCGGAGCAAGTTGTTCAGGAGAGTTTGCGGCAGGTATAGGCACATTATCAGCAAGAGGTAAATAAGGCACAATGGGAAGAGGGTTCGGTTCATCCTCGTCATCTCCTAGGATGTCTACGTCTACCTCCATATCGGATGCCCTATCATTGCTATCTCTCTCATTGCTAGATGAAGTCTCCTCACTGGAGTCGTCACTACTGCCGCTAGTCGATGCATTTTCCTTTGCCTTAGACGACTTAGACGACTCACAACTACTTTCCCTACTACTACCGGAAGACTCGAGATCAATAACTCGCGTCATACAGAAGTTTAGGTTGAAAGATTACCGGCACGACGGTCTAGATCTACGGAAACATCTTCGTTCGGGTGGATTTGCTCGTAGGACCTTTGCGCAGGTGCAAAAAGCTTTGGAGCTCCAGGTAATCGGATTCGAGCAGGTTCTGGTTGCCGAGGACGATTTGGGGACGATGGACGCCTTGTGTTTGATTCACGAGGATTCCGGTATGAAGAGTCTCGTGAGGGATTACGTGCGTTATAGTAAGCCCGTTGGTGAGATCGTGGTGGTGATGGACGACGTGGAGACCGGTTACGTCGAAGTCGCGCCGTCGTGAACAAATCTGCGCAAAAAATTTAAATTTTAGTATTTTCCAAATTTTTCAAAAATTGAAAAATTTTTCTAAGTGTTATAGCTCGAATTTCCTCAGGAAATTTGAGCTATAATTTCGAGTTATAAATCACTCACCAAAGGATATATTTAGCAGGGGAGTTTTCGAGCTCCGGTAAATTTCGATCTATTTGTGATTATTTTCGAGCTATACGGAGTATTTTCGAGCTATTCTGCTAAACTTACTAAATTTGGAGGATTTTCGAGCTATTTCAGTGAAATTACTAAAAATAGTAATTTCGAGCTATAAATTCGAGCTATTTTTTGGGAGCTCTCGAGGAATGCTTAGGCGCGAAATGAGGAAATGAAGCTGGGAGTGGGGTATTTATAGGCGAAATGATGCGGGAATTACCAAAATGCCCCTAAATTTGACCTATTTTCAGGAAATTCTTCCGGCTAATTCGAGGTATATTTTTGGAGGGCAATTTCGACCAAAATGAAATTCGACCTATTCCAAGTAAAATTCGAGCTATTTTACGGAAAAAAATTTCTGGCATTCGAGTTGTCTTTTTTAAAGATAAATTTTACATATACCAATTCGAGTTACCAACAATAGTAAATTCGACCTATTTTTGAATATTGATATTTTTGGTCAAATTCTTGGTTTTTTACGCCGACGCCGATCTTGTTGCACGATTCTCGGTTATGTGACTTCTTTTTAGTTCGTATGACCAATGTTTGTACACATTACTCTTACGAACTGGGGGACTCCATGATGTACCATATTTCGGTACCGCCACGTCATAATATCCGATACAATACACGAACGAATTTCGGGACATATTATGCCACGTCAGCACCATTATTTTTTAATGCAAAATTACAATTCAAGGCAAAACTCGGAAATCGGCCCAAGTAGGCCCAAATTGAGCCCAAGCGAGATCAATTTGGGCCCGAAAAGGCCCGATTCGAGCTATACAAGCCCAATTCAAGCTATATGGGCTCAAATAAGATCTATTTGAAGGCCCAAAGCCCAATTCGAGCTATATGGACTAAAGTCCGATCTATTTGAGGCCCAGGAGTCCAATTCGAGCTATATGGGCCCAAATTCAACCTATTTGAGGCCCAATTCGACCTATTTGAAGGACCAATTCGAGCTATTTCAAAATAGCTCTAATTCGACCTATTTTGAGTCATAGTTCTACTTGGATTGCACTTTTAGACGAATAAGGACTCTTATTACTATATAAGGGGGTCCCATGCCTCATTCTAACGTACGTTTTTATTTTCTAGCATTTAATTTCGAGCTATATACATCGAATTCGAGCTATAGAGCAATAATTCGAGCTATATTGCAATAGCTCTTGTTCGATCTATATAGAGTGTATTTCGAGCTATTTGAGGGTAATTCGATCTATTCGGGTTTCCTCATCACGGTTCTCAATACCATTTCGAGGTGTGCTATTTCGACCTATTGAGCCTAAATTCGACCTATTTGGGCATATTTCGACCTATAATTTCGAGCTATTGTCTTTGACGACAATACCTCAAATTCCGACCTATCTGACTTGAGCGTCGGAGTGCCTTCACCGGAGGAGGCACCGACTTAGTTTACGTGTGGTGTTGAGTGCAGGTTCTGAACTCAAAAGCTGCTTAGGCATCCAGCAGGAACTAAAGCAGTCTGACGTGGAGTGTTGGAGAGCAGACTCGTATCCAGACGAAAAATACCCCACATCAGAATATACAACACTTTGTATGAGAAACAAAGTCAAGAATCTAAAGGCTTCATAATTCAATATACCAAATATTTAGTATATTCAAATTTCCTTATATTTAAGTTTGAGTTATTAGAAAATGATTGTATTTATACGCAAAGACTTTTTACAGATTGTATAGATAAATTATGTAAAAGCAGAACGCGTTAAAATTAAATTATTCGTACACAAAAGAGAAACTTGCATGCGGTCCCCGCGTGCGCCTGGTGGCTAGTATGGTATATATAAGCTATATACAATAAATATTAAAGAGTGTAAAATATATTATATGATATATATTATATGTTTGTAGAAAATATATACATATATAAGGTATATGTAATTGTAACACAATAACATATATATATATACAAAAATGTGCGTTGCAAGTTTTAAAGCCTAACGAATGAATTTGCCCAAAATATGATACTAGTCATGGAAGGTTATAGAAAAGGTTGAGAACAACACAAAAATGATCAAAATTAGTTGATTCGGTAGACAATACATGAATTGTTCACTTGTTTGGTTGTGTGCTTGTTGGCTTCAATCTGTTTGTTTTACGTGTTTATTTGACAAATTTGTTGGATATGTTGTTTGTTATAATTCCTCCTCTCTGCAAACAAACTAAGTCTATGGGCTATGTGAATATATAAACTTCACTGTATGTTGGGTGTAATAGTAGAAACGTAATATAGAATTTGCTCATACTCAACACGATTGCCTACTGTGAATGGAGCGTGACCACTGTTTTTGTAAATCAGTCACAGATGGATTACACCGAGCAGTTGACCCTTCTTGCCTTGATGCATCACTTGATCTTTAGGACATCCTTTTTTGGGTTGTTGCTACTACTTTTTTTGCATACTGTGGGACAGAGTAATGGCCGTAGACCCCGTAGGCGTGGTATAACCTATAGCATTACTCGACGTATTCCATATCAAGTTAAGTTTCTTGATCAGTATTTAAACAGTGGTGATGAGAAGATTAAGGATAAGTTGCGAATGAATAGAGCCTACTTTGCCAACCAGTGTCGAATGTTACATGAGGTCGGGGGTTTGCGTTATTCTAAGTATGTAACCATATCTGCACAAGTTTCCATGTTCTTAGACGTGTTTTCCTACCACTTGAAGAATCACAAGATCAGGGGCCACTACATTCGATTCTGTGAGAAAGTTAGTATGTACTTCTAAAAGGTATTGCTTGTTGTACTCAAGTTACATCCTGTCCTTCTCTCCAAACCCACTCCTGTTGGGGACGATGAGACGGACTACACATGGATGGCCTTCAAGGTACTTTAATGCTGCCATGACATAGTGTATTTCTAACAATTACTGGTAACATCAAATGTTTGATGCATTCGCCAACTGATTGGTTTATTGAATTTTGTTAAGGGTTGCTTGGGTGCGCTAGACGGAACTCACATTGGTGTCCTGCCTCTTCTTGTTGACGAGCCGCGGTATTGGTTGAGGAAGAGGAATATTTCCAACAACGTGTTGTGCGTTCGTGATCGAAAGGGTTTGTTCGTGTACGTGCTGGCGGGCTGGGAAGGGTCTGCTGCCTACAACAGAATACTGAATGATGCAATGACTAGTCCAAATGGATTCAAGATCCCACAAGGTATTAAGTCCTTAGTAACGATTCACTTAGTGCAAATATGTTACAAAAAGGTGTGAATGCTGTAACTGAGGGCTGGATGTGTGCATAATGTGCATTACTACAAAATGGCTACTAACTTACT
The DNA here is from genome assembly GCA_946800315.1 of Misopates orontium. Taxonomy (NCBI): domain Eukaryota; kingdom Viridiplantae; phylum Streptophyta; class Magnoliopsida; order Lamiales; family Plantaginaceae; genus Misopates; species Misopates orontium. The sequence goes on from OX326950.1 coordinate 32,191,938, forward strand.
GTAAAAATGCTACCTTGCAGGCTGTTACTATCTAGTGGATAAGGGGTATGCTAATGCTGAAGACTTCCTAGCATCCTACCGCGGCGTTTGATACTATCTGCGGGAGTGGGAGACCGGGCGTAGAGCACCACAGAATTATCAAGAGTATTACAATATGAAGCATGTGCGAGCAAGGAATATAATAGAGTGCAGTTTTGCCGCTTTGAAGATGTGATGGGCCATATTACGAAAGTATTCTTACTTCAGGCCTAAAACTTACAACCAAATTCTTATGGCCTGTTTGATCTTGCACAACTTCATCCGTCGCGAAGTTGCAGACGCTCATTTAGACGAAAATTATCCTGTACCCCCCGAAGAAGATAATGACAATGATGGAGATCTTCCACTCGGGTTTGGAGGCGGTGGAAAGTACTACAATGTTGAATGCGTTCCGCGATGAAATGGCGATCAACATGTACAACGATTGGATGGCAACACGTGCTTGAACGCTGTTGATGTTGTGCTGAAGATCGATTGGATTGTTGCGTTGCAACTTTCAATGTCTATTTTTTTCCTTTGTGGTTGAGGGATTTCACCTTAACCTTGAACACATTGCTCTATGCACCATTAAACTCTACAACTTCTTTAGTTTTTTTTATTCCAGTATTGCTGTTTCTTGACCTTTGTACTCGCAGTTGCTTTGTTGACTATCTATTGGAGTGTTTACAACTTGTTTTCTGTTTTTTGCTTAACTGTTTATAGTTGGGGCATGCTTGATACGTAAATTCTTTGGTCAATGATTTTGAATATATGATTTCTTTCTTGCCCGTTTAATGTGGAGATAATTAAAGACCTCGCTGCCTGATTTTGTTAGGAACATGTCTGCATCACAGAACAGCAGCCCGGCGGTAGCCCCATCCAGCAAACCACCTGGTACGCGGAGGGTGTGGACACGTCCGAAAGAGGAGGCGTTGATGGATGCTTTGAAGGAGTTGGTGCTCAATGGTTGGAAAACAGATAATGGTTTGAGGTCAGGGTACTTGTAGCAGCTGGAAACGACGATTGCCAAAAAATTCCCGCGTTCGGGTCTAACGGGTGCACGCCACATTAATTCGAAGCTCACTGTGTGGAAGAAGACATATGCCCAAGTGAGTGGAATATGTGGCACAACTGGATTTCGGTTCAACAATGATAGGACCTGGTTGACATTCCGAATGTCGACGTTTGGGCGGACTATGTGCGGGTATAAGACATTCTGTACATCTTGGCTTGCTGTACTTTACCTTTCATAGCCTAATTCCTGTATTCTTGTCCATATTAGGCACATCCCAATGTCGCCGGATTGTGTAACAAGAGATTTCTTCTCTATGATGATTGGGTCATTATTTTCAGAAGAGACAAAGCTAATGGACTGGAGTCACAACAAATTAAAGATGCTATTTTGGACCTGGAGCACCCATACATGGTGTATAAGGAGGTTGTTGACGAGCACACTCTGCATGGTGCTAAAGGAAAGGCGATCAAGTCCGACTACGTTGTAAATCTTGACGCGGATGCTGAGTTCGATGGAGTTTCGAAGCCCTGCAACAAGGCTGGAAGTCCTAACGGGTCTGGTGGTAAGGATAAGACTCGAAGATGCAGCAAGAAACGCAAGCATGGTGCCGAGGCAGTGTTTGAGTTTGTTTACAAGCTGACTGACCTTCCACCCGATGTGCAAGTGTGTCTGGCCCACAAGTTTGTAAGTAATACCGCCAATATGGAGTTGCTAATTGACATGGACGAAGAATGCCATCAACACTTCCTGCACCTCCTGATGCAGGGAACGATTGAGTGATTGATGGCATTGTGTGCGACGAAGGTTTCTAAACCCTTTTCATAGTAATACTTTTTACCCAACGATCTTCTACGAATGTGTTGCTCGACGTGGATTGAATGATGTTGTTTTGGTTGGGGTACTATGCGTTTAGTTATTTTTTTGTTTGGGCTTAGGCCTTCCTCTACATATGTTGATGTGCGTTTTGTAAATAGTTTGGTTCCTTTGAACATTAACTGCTACACTGCTGTTTGTCTATATTTTGATTTGCTTGCCAGAGTGTTTGGCTCCATTATGATGAACTTTGTAAATTTTGAATGGTTTACTCCAGGTTTGTCCAAGCTGTTGTTCTTATTGAAACTCATCCATTATACTATTCTACTCCTATACACACTGCCTGATGTATATTTCATAGCAACATGAATAGGGGCAAGATACATAGCTCATGGTAGAAGGTAAACATATAAAGATATTCATTGTTTGACAAAAAGTGAATATATTGTATGTTGCAATGGAATTGCTGTATATGTTTTGGTTTGTTGCTTATAATGTTCTGACAACATGAATAGGCACAAGATACATACAATATGGTAGAAGGTACACATATAAAGATATTCATGGTTTGACAGAAAGTGAATATATTGTATGTTTGGTGGAATTACTGTATATGTTTTGGTTTGTTCCTTATAATGTTCTGGCAACATGAATAGACGCAAGATACATAGCTCATGGTATAAGGTAAACATAGAAAGATACTCATGGTTTGATAGAAAGTGAATATATTGTGGACCATTTGATCGCATACTGGAAAAAATTGCACGACAACAGGTATGTAACCGATGCATGCATGGCTTACAGCATAAGTCCTGCGAAAACAAGGGTAAAATTATCACTTCCCGTCTGCGACCGTTCCCGCGGTCTATGTTCCTAAAGCACGCCAAAATAACCACATATCCTCACCTAGGCGACACTGGTTTTACAAGGCCAACTACAGCCACACAAGCATACTTACACCTACACACCACTAAACACCAAACTCATACCGCCACTACAACATAAAAGCCACTATAACCTATCACCATTGTGATATGCTAACATAAACTACAACATAACACGTAATAAAAATAAAAGTTGAGATGATGGACTACTTTCCCTCATCTACTGACGTGTTGCTTTTATGGGCAACGAAGTTTGCAAAACAGAGAGGTAGAAGAAGCTGTCGAGCTCGAGCTTGCCCTGTCATCACTCTTGCTCGCCTTGTGCTGATTTTCCTTAGGCCCGGAGGAGTCAACAATGAGAATAGATCCTAGCCTTGGCCATGCATCATGCGGTATTGGTGGTGGTGTGATGTACGAATTTCCATCCGAAATAGACAAGTTCCGGGAAATTATTTCCTATAGACGGATAGGTAGCAGCTTCGTTAGCGAACTCGGCCAATTCTCTCCAGAATGAACCAGTGGAATCAATATTAACATGAAGATCAAATGATTGGCAAAGGAATTGAACTGCCAGAAGCTCATCCGGTACTAACCTTGAAAGAATGGCTGCTCCACGCTCGGCTGCTCAACAACCTCCACACTTTGCTACTCCAAAATCTCCACACTTGGCTCCTCCACAATCTTCACGCTTGGCTGCTCCAGAATCTCCAGGCTTGGCTGCTCCAAAATCTGCAGGCCTGGCTCTAGGCTTGATGTGATGTCAATCACCTCGGGGAACATTGGTGTAGGGACCTCATTTTGGTAACCAAATATTAAGCACAAGTAGTTCCATTTTGGTTCCCTTCTCTTACAATAAGCCTCTCCAGTGTCATGTTTCTGAAAAGCACACAGTAGTTCTGTGGTTAACTTCAGTTTCAACATGGTTAAATCCATACAAAGCGACACTTCATAACACCAGAAAAGTTGTGCTTACCAAAACAATGTAGTCCCAAATTTCCTTGTGGAATGCGTACACAACGTTTCTTGGATCACCATAGTAGAAAAATTCCAAGGATATTATGAAACTGAAAACAAGGTGACGATATTCCAGCTTCAAGAATCGCCTAACACATTGGCGATAGTTGAACTCGGTGTCAAACAGGGAGTTCACTTCATTCCTAGCTATCTAGATGTCTTCAACATCACGCCAGGACAGTGTGCTGTGTTTTTTCCATGCAAGGTTAGCAAGTTTCTCAATGAACCAATTATCAATGGTTGGAGTCCACTCATCTGTGTAAAAGAACACGTGTTGGGGTCGGGCGTTTTCTTGGCCAATCATCACTGCAACACTATATTTTGTTTAAAACTATAGCAGATGTTTGGAATGGTACCTCTACTTATATAGCAAAATATACAATGCAAACCAACCCTTTGCACTTCAATGCACCACCTGCTCCGCTATATAAATGTCTTGTATGTATATTAGCTGCAAGATATCAATCACATCATCCTTCTATCAATCAGATTCCCTACTTAATGAGGTAATGCACTTTCTTACTACTTCTATAAATGGCATGGAGATAATATGAAGGCAGAGGGTGGTTGTGAAAGAAGTTGCTTCATTTAATATTGCAAGTCAATGCTTAATCACATAGAATATGGATTAGATGTATATCTGCCTAAGTTTTATGGATTAGATGTATATCTGCATAAGTTATATTTCTTCATGATGTACACAACGTTTCTGCAGTGACTTGATATCACATACAGAGCTTTAGAGTGTGGAGGCTTACTCAATAAATGCTGGCAGAAGGGCAGGTGCGAATATTAACTATTTGTAGCTGACACTTCATTATGCTTAATCACACTGTTTTGCAAGTCATATTAGTGTTGCTAGTTGTGAACCCTGCTATTAATCACACGTTGATGCAACTTGTTAAACTACTAAGTTGTGAATTGCTGTAATTTTTCCTATATGTTTTTCGTTTATAGCAACAGTTTACAAGTGCTCACCCTTGTTCACCCTGTGTGTTCGATCATCAATTGTTATTGTTGCAAGTTATCAACTAATTAAGTAATCACACATAGTTGCAAGTTGTGAAGCTGTTAACCTATGAATTGCTGCCATTAATTGTTTTTGTTGCAAGTTATAAACTAATTAAGTAAAACTAACATAGTTGCAAGTTGTGATTCTGTTAAGCTATTAATTGCTGCCATCAATTGTTATTGTTTCAAGTTATAAACTAATTAAGTAAAACTAACATAGTTGCAAGTTGTGAAGCTGTTAACCTATGAATTTCTGCCATCAATTGTTTTTGTTGCAAGTTATAAACTAATTAAGTAAAACTAACATAGCTGCAAGTTGTGATTTTGTTAAGCTATGAATTGCTGCCATCAATTGTTCTTGTTGCAAGTTATAAACTAATTAAGTAAAACTAACAGAGTTGCAAGTTGTGAAGCTGTTAAGCTATGAATTGCCGCCATCAATTGTTTTTGTTGGAAGTTATAAACTTATTAAGTAAAACTAACATAGTTGCAAGTTGTGAAGCTATTAAGCCGTGAATTGTTGCCATCGATTGTTATTGTAGCAAGTTATGAAGTTGTTAAGCTATGAATTGCTGCCATTTTTCCTATATTTTCATCAGAGTTGGCTCCAGACTACAAGTGCTCACCCTTGTTCATCCTGTGTGTCTGATAGAACTTATCATTGTTACTAGTTGTGAACCTGTATTTGAAAGGTGGACATTGATGCAAGTCTTGAACCTGCTAAGTTGTGAATTGATGTCAATTTTTGGCAGTGTTCATCACAGTACATGAATATTGAACTTGATGTCTGTTCTCTGCACATTGCATTGATGTGTTGTAGAGATCTAAAAAGTTGTCTATATTTTCTGCTTTTGTTCCAATGTATTCCCCCACGAGCTTCTGTTGATATTGTGTTGTTTTGTAGTTACATAGCTCATAGTTAGCTGACAAACAATATGTTCGGTTCTCATCGTTTTCTTTACCAATTCGCTAAACAACTTTGAATGAACTTTGTTTATGCAACATATGTAACCAGATACAATAATTAGATGGAGAAAAACAACACATAACCTAAACAGTTCCACACAGAATACTTAAAATGAGTTTACAAAACTACACATTGCAACACGACATCACTATTACATGCTCCAGGCCTGGTGCCTATGAAAAAAATAACCATATCGCATGAGTTATTACATACTGCACTTTCTTAAACTACCTATTTGTTAGCACAAGGTGAACTGATCTTTCAACGAACATTCATCATAATCAGAATGGTCATGATCTAAGAAACCACTGCAAGGAGGACCAACGATCGCCGAGTGATTCTGTGGTTCTCTGCATCAATTTCTAGACGATTTATAAGACTTATCAAGCCAGGTGATGTACCATATTTCGGTACTGCCACGTCATAATATCTATTAATAATATAAACAAACAGGTTTTGTGACACAAAATGGAAGTTGTTGTACAAATAAAGTGTTTTCCAAATTTGCCCCTATTTTATTATCCAAATTTTGCTTCTTAGAGTGTAATATTGTAATTCTGTAAGCCATAATCCGAAACTACCTCCTAAACTTTAGGCCAATAAATTCAAAATATAGTCTCTTTCATCGCCTCTTTTGATTTAACTTACTCAAATTTCAAACTTCCTTATTTTCTTATTTGAACTGGCCTTATCAGGTCAGCCATAACTCCAACCATTTACTTCCATTTTACTCATAGAGAATCACAACCGCAAACTGGAAAAATTATAATTCGTAAGTTTTTCCTCTTTATCTTTGTCATTTTCAGGTTTTTTCGAACAATGAGATATTGATAATTCGATATATTGATGATGTACTTCATTTACTAATTCTTCTGCACTTGAATATTTTTCTATAAACTTTTTTGTTCATAAATCTAAATTCTATTGAACAATAGGTAAGTATTAATTTATGCTTAAGAAACCATGATCCTGGAAAACAAACTCAGGACATGACGGGTAACATACTTAATTTAGCTTCACGTGAAGTATAAAAAAGAAGCCCTAATGATGAGTGTGTTTCTCTTGGGTATTTCTATGAATTGCAGGCACATAAAGATGTTAGGACAACCATTAAAAGAACTTCATCGGAAAGACAGGTAAATTTATTTGAGAGAAGATAGTACAGTGAAAAAAGTTAGCGTTGACGCATCAAGTTGGATTAGTTTGTAAGCGAATGGATCGTAGTTGTTAAAACATCATATATACATAAATTTTTAATTGCTAATTATCTCTTCTATGTGAAAATATAATTACAGAAAAAGAAGGAGCTTAAAGAGGAAGGGGCAGGAAAAGAAAAATGTTTTTGGGTTCTGATAAGCGAAGATAGTCATAGAGAGCACGCAGTGGTTGACTACTGACTTGCATGATGTTTTTTTTGACTACTTACTACTAAGCTTGGTAATCCCAACAATAAGTTAAACTTGCTATTATTTGGCTCTGAAATTAGTTATATTTAGCTTCTTCTTTTTTGTGTGTTTTATCATTTATGTATATGTTTGATACTTACATATTGCAGCATTGTAATTGTTTATTCTCACACGATATGGATCTTCGGCTGTCGAGAAAATGATTGGTGGAGAAAGAACCATTGGGACTCTTCAAACAAAGTATAGTTAAAACATGCATGTGTTGAAACTAAATGAGACTATGCATAATTTCACTTAAATTCTTTCGTCAATTATTTTTCTTCATTCTATTTTCTATTTACTCTACTCATTTTATTTTGACAAGCTTCCCTCTCAAGCGAGGATGGATTTGTACATTTTGCAAAAGTTCAACTATGTTATTGGCACATTCTTAATCATCAAATATAAAACTGAAAAATAGAACAATCTACTTAAAGCAATGTAAAGATGACATTATTATAACTAATTAATGATGTTCAATTAACTTCATAAGTTTCTATTTAATTTTTTAATTGATTTCTCTGTAAAGCTATTTGAAATTTCATTCTTTAAGTTTTTATTAAATTATTATTTTTTTGGAAAAGGTTGATTTTAGAATTTATTGTTTTCCTTTTACTTTTTTGGGTGGTTGGTTAATATGCATAACTTCATACAACATGTTTTCTGCTTAGAATTATTGAAAGTTAGATATCATGTTGCATTACGAATAATAAAAGTTAGTAATTATACTAACTGCTTTATTTATAAACCATACACTATATCACAGCAACTACTTAATAATTTCTCAAGTTTCCTAACAGGCTAAAACATGGTTATGCTTATAGTAAGTCTATACCAATAGTTTTCTGAACTTTACTTAATGTTTTTTAACCAACAACTGCTCCAATAAAAATGGCTAAGAGCTCTAGAAAATTAAGAAATTACTGAAAAATGTTATTACGAATTTTTTCATACTGATGTTCTTTGAGTCCAATGCTTTAATAAAAAGGACGAAGAGTTCTCAGAAATTGTTTAAGAATGCATGAAGATTGGTTCAACAAACTAACTCCTATATCTCATGTGCATTTTGGAGTTTCTTAACAATTTCTAATTTCATAATAGCATAAGTTATATAAAATAAAACGTTATAGTGAAATACTCTTATGTATAAACCACGACTTGCACGCGGTCCCCGCGTGCGTAGGTTTGCTAGTTAGATATAATATCTGAGCATATTTCGGGATTATTATGCCACGTAAGCACCATTATTTTTTAATGCAAAATTACAAGGCAAAACTCAAAATTAGGCCCGTGCATGCCCAATTTAGAGTTATTCAGGGCCCTATTCAACTTGTAATTCTACTTGGAATGAACTTCTAGCTAAGGAAGGACTCTAAGTAGTATATAAAGGAGTCACATCCATCATTCCAAAGAGGGGGAGAAGCTTTGGAGAGTGAAATCCGGAGCTGTATTTTGACTAGTAAATTCGAGCTATCAATTGAACTCCAAATTTGATAAACTGCATATGCCTAGAAAGCCTCTTAAGTCTAGTTTCCAAATCAAAAAGCGGATCTAGATTCCGAAGTCTAGAGAAGGAGATATAACAAAAACGGTGAGACTGCACAAAGCTGAAGAATAAGTCGAAATTCGACCTATTTGGCCAAATTCGACCTATTTGGCCTAAATTCGACCTATTTGGCCCAGTTCGACCTATTTGAAAGCCAAATTCAAGCTATTTCAAAATAGCTCTAATTCGACCTATTTTGAATCATAGTTCTACTTGGATTGCACTTCTAGCTGAATAAGGACTCTTATTACTATATAAGGGGGTCCCATGCCTCATTCTAAGGTACGTTTTTCATATTTCAAGCATTCCTTTCGATCTATATCTGTCGAATTTGAGTTCTCAGGCCCATTTCGAGCTATTTGAGGCCCATTTCGAGCTATTTGGGCCCAAATTCGACCTATTTAGGCCCAAATTCGACCTATCTAGGCCCAAATTTGACCTATTTGGTCTAAATTCGACCTATTCAGGCCCAAATTCGACCTATTTGGCCTAAATTTGACCTATAAATTCGAGCTATTGTCTCTCACGACAATACCTCGCATTCCGACCTATCGGACTTGTGCGTCGGAGTGCCTTTTCCGAAGAAGGCACCGGCTTAGTTTACGTGTGGTATTGAGTGCAGGTCCCGAACTCAAAAGCTGCTTGAGCATCCATCAGGAACTAAAGCAGTCTGACGTGGAGTATTGGAGGTTTGACACGTATCGAGACGAAAATACCCCACATCAGTGGTGCCGTCTGTGGGAACCTTTGTACGCACTTAGTAACAAACACTGACACTCAATGGCTCAACGGAGAGCAACAGAGAAGAATGGAATGGCAGAAAGGACTAGATCACGGAGGGAGGACGATAATCGGGCACCTGATGCTTCTGAGCGAACATCAGTGCCAGCGCCCAGCACTCTCCTTGATCCTCCAACTCACCCAGCGAATCAACCTGAAGTTCCTCCCACGGAACAACAACTGTTGAATTTCGCTCAGTTCGATCAAATCATGTCCGCTTTCCAAAGGACTATGGTTCCAATGATTGTGCAGCAATTGGCTAACACTTCTGCTCAACAGAATGTTCAGGCTCCAATAGCACAACAACCAGCAGCACAACCTGCAACATTGCAGCAAGGAAGGACTCATCAGACCCAGCGTCGTGATTAATCAAGGCACTATACGGAGACTAGAATGATGAGGCCCAGGGATCCATCTCCCTCGCCTGAAAGGAGAAACCCTCGTTCAGTAAGGACTAATGCTAACATAGCTCTCAGTCGAGCAACTGGTCGAGATAGAGAACTGAGGGATGGAGAGGTAAACTCTAGGCAAGAGGTCCTGATCATCGACCCGCAGCAAGTCGTACTGCCGGAAGAGAGGGATTTCCCTGAAAGAGTTGTTCCAAGGCCACAGCCTGTAATGGCTGGACATATTCCAATAATGGAGAAGCCACCTCCATTTAGTGAGGCAATTAGCAAGTTGACACTGAAGGAAGGAATTCTTCTTCCTGATATAAAAAAGTATGATGGGACTACTGATCCGGTAGCTCATTCTGATGACTTGGATGCTGAATTGCAGATTCTGGGATACATAGGCAACTCGGAAGTTACTCGAGCTCAATCTCAAAACTAATAAAATCTCTTATTTTATTCAAGTTTATCTGTCGCCTACTCATTACCCGCATGATTACAATCTACCAGGATACATAAAGTTAAACTCATACTGTCTACGAAATATAAGTTTAAAAACTTAATCAAAACAAACGTTAGCTTTGTATAACGAGCACTAGCCTCGTGGAGTCCAGCACAATTCCTTGCACTCCTGCGAACATAGCTTCGCAAGCGCAAACATTAGCTTTGCACAATGAGCACAAGCCTCGTGGAGTCGGGCACAAGTCCTAGCACTCCCGCGAACATAGCTTCGCAAGCGCAAACATTGGCTTTGCACAACGAGCACAAGCCTCATGGAGTCGAGCACAAGTCCTCGTACTCCCGCGAACATAGCTTCGCAAGCGCAAACATTAGCTTTGCACAACAAGAACAAGCCTCGTGGAGTCGAACACAAGTTTTTGCACTCTCGCGAACATAGCTTCGCAAGCGCGAACATTAGCTTCGCATAACGAGCACAAGCCTCGTAGAGTCGAACACAAGTTCTCGCACTCTCACATATACTTGTTTATAAAACTTAAATGTTTTAGCAAGTGTCAAATATAAACTTAAAAGTAGAGACGTATGAGCAAATACTTAACAAGACAGAGTAACGACATTCGAAAGTTTCTAAAGTAAAACTATACTAGCAATGGATAGGCGCTAAAATCGCGCACAAGTCAACAAGATATACTGTACGAAGAGAATGTACTACTGCGAATATATTGTATGAAAAGTAAAGATGTTCAAAATAGTATCTAAGGCATAGACGCCAAGAATACAGGAACGCAGGCCACTCAAAGTAATCAGGGCAGCAGATTCAGTCCCAGTGACTTCACAGCACCCTCGCTTTGTTCCTGAATCGCAACAAATTACTCGTTCAGGGGCCCGGTGTCGTCAATTGGAGAAATCTGACGAGGTGCAAGAGCAGGAACGGGGACATCAGGCATAGCCAGATTGCCTTCTGCCGGATGATCCAGGACCTGAGGGTCAAAAGCCATCTCACCCTCCTCTAGGGCCTCATCCGGCGCAGCGGGAGCAGCAGCAGAAGTGGATGGCTGCTCGTCAGCAAAATCAGAGAGCTATACTTGACGGAGGGGATAGAAGGACTTGAACGGATCATGCTTGGGCTCGCCAACTTCCTCAGCAGGAGCATGATCAGCAGGAGAAGGATCAGCAGCAGCGGCGCCCGAGGATTCGCCAACCTTCGCATCATCCTCGTTCAGGCAGTTAAGGACATTGAAATCCTCTTTCTTGAACCCAGGAGCGAGGGCACCTCGTGAAACGATATCATCAAGGGCCATATTGTAACCCTTGGTCGTATCAAAGCCGCCCCTCTCCAAGGCGATCTGCTCCCACGTAGCCGAGCGAAAGAACTCAATGGCTATCATCACTTTATCCTCATCAGGCAGCTCCTACAAACCAAGTGAAGAAAAACGTAAGTACAAGATACAAGACATCAAAAACACGAGAAATAAAAGTCAAGTATGAAAGAACTACCTCGTTCATGGCTCTGTTATAGCCATCATCCTTAGCAGTCGTAAGGCGAGCTTTCACATCAGCTAGCTGAGCCTCGAGCATCGCGCGCTCCACCTCAGCGGCAGCAGCAACATCCTGCATAAACCTGATAGTGTCAACATGGTCGTCGAAAAGTGAAGTGGCGTGCTGGCAATCACTGGTAAGCTGACTGGAAAGTCGCTTCTCCTCGATGAGCTCTTTGTCAACAGTAGCCTTAGCTGCCTTCAGGGCCTCCAACTCGGCCTGCACCGCTTTCAGCTCATCGACTGCTGCCACCAGGTGCTTCTCAATCTCAGCCTTAGCCTCATTGGCCTGCTTCTCCAGTCTTTGAGCCTGAAAGGCTGAGGAGAGATGCCTGTCCATCAGCTCCCTCTGCTGAGCCTGAGAAGTCATGACCATGTCAATGTTCTCCGACATGGTCTGGAAGTTAACGAAAAACTGCAAAATACGAAAGAAAGTCAGCATAAAAAAGCCTCAACTCATAAAACAAAGTCCAAAGCCACAAGTCGCTTGGACATTACAAAAATGAGTCTGAGAACTAGCCTCAACTCACAAAACAAAGTCGAAAGCCACAAGTCGCTTGGACGTTACAAAATGAGTCTGAGCATTAGCCTCAACTCATGAAGATTTTAATACCCTAAGCCACAAGCAGCATAGTTGGTAAACACACAAAGTGCAAAGCCAAGTAGCTTGGACGTTAAAGAAATGGGAAATGAGCACTAGCCTCGATTCAAGAAACGTATAAACACCCTAAGCCAAGCAGCTTAGGTGATAAAGATCAATACCCTACGCCAAACAGCTTGGTCGGTATAAATACAACGCCCTGAGACATGCAGTTTACCTAATCCTGAAACTCAACTGCTAAAAATTTTACAGTGTAAGAGATGTCATTCAGTAGCAAACTCACGCCATGAGTCGAAAATCTGAATTTTCCAATCGGAATTCTGAGTTTTCAAATCTTTTACGGACTCCTTGCAGGATTACCGGGGTATCTTGAGATATTATAGTTTGTATGACCAATGTTTCTGCACATTACCCTTACAAACTGGGGGACTCCATGATGTACCATATTTCGTTACTGCCACGTCATAATATTCGATATAATATTTGAGCATATTTCTGGATTATTATGCCACGTCAGCACCATTAATTTTTTAATGCAAAATTACAATTCAAGGTAAAACTCAAAATTAAGCCCGTGCAGGCCCAATTTAGAGTTATTCAGGGCCCTATTCACCTTTTAATTCAACTTGGAATGAACTTCTAGCTAAGGAAGGACTCTAAGTAGTATATAAAGGTGTCACATTCATCATTGCAAAGAGGGGGAGAAGCTTTGGAGAGTGAAATCCGAAGCTGTTTTTTGACTAGTAAATTCGAGCTATCAATTCAACTCCGAATTCGATGCGTTGCATATGCCTGCAAAGCCTCTTAAGTCTAAATTCCAAATCAAAAATTGGATCTATATTCAAAGGTCTAGAGAAAGAGATAACAAAAATGGTGAGACTGCACAAAGCTGAAGAATAAGTCGAAATTCGACCTATTTGGCCAAATTCGACCTATTTGGCCCAAATTCGACCTATTTGGCCCAGTTCGACCTATTTGAAAGCCCAATTTGAGCTATTTCAAAATAGCTCTAATTCGACTTATTTTGAATCATAGTTCTACTTGAATTGCACTTTTAGCTGAATAAGGACTCTTATGACTATATAAGGGGGTCCCATGCCTCATTCTAAGGTACGTTTTTCATATTTCAAGCATTCCTTTCGATCTATATAAGTCGAATTTGAGTTCTCGGGCCAATTTTGAGCTATTTGAAGCCCGTTTCGACCTATTGGGGCCCAAATTCGACCTATTTAGGCCCAAATTTGACCTATTTAGGCCCAAATTCGACCTATTTACCCTAAATTCGACCTATTCAGGCCAAAATTTGACCTATCTAGGCCTAAATTTGACCTATTTTGTGAGGACCGCGCCCCACGAGTCACAATCCGATCGGAGTTGGTCCGGTGTTGGCTACCTAACAAACCCAACTCAGACTAAACTATATCTCATAGGAAGGGGTCTCATTGACCAGGATCAAAACCATATCATTATAATAAAATAATTTTACTTTAAATACAGCGGAAGTCTTTGGAATACAAATACATTTTACAAATTTTAAAAATGATGTAAATACAAAATCAAACACTTAACAATTTTTGCAAAGTTTCCAAAAGCGGACTTGTCGATCATTCGTTCCATCCGTGCTGCTATACCAATCTTACTCTGAGAAAGGGACATATAGAACAAAAGAGGGGTAAGTCTTTAATGACTTAGTGAAATTCTTAGATCATGACAATAATCAAACAGTAAATCAGAACAAAACGAACAAGAATGACCAGAGTAATTACATCTGCATCATTGAACTGAAATTATCGGTTTAACGATAACAGATCCAACCTTAACTCCCAAAAGTCAACCGTATACCTCCTGACGAGGAGCTACCTCGCAACAAAACAGAAAACATGCTCGAGTACATGTCAATCTAACACGCAGGTCACAACCAACTCCTGGCTGCAAGCGGCGCTTAGACAGAATGGGTATTAAGTTGAAATACTTAAACTGACAGCCCTTTGCTGCCCAGCAGTAAATCTTCTCAATCCCTGGGCCCAACTTCCGGAAGGCGTCCCAATGGGTGAAACAAAATTATCAGATGAGCTAGTAAGCCGGACAAAATCCGTTGCTCGTTTTTGAGCTACATAGGCCGAACATAGTTCGTTGCTCGTTGCACAATTCAAGAATCGATAGGGTGATCATGATACCAGGATAATTATGATTATGAAGAAAATTTTCTATTATTAATTAAATGAGATTTGATTTAACAATAGGCAAGAAAACTGATTATGTAAAGAATTAACAATTATCAATATAAAAGCATTAAAATGGTGATAGAATATTGCTCGTGATTCGAAACAAAGAATCACAATTTTTATGTCCAAGTTTCTCAGGGCCGGATGCCAAACAGGGTTTTGAGTAAATCAGAAATCAAAACTCACCTTTTACCGTACGAGAAATTCTTGATTAACGTCGATAATTGCAGAACCTTAAATAAATCAAAAAAGATATATCAATTGTTTGCTCATAAATTTACAACCATAAACATATTTGTTCAATATTTATCATATTTAAAGAAGTTCAATTAAATATCTAATTATTGTTAATTTTGGATAAATCCAACATTTACCTATTTTAACTTTAACAATGACGTGCAAATATAAATCATGAGATTTACCATTTCAATGTAACCGGTTGAAAACTAAATCAATTTACAAAATTATTATTAAAGTCTCCATTTCTAATTTACTAACAACATGTTTAATATTAATATATACATATGCATCAATGCATATTTAAACCCTTTTTAAAACAATATTTCTTAACAATATTCTTGTAAATTACTTATTAAATAATAATCTCAATCCAAAAACTTTACCATGATCTTAACATTGAAAAATACTTCAGTAAGCCCTTGAATAAAATCATATCATATATATAACTTTGGTAAAAACTAAATTTCTTATAGTTATTAGTATAAAATTACATAATATTGCATATATCACTAATAACAATTAAAATAAATTGTAAACATTTAGATCTAATTAAAATTAATGTTTTCAGAATACTTATCATGCTAATAAACTAGATCAGATGATTAGATCACAAGATAAACACAATACTTCAATTAAAGTTAAAGAAATTGAAAGATCAACCGTAAAACAAACTACGTGTCTTCTAAATGTTGCAAAATCCATGAAAAATATTAAACATGATTATAAATTATGATCAACTGATCCAACATCATTATTATTACGTAATGAGTCCATATTAATGATCAATTTCATGATTTGTGTAGCTTTTGCAACATATATTGGTTAATAAAAATGTTTATGCAAATATGAGGCAGAAAACTGTAGCAATCTTAGATTCACCTTCAATTCGACTTTCAAACGATATGATAATCTGAAATTGGTTGAGGGGTTTAATCTTAAACATCCTCGAGAGTATGTAGCTTCAAAATCAGATCAATAGGACAAGGTTTGGTATTTTAAATAAATCATGAAAGATAGGAGTTGTTTTCGGATTTTCTGGACAGTGGTACGTATTTCTAATTTTTAGACCCCTCAAACGACTTTAGATGAAGAAGGTTTCTGAAAATAAACGTTATGTTACACAATAACCAGTATATGGTAAAAATTTCAGAGAAATAATCGAAGTTTTGATATGGTTTTCGGACTTCTAAAGTTTCTGTACCAAAACTGGGAGTTTTGACCAATCTCGGTCTTGAGGATTTTTAAGGACTATAAACAAAGCTTAAAGGACTGAAACAATTTTTCTAAGAATTTAAAAATCAAGAGGAAGAACTTTGCAGAAAAAAAGAAGAGAAGATTTGGATAAAATAGGTGTGTGAAAATTGTTGAAGAGAGCCTCCCTTTTATAGGTGAAAATTGGGAGACAAGGATTAATTACCATACCCTACTCATTTTTATTTTAATCCAAGCTAGGCCACCCTAATTATGAAGATGTTTCCAGGCCTTATCTGATAGGATTTTATAAGAATAAATATTAGAAATATCTAGCATAAAAGACAAAGCAAAATTACCTTTTTACAGATGTAAATGTAAATATGTGAAGATTTACCATTGTAAATGAATGTGTGGATATTTTGAAACTAAAAGGGACCACTTTGAAAGTTTTCATAACTCATTTGCTCTTAAAGAAAATATTTGTGGTCAATCATAAATTTTCAAAAGGTGATGGACTAAATTGTAATATTTTCAAATCTTTTGGGGTAAAAATCATATTTTCAAAAAGTTCAAGGACTAAAATGAAAATTCGAAAATACTTTTATTTTCTTCCAAATTTCAGGGCCGTTACATATTTGGTCTAAATTCGACCTATTCATGCCAAAATTTGACCTATCTAGGCCCAAATTCGACCTACTTGGCCTAAATTCGAGCTATTGTCTCTCACGACAATACCTCGCATTCCGACCTATCTGACTTGAGCGTTGGAGTGCCATTGCTGGAGAAGGCACCGGCTTAGTTTACATGTGGTGTTGAGTGCAGGTTCCGAACTCAAAAGCTGCTTGAGCATCCATCAGGAACTAAAGCAGTCTGACGTGGAGTATTGGAGGTTTGACACGTATCCAGACGAAAATACCCCACATCACCAAGTATTATGACCATTGCATTAGCACACATTGGTGGATCTGCCCATCTGAAGTAATCACACTGCAACATGCAACAAACTTAGAGTAAGTATGAAATCCATACAAACTTGAGAATACAGTGTGAAGTGACAAGAAAGATGTTTAGTACGTCGTTGTCGGAGCACCGCCAGAAACGCCGCCCAGGATTGTTCCTTGTCTAGCTAGTATTCATCACTCTGGTCAAACCACACGGACAGAAAGACTCCATTGCACTGAAAAAGTTGAACACGTTTATTTCCATGGAAAAGTTGCAATATTAATATGGCTTAAATTTTGGCCTTCATGATGAAACAACGTGTTTTATAAGAACAAACACATACCTCTGAGTTGGAAGATATCTTTATGGATCACCAATGTCCTTACTTCACTTCCCTCAGACTACTTGCCTGAGCAGTGGACTGATATGTTGAGTGACACGACTTATAAGGGGGCAAGTGATTTTATGTTCAGTTGTATCATGTATGCCATATAAATAGACTGTGAATACATTGGAAAGTGTACATATACCTCCTCATACAAAATTTCTACAAAATATGTCACAAGTCAAACTGAACTTTCCACCATTCAATGCATATTGACACGAAATGTCCCACATGGTCCAAATGTTATTTTAGTTGCATATTTACATAGTTTTTTCACAACAGGTGGTGTCCATATATGGCCATATTGCAAATAGTGTTCTTAGGTTTAACTTTTCAATTTGGATGTATAAGGGAAATGTCATTTAAAACCGGTTGCTTCTACATTTTTTGACTTCAAAATATTTCAAGTTTTCCAGATTCCATGCAGCCATAAACTCATTTGATTGCGAACTTGGCAGCCATATGTTGCTTGATTTGTGTGATCTCATATATGTCACTTTCTGCTGGGATGATATCATCTACATAAACACAGGGGACAGTGATAGATGAATCAGTTGACTTAATAGACAAATTGCAATCAGTAATGGTTTGTGGAAAACCACAAGCAGTTAAACAAGAAGTAAGCTGACTGAAAACTGGAGAAGCCTGTTTTGAACCAGGTGAACACTTTTAGTTCGGAGGCAAACTCTGTTGTCATTTGGTTGCCAATATCCAGTTGGAGGAGTTGTTAACATCTAACTGATGTAAATGCCACATGCAGGCAGCTGATAAAACTTGTACTACATTTACAGTAGCATGGAAATATCAGCTTGCTCATGAATGGATCAGTACAAAAAGAACCAGGCTTCAACTGATCTGAATATGAGTCTGGAGCTGAATTAGATTTAATGGGGAAAGATGTTTTCATATAAGCCAACATTCCTTGAAATAAGTAACTTTCAGGTAGACAAATTTCATGAGCAAAAACCCTTACCCAAATTTAAGATGAATTTTGTGAGTTTATTAGTTCTCACAGTTTTGATTTTCACAGCAAATTGATATAAGACAGTCTCATAAAAGGTGAAAGGATACTGTTTGACATCAGATTTATGTTTTAAAGATAAATCCAAGTGGCACGACTATGGTAATCAACAATAGCTAAGAAAAAGCTGTAACCATCAAGAGAAGTAACAGAAAAAAGGCCCCCAAAAAATCCCACATTAATCCAAAAACATGTATTAGAAACAGTAGAACTAACAGGAAAAGAGAGTTCTTCTGCTTGGATAAACTGCAAACATTACATGGAAGATACAGAAGTACTAGGAAACTTAGTTTCTAACAGGTACATGGAGTGAAGAATAAATCACATGAGTTTTTTGGCTATAGCAGTGTTTTCAGAGTGAAGAATAAACAAGGTGGCACTATTGATCTACACATAAAGCTCACACATGGTAACAATGGTTTAATAAACTTGCTTTTAATGTTATTACTTATTTGCTACAATCAGATTGTATCCGGTAGCTCTCTCTTTGTTGAAAAAACTAACTCTTGTTTTACTATTCTTTGGGCCATTTGTACATGGCATCATCCCAGAAGTTCACATCATTCTCAGATTTTTAGAGGGTCAAACACAAGATTCATGATAAATTTACATACAAAGACATGGTAAACTATAAATATATGTTAGTAATCCAAAGTTAAAAAGCACTGTTGATGTAGCAACCAACTGAAGTTAACTAGTGCAAGATAAAACTCATAATACATTAAACATAATTGTTCTTACACCGCCAAAATGAAACACAAAACAAAATACTAAAACCCTTCCACTCCCCTACACTCCCACAACACCCACCAAACCACACAACCAACCGACAGCCATTGACGAGGGTGAGTTTCAAACCCTGTTAAAAGGCTCGGTGTTGAAGGTGAAGAATCGGTGGAGGATGTGGTATCCGTCCAGTCCCTCGGTGCAACAATAGTTCTCCAATGGCGTCTCCTACCTCCAAAAAAATAGGAAACAACACATTTGATCAGTATTTATATGGCTATGTTAAAAAAATGAGTACAGGAGCAACACATAGTTGCATGAACTATTAACTTACCGGAGCCTCTCTGTAGTATCACGCGTGATTGGTCACGACAACACGGATGCGTGGATTGTATACCACGCCAGGACTGGTGGTAAGGAAGTGCTGAAACATCAGGTACCGCCTGCAAAGTACAACAATCCGGGTTCGGACGCTGCGGTACAATTGGACATGCAGTATCCCTCCACCAATGCGCCTCAAAGTAATAGTATATGTGATGCTTCGGCTTGACTAACGTCGCTCTCGGCGGTATATCCGGCAGAAGCGTCGCATCTCCCTCATCAACTCGTGATCCTTATAAGGGCCACACTCATCGTTGTACTCCATGAAGTCAGCGATTGCCGTCGTTTTTGTGACTTCAAAATCTGTAATCTGCAATGCATAAATCAACAATCAGGTTACCAGAACAATTCCATTACATTTGACGTGGTAATTCAGTCCACCTAAAGCACATAACAACACAATGCAGGTCTTGTGTACCACATAGATTACAATATCAGTCGCAACATACATATCTTACAAACACCATAATACTAATACTACTACTAACACCATAATATGATCAGTGTACAACCCAGACAACGAATGCATTGTACAAAATATAGTGGCATACCTAATTGATATCTCATAAACCAAGTATAGAAAGGGCAATATTAAGAACCAAGTGTGCTTGTCAAATTTATCACCTCCAAAATCGACTCAAAGTAGTTGCATGTACAAGAGTATAAAACTCCCCACGTCATTCAAATAATAACTAGGGGAATCAACTAGATGCATGCAGTATGAGATTTAACCACAAAATATACAAAATATACATATCGAACAACTATACAGTCTCCATACACACGGTTTGGTACGTAAAGAGAGAGTGGATTTGGGTCAAGAATTACCTGATTGCTTCCTACACTCTCCTCCATCGACATTTTACACAATAACGTAGAATGTAGAGTTAGTGAGAGTTGTTTGGCTCGAGAAGATGAACAGTTGCACAGATGTGTTTTTTGCAGAGCCACACACAATGTTATGCCCTCCAATGACCGGTGGAATGTGAAGGGGTGCAATGTCCTTTCAATTTCCTTTTTCAAAAAAATAGGGATAAAAGCATTAAACCCCCTATACTATACGGGGTGCAGTGATTTGCCCCTTGAACTTTTTTTTTGGGCAACCAGCCCCCTATACTATGGATAAACTAAACTTTTTGCCCCCTGATCGAATTTCCGGCCAATTGTTTCCGGAATTTGAAACGTGAACATGAGCATTCGGTATTATTTAACCTCAAATTCAATAAAATGAACTTTTTTCACTTCGATTTTTGTGATATTTCTTTAATTTTCAAACCATAGTTTAAATGATCAAAATTTAGAACTTGAAAATTCAGAAAAATATAACCAAAATCGAAGTGAAAAAATGGCATTTTATTGAATCTGAGGTTAAATAGTGATGAACCATCATGTTCACGTTTCAAATTCTGGCAAAAATTGGCCGAAAATTTGATCAGAGGGCAAATTATTTTTTCCAGTCAATAGTTGAGGAGGCAAAGTGCTTATTTATCCATAGTAGACGGGGCTTTTTGCCAAAACAAAAAGTTAAGGGGGCAAATTGCTACACCCCTTATTGTATAGGGGGTTTAACGCTTTTTTTATCCCTAAAAAATAATGTAAAGAAAGGAAGTTAATATATATAATTCTGTTGCCTTTAACCGCTATAAAACAAGAGACACACGGCCGTTTATTTTAAAAAAGTTGGCAACTCTTTCTTTCTACTCCAATTAATTTTGATTAAATATGTAATAAGTGAAGTTTAATATCGACTACCTTAGGAGGTGAAGATATTGATCACTCTTTATGTGTTTCTGATTTGGCATAAACATACTAAATATATTTTTTCCACAACTCATTGTCATTGTGTAAAACAGCCTTCAACAAACACATTTGAACATGGTTGAAGCTATCACAAAAACCCCTTGTTTGCAACTATGAGGTTATGTTGAAGTTAAATTTATGTGGTACACCAACAATGGTTTTTTGCCTAATACACGTGTTTCTGTGTGCGTGTTTGTTGTCCACAATGACAGTAGTGAAATAATAAGGATGGTTCAAATCCACAAATAAATTAATAAAAACACAGCAGTTGATCAACACATAACAACCGAAATACTACTCAAGGTTAATTGTCTTGACAAAGTACCAAATACTACCATAGTTTAACACAAAATGTACTTTGCTGCTACCAATGTATAATAAGAAGAATACTAACGATGTTCTAAAGAGGGCAACTACATTCCTATTACATCGAAGAAAGTACTCATCCACCAACGAGTATCCTCTATCATTTGGTGGGATCCATGAGACACCACGCTCCCCTGGGAAACGACGCTCTCCTGGTAGTCTTGCAGCTTTCATCACCTTAAACACAGTCTTGTATGAGAAGTACTCAGAGCAGTGGCTTGGAGAAGAAGCATTTGTACGGGAATGGTTCCTTCACATAAACAACAGTGGGTTAATCCTTCACTCGTACTGAAAAAGCAACAAATTATGGAGAAGAAGAGCATGTGATAAATTCCATCCCTATAGCAACAAAAATGTAAATGCATTACCATGAGAGTGAACCTACATTGCTCGGATTGTAGGGGTATCCGGAATCCCTGAAAAACTTTACGTTGACTTTATCCAAAGTTATCCCCGGAAGCATTAGCCAATCCGAGAAAATTTGGAACCGCCTCCGTAAGATCGGGATCCGCTGCCGTATTTCCTCCGCCGTCCGCGGCCTTTTGACAAATGTGAAGAAGCTACAGAGGAACCCCACAACACGCTCCATGACAGCAACAGTCGATATATCGTTGTGGTCACTAGACACCTGAAGGCCCAAAACAACACAATTGTCGGTGGCTTCATCCCAAGCCAGGAAGCCTGTTCAGACGTCTTGTTCAAGGAAACGGCTTCGTGTCTACAAAAAATCCAATAAGTAGCATGAGCATATGGTACACAACATGGGAACTTCTTTGGTTTATACAAGCTAATCTGATGCAACGTGCATATTTAGCATGACAGATATCGTGTTGAAAAGGCACAATATCGAGACGGTTAACTTATATTCCGTATCCGGATACCAGTGAATGCTCATCAATTTGTGCTACACAGATTAATATAATGCAGTTGTACAGCAGGAAACAAGATTACATTTCTCCTGTTAGACATGGTTGAAGTTCCTGGATTATTGGTTTTACTACAAATATTCAAACATTTGGGGCATGCTACACTAATCTAAAGGACTGCAGACTAAAATGAAGCATATACAACCAAAGATTAACACAAGCTTAACCCTGTCACATGCTCAAACAATCCAACGTATAGAAAATTTCAAAACGCTGCCGCAAGATGCAATGCGTACAATATCATATGCTGAAAAACTATACTACGTACCCTACCTAGTAACGATTACTAACCCCTCTGGGGAACGTCTCTAACTACCCACGACACAATATTTGTGCCTCTCCATACTACCAAGTTAAAACCAGTTACCAAAGCAAAGCAAAATAACTCCTCCTAATAACATACAAACTATTATGCAAATTCGAAAATAACAAATGTAACAAATTTGTAGCATTAGGACCAAGTCGTTGACAACTATTTGGAAAAAAACACGAAGCTATCTGATGTACTATATTTCGGTACCGCCACGTCATAATATCCCATACAGTACCACGAGCGTATTTCAAGACATATTATGCCACGTCAGCATTATTAGTCGAATTCGAGCTATAGAGCAATTCGAGGAATATTAGTCGAATTCGAGCTATAGAGCAATTCGAGCTATTTGAAATAGCTCTCGTTCGACCTATATTGAGTGCATTTCGAGTTATTTGAGGGTCATTTCGATCTATTTCAAGACGTTCATTTCGACTTATACTGCCACTTTGAGGTGTTTCTTTTCGACCTATTCAACATATTTCGATCTATCTGTTCGAGCTATTGTCTCTCACGACAAGATCTCATATTCCGAGCCATCTGACTTGAGCGTTGGAGTGCCTTTGCCGGGAAGGCACCGACTTAGTTTACGTGTGGTGTTGAGTGCAGGTTTCGAACTCAAAAGTTGTATAAGCATCCAGAAGGAACTAAAGCAGTCTGACGTGGAGTGTTGGAGAGTGGACACGTATCCAGACGAAAATACCCCACATATGCCGCACCGTCTGTGGGAACCACTAAATGCACTTAGGAACAAACACCATCATTGATTCGATGGCTCATCACAGAGTTAAAGAGAGGAACGGAATGGCCAGAAGAACAAGATCACAGAGGGAGGATGAGAACCGAGTGACTGATGCATCCGAACACACATCAGTGGCAGCACCCAATACTCCCTTAGACCCACCACGTGATACAGCAAATCAACCTGAAGTTCCTCCCACAAAACAACAACTGTTGAATTCTGCTCAATTGGATCAAATCATGACAGCTTTTCAAAGGACTATGGTACCAATGATTGTGCAACAATCGGCTAACACTTATGTGCAGCAGAATATTCAAGCACCAATTGCACAACAAACATCGGCGGAGCAAGCAAGGCCTTAACAGACGCGACGTCGTGCTGATTCGAGGCAACATACTCATACAAGGTTGACAAGACCTACTAGAAGGGATACGTCACATTCACCTGAAAGGAGAAATCCTTGTTCAGTGAGAACCAATGCAAATAGACCTCCAAGCAGAGCAACGGTTAGAGATGGAGAAATAGTGAGAGGTCCTGATGTTCGTCCAGCCGCAAGTCATACAGCGGGGAGAAACAGGGATCTCCTGATAGAGTTGTTCGAAGGCCAAAACCTGTCATTTCTGAACATATTCCACTAATGGATAAGCTAAGTCCATTGTGTGAGGCAATCAACAACTTGACACTGAAAGAAGGAACTATTCTTCCTGAGATGAAGAAGTATGATGGAACGACTGATCCTACAGCATACTTTGATGACTTGGATGTAGAATTACAGATTCTGGGCTACAACCAGAACTTAAGGGCAAAGTTTATATCGCTAAGTCGGAGGGGAACTGCCAAGGAATGGTTCAAGAAGTTGCGTTCACGCACAATTGAATCATCTGAACAGTTCAGAAGCATGTTCATCAAGAAGTTTGCTACTTATTGATTGAAGAAGAAATCTCCAAGTACATTATTCAATATCCATAGAAAGCCCGATGAAACATTGGGAAAATACATAGAACGTCTCAATGTGGAGATTGGAAGAGTGCAATCATCTATTGTTGATTTGGTTATATCTGTGTTGGAGAATCGCTACCAGAGTAAGAAGCTGATAGAAGTAATCACCTGGGACGCACCAGACTCTATTGAGCAAATCATGGATCTTGCTCGTTCAGTGACAACCAATGCAAACAAAGCTCCAAGCAGAGCAACAGTTAGAGATGGAGAAGTTAACTCAAGGCAGAGAGGTCTTGATGTTCGTCCAACCGCAAGTCATACATCACGGAGAAACACGGATCAGCCTGATAGAGTTGTTCCAAGGCCAAAACCTGTCATTTCTAAACATATTCCACTAATGGAGAAGCCAAGTCCATTCTGTGAGGCAATCAGAAAGTTGACACTGAGAGAAGGATCTATTCTTCCTGAGATGAAGAAGTATGATGGAGCGACTGATCCTGCAGCACACTTTGATGACTTGGATGCAGAATTGCATATTCTGGACTACAATGTGAACTAAAGGGCGAAGTTAATATCGCTAAGTCTGAGGGGAACTGCATGGGAATGGTTCAAGAACTTGCATTCAGGCACAATTGAATCATCTGAACACTTTAGAAGCATGTTAATCAAGAAGTTTCCTACTTATCGATTGAAAAGAAATTTCCAAGTACATTATTCAATATCCATAGAAAGCCTGATGAACCATTGGGAAAGTACATAGAACGTCTCAATGTTGAGATTGGAAGAGTGCAATCACCTACTATTGATTTGGTTATCTCTGTGTTGGAGAGTCGCTGCTAGAGTAAGAAGCTGATAGAAGTCATCACTTGGGAAGCACCAGACTCTATTGAGCAAATCATTGATCTTGCTCGGAGATTGATTGACATAGAGGAGGCCACTATGAATCAGGGATTGATGGATTCACCAGAAATCGCTAGAGGAAAGGAGAATAGAGACTAGAGGAAGGATGGTAGAGGGAAAGATCGTGGGATATTCAGATCACCTAAACCCTTCAGAGAAACTGAGGAGACGAAGTAGTCCAGGAGATATTGCAAGTTCCATAGGAAGAATGGGCATTATACTAATGAGTGCAAAGCCTTAAGGAATGAAATTGAGCGACTTATCAAGATGGGAAACTCATTGTGTGCATCATTGAGAATAAGGAATCGCGAGAGAAATTGTCAGGTGGACGTAAACAGAGTCGATCTCCACATGAGAAGAATGATGAACCTAGGCTTAAGAAGGGTAACAACAACGATGCTGCTGAAAACGGAATTAATGTGATTGCTAGAGGACCGACTGGCGCTGACTCAGCCAAAAGCAGAAAACGGATTTCACGCGACATACACAATGAGCGTTTGAAACGTCCAGAGTTTGATCTTGTCTTTGCAGTAGACAAGTTGGATACAAGAATCACATTTGATGATAGTGATTTTGATAGTTTGTCTTCACAAGCTAAGGAGGCGCAATACTTAAATTGCCTTATGGTGGTTTCAGCAGTGATTGCAAATCCTGCGGTAAAGAGGATCATGATAGGCAATGGTTGCTCAACCAACATTATCTTTATGGATGCATTGCAACAGATGAAGTTAGGACAATATCAAAATAACGGAAGTAAATTCGTCGTTATTGGGATTTGGTGGAGGCAAAGTTAAACCCGTTGGGAGGATAATGTTACCAACATCTTTTGGGGAAAATCCATGAAGGAGAACTTTGAATGTGGAATATCTCATTGTTGACATTCCTTTTGCATACAAGGTGTTGGTTAGAAGGCCCGGAATAACTGCATTTGCCATGATCATATCAACAGTACATGAGAAGATCAAATTTCCAACACCTTGGGGAATTGCTGAACTTACTACAAACTATCGCGACTCTTGGAGTTCTATGTTACATCAACTAAACCAAGTAAGGCGAAAACTGATCCCAATGTCGCGATGATCGGTATTCATCCTTTAGAAACGCCTGAAATCGTTGAACATATGGATACAGAGATGGTGCTTGCAACACAAGAGGATCATACCGAGATGCTGGAAAATCTTGACTCTCTAAACGAGAAAATTGCGCCAGAGGAGACTAAGGAGGACAAGGAAGATAAAACTACCTTGCGCTACAAGAAACAAATGGAGATTGAGTGTATGAAACCCTCTGGAGAATTCAAGGAGGTTATTCTGGTGAACAATGAACCTGACAAGGTCATTAATATTGGTAGTGAGTTGCCATGGGAGATTGAGAAGGCATTGTTAGAATGCTTGTGGAGAAATTTTGATGTATTTGCATGGACAGACTCGGATTTGAAGGGAATAGACCCTCGAGTTGCGGTACATCACCTGAATGTCAATCCGGATGCCAAGCCTGTTCGACAGAAGAAGAGACACTTCAGTGATGAAAAGAACAAGACTGCAGAATTGGAGGTACAAACAAAGTTAGCTGCAGGTCACATAATTGAAGTACGACATTCTGAATGGCTCAGCAACATTGTAGTTGTACAGAAGAAGCCAACTGTATGGCGTATATGTTTGGATTACATTGATTTGAACAAGCATTGTCCGCGAGATCCTTTTCCTTTACCCATAATTGATCTTGTGGTTGACTGTACTGCTGGATGCGCTTTACTAAGTCTCTGCGATGCACAGAGCGAATTTCATCAAATCCTAATGGCTGTCAAAGATCAACACAAAATGACTTTTATCACAGACAGAGGCATATTCTGTTACAGAGTGATGCCGTTTGGCTTGAATAATGCAGGAGCAACCTTTTCAGAGGCTGGTAGCAAAGATGTTCTATCATCAAATTGGTAAGACCATGAGGTTTACATCGATGACATGCTTATCAAGAGTCTAAAGGCGGAGGACCACGTTAAACATCTTGATGAGGCTTTTGGTATCATGAAACAATACAGAATGAAGTTAAACCCAAAGAAGTGTACATTCCGAGTCAAGGCGGGAAAATTTCTGAGCTTCGTGGTAAACGAGCGAGGCAGTGATGCTAACCCAGACAAGATTAAGGCTATAATGGATCTACCATCTCCCAAGTCTGTTCGCGAAGTGCAACAATTGGTTGGGAGAATCACGGCACTTAGCCGTTTCATTTCACATTCTGCAGAAAAGGCTTACATTTCTTCAAGAAGCTACGCAAGACACCAAAGTTTGTTTGGACCAAGGATTGTGAGGAAGCCTTTCGCCAATTAAAGGTCTATCTCACGACAACACCATTATTATCTAAGCCCAAGGATAACGAGATTCTCTATCTCTACTTGGCCATAACGAAGAACTCATTAAGCACAATACTTGTGCGCAAAGAAGATAGGAAACATCTAGTAATCTATTACGTGAGCAAAGTGTTGAATGGGGCAGAACTAAATTATCTAGAAAACGAAAAGATAGTATATGCACTCGTGATAACTGCACGGAAGTTGAGGCCATATTTTCAATCACATCTGGTCACTATCTTAACTAATCAACCATTGAAGCAAGTTATGGCAAAACCGAAAACATCAGGCAGACTAGTGATGTGGGCGATTGAGCTAGGCGAGTGTGGTTTGGTGTATTTTACAAAGACTGCGATTGAAGCACAAAGGTTGGCGGACTCTGTGGTGGAAACTATATAAGAGGCAGAACAAGCGCCCGATGTAGCCATGGTGACGGAGGAAACTAAAAAGGATACATCTGGGATTGCAAAGGAAACATGGACTTTCCAGGTAGATGGATCTTCCACAGTTGATGCTGGTGGCACAGGAGTCTATCTAAGATCGGCGGATGGAAGAGAGTTTGATTATGCTATAAGACTAAATTTTCAAGTTACAAATAATCAGGCCGAGTATGAGGCTATGCTAGCTAGAATTCAAATGGCAAAATCATTGGGGATAACAAAACTTGTTGCATTCACAGATTCACAACAGATTGCTAATCAGTTCGAGGGGAGGTATGAAGCTAAGGAGGCTGCAATAGTTAAGTATCTTGACAAGCTAAAGGAAGTGGCATCAAACTTCGAGACATTTACTATCTCACAAATCCCACGAGCGGAAAACGAACGGGCCGACTCTCTGTCGCAATTTGCAAGTACTGCTGAAGTCTTTGTTGAAAGGCGGGTTACCTTAATGGCTGCATAGCAACCTTCGATTGGTAAAGGGGGCAAATCGAAGCCAACACAAGCATTGGACTACGCTCTGCCAGTGGAGGTTGAGGAATGTTGGAAGAACGAAATTATTACTACTTACAAAACGGAAGTCTGCCAAGTGATCCACAAGCGGTCAGAAGGCTAAAGTACAAATCGGCAAGATTCACAATGTTCAACGGAGAACTTTACAAAAGGTTGTTTGAAGGACCACTCTTAAGGCGTCTGTTGCCTACACAGGCAAAACAAGTCTTAAGAGAGATTCATGAGGGAAGCTGTGGAAATCATTCAGGAGGAGGATTCTTGGCACAGAAAATACTCTGGCAAGGATATTTTTGGCCAACTATTATGAGAGATGCTATGGACTACACTAGGAAGTGCAGAAGTTGTCAACTACATTCAAAGATTATTCATACACCTGCACAACCTATGACAACAGTGAGCTATGGATGTCTGTTTGATCAATGGGGGACAGATATTGTTGGACCAATGCCAATAGCTTCTGGAGGTAGAAAATGGCTATTGGTAGAAGTAGAATATTACACTAAGTGGGTTGAGGCTGAAGCACTTGTGTCAATAACGGAGGCTAATGTGTCGCAATTTATTTGGAAGAATATCGTATGTACATTTGGAATTCCAAGGGTCTTAATTTTCGACAATGGAAGGCAGTTCCCAGGATTAAAGATTCAAGAGTGGTGCAAGGACATGAAAATTGAACAGCGGTTCACATCTGTTACGCATCCTTAAGCAAACGGGCAAGTTGAGGCTACAAACAATACACTGGTGAAGAGCTTGGAAAAAAGGTTGGAAGGAGAAGGACGAAATTGGGCTGGGGAGCTACCTGGGATACCATGGGCATATCGCACAACACCTCGAACTTCAACTGGAGAGACTGCATATTTGCTAACATTGTTCTGAAGCAGTGATACCTGCACAGATTGGGATGCCAACTTATCCTATTGTTACATATGATGAAGAACAAGCAATAAGAGCAAGACAAATGGACCTTGAACTGATAGGAGCAACAAGGGAAGAAGCTTTCCAACGTACTCAAGCTTACAAATCTATGATGGCTAAAGCCTACGGTAACAAGGTTCGTTTTCGGAACATTCAAGTGCGGGACTTGGTATTGAGGAAAGTTGAAGCTACTAAGCATGTTGGGAAGTTGAAGCCGAACTGGGAAGGACCATACATAGTTGAGAAAGCAAGCGCCAAGGGATATTACTACTTACAAGAGTTGGGTGGAAGGACTTTGTCACGCCCCTAAAACGTCAACAATTTGAGAAGGTTTTACAGTTAGGACACTAGGATTCTAACAGCCTTGTGGCACGATAGAACCGTAGTTTCAATGTTATATTTGCTTATTCTTTTACGAATTACGAGTCTCTGCACATGGACTCCAATTGTAATACTTAGCAGCGAACTACAGGGACTTGATTCCTAGCCATCTATATACGGTAGGATACAAAGGCAACTCGGAAGTTACTCGAGCTCAGTCCCAAAACTTATAAAATTTCCTATTTTATTCAAGTTTAATTGTTTGCCTACATCTTACTTACATGTTTATCAGCACAAGCATAATTAAAATTGAGTTCAAACACTCAAACGTATAAGTATAAACACTAAGAAAAATTGAGCACTAACACTCATAACGAGCACAAGCCCTCGTAAAGCCGAGAATAAGCCCTCGCACTCATAAAACGAGCACAAGCACTCGTAAAGCCGAGCACAAGCTCTCACAATTATAAAACGAGCCCAAGCACTCGTAAAACCGAGCACAAGCCCTCGCATTCATAAAACGAGCACTAGCACTCGTAAAGCCGAGCATAAGCCCTCGCACTCATAAAACGAGCACAAGCACTTGTACAGCCGAGCATAAGCACTCGCAAAATTGACACAAGTACTTGTAAATAAAACACAAGTACTCTAAAAAGAGTAACAACGGTAACACAATTAGCACGAAAAGGAAAAATAGATGCATAATTACTCGATCACAAAGCATACAAGTATGGAAAACACATTCATCAACAAGAAAAACAAAAAGATAAAAACATATAAGGCAAAAAGACACAAAGCAATCTTGAAAACCAATATGTACTAAAAAACGAGAAATAAGTGCTAAAAATGCACACAAGTCAACATAATCAAAAAATACTGTACGAATGAAAAGATGTTCTAAAAAAAGATACGGCACAAGCGCAGGATATAACGCACGGAGGCCGATCAAAACAGCATCAGGGGAGAAGGTTCAACCCAAGCGACTCCACGGCACCCTGACTCTGCTCCTCGATGTCTTCAAATGAATAAGTCAGGGGGCCAGTGTCGTCGACACGTACGCGGCGTGGGGACTGGAGCGGGAGCATCTAGCATCACCTGATCTGTCTCCATCAGAACCTCAAGAACCTGAGGGACGGAGGCCATCTCATCCTCCTCCAGTGGAGCAGATGGCGCAGCAACAACGGAAGTAGAAGGTTGGTCAGCCAAGTAATCCGAAAGCCACACCTGCTGCAAGGGGAAAACATGGGCAAACGGATAATGCTTAGGCAAACTAGCCTCTTCCTCAAGAGCGGGATCAGCAGCAGCGACGGCAGTACCTGAGGTCTCACCAGCCTCAGTGTCATCCTCCTTCAGGGAATCGAGGATGTTGAAATCCTCCTTATTAAACCCCGTAGCCAGAGCACCTCGAGCTATCACATCATCCAGGGCCATGCTGTAGCCCTTCGCCGTGTTATACCCGCCCCTGGTCATGGCAAACTCCTACCAAGTCACCGAGCGGAAGAACTGGATGGCCATATACACCTTTTCATCGTCAAGAAGCTCCTATATAGTCACAAAATTAAAGTATCAACACAAGATAAAGAATGTAGAGTGAATGAAAAAGTTAGACTAAAAAGGGGTTACGTCGCGCATCGCCATAGCTGTCCTGCTCAGCAGTAACGAGTGCAGCTTTCACAACAACTAGCTTAGCTTCAAGCTTTGTGCGGACCTCATCAGCAGCCGCTACGGCATCCATCAGGGCCTTGATCATATGAGCATGATCATCGACCACCGCATTGCAATCGAGAAGATCCTGAGTAAGCTTAGCAGCATGAAGCTTCTCCTCCATAAGCTCCTTCTCAGCGGCAGCAATAGCAGCGCGTATGACCTCCAACTCAGCAGTGGAACGCTGCAAGTCACCAACGACTACCTGCAAGTTCTTCTCAGCCTTAGACGCCTCCTTCTTTGCTTTCTTCTCAAGGTTCTGGGCCTGGACCGTTGCGCTGCGATGCCTCTCCAGCATCGAGTTGTACTGGCTCTGAGAAGTCATGGCAATGTCGAAGTTCTCCGCCATCGTTTGGGCGTTGATAAAGAACTGCATAAGGCAAGGAAAGTTAGTACAAAGGAAAATATAAGACAAACAGAGCAACTGGCATAACAACTTACTAAGTACAACGTAATGAAGTGTACTAACCTCGCACATGGACAATGCCATGCGGTTGATCAGCTTCTCGTGGCCAAGCTCCTTGAAGTACAGCTGGCGATCGTAGGCAGGCATGAAGCCCATCATCAGATGAAGAGCAGTGGTGTCAATCATCTTGAACTGACCCGCTTCAACAGAGGTCCGAACGATCTCCTCGACGTCGATATCAAGCTCGCCCTCCTCATACGTGTTCGACGTGTCATGCGCAGGCCGCTTGCCACGGTGACGGTATCAGAAGAGGAAGGACTCTTCCTCGCAGAAGGATCAGGACCCATCTCGTTCCCCCACCGAACAGCATCCACAATTGGCTGGATCCTCACTCTCTCAGTCGAAGGCGCGGGTGGAGGAGAACGCCCTGAGATGAAGGCCTCAGCATCGACCGGCGGCGAAGAAGGAGCAACAGTGGAAGTCGACTGCGAAGGAGCTGGAGATGGAGACCGAGCTATCTTCACTGTTCACTCTGGGAGTATTTCGAGCTATGTATTTCAACCTATTTTTTGAGAGCTCTGGGTTACAGCGTGCGCAAGAAATGAAGAAATGAATTTCAACGCGGAGTATTTATAAGGGAAATGATGCGTAAATTACAGAAATGCCCTCATTTCAACCTATAGCCCATTTCGACCTATTTTTTAAATTCGACCTAACAAAATTCGAGTTACTACTTTGGGTATGTATTTCGAGCTATTCTTTTTCGAGTCACCAAAAATAGCAAATTCGACCTATTTTTGAGTTTTGTTATTTTTGTCCAAAAGTTGGTTTTTTACACCGAGGCCGCTTTCGTTGCACGATTCTCGGTTACTTGACTTATTTTATAGTTTGTATGACCAATGTTTCTACACATTACTCTTACAAACTCGGGGACTCCATGATGTACCATCTTTTGGTACCGCCACATCATAATATCCGATACAGTACCATGAGCGTATTTCGGGACATATTATGCCACATTAGCACCGTTATTTTTTAATTCAAAATTACAATTCCAGGCAAAACTCGGAAATAGGCCCAAGTAGGCC
This sequence comes from Misopates orontium, assembly GCA_946800315.1. Lineage (NCBI taxonomy): Eukaryota > Viridiplantae > Streptophyta > Magnoliopsida > Lamiales > Plantaginaceae > Misopates > Misopates orontium. The sequence goes on from OX326950.1 coordinate 32,225,249, forward strand.
CGAATCAAGCCCATGCAAGCCCAATTTCCGCCAAAATTGGCCTATTTCGAGCTATTTCATGCCCAATTTGAGCTATCTGGGGCCCACTTCGATCTATTTTGAGGCCCAGTTCGACATATTTGGAAGCCCAATTCGAGCTATTCCAAAATAGCTCTATTTCGAGGTATCTTGAATTATAGTTCTACTTGGAGTGCAATTCTAGCTGAATAAGGACTCTTAATACTATATGAGGGGGTCCCATGCCTCATTTTTAGGTACGTTTTTATATTTTCAAGCATTCATTTCGAGCAATATTAGTCGAATTCGAGCTATAGAGCAATCATTTCGAGCTGTTTGAAATAGCTCTCATTCGACCTATATTGAGTGCATTTCGAGTTATTTGAGGGTCATTTCGATTTATTTAAAGACCTTCATTTCGACTTATAGTGCCACTTCGAGGTGTTTGTTTTCGACCTGTTCAGCATATTTTGATCTATCTGTTCGAGCTATTGTCTCTCACGACAAGATCTCATATTCCGACCCATCTGACTTGAGCGTCGGAGTGCCTTCTCCGGGAAGGCACCGGCTTAGTTTACGTGTGGTGTTAAGTGCAGGTTCCGAACTCAAAAGCTGCTTAAGGATCTAGCAGGGACTAAAGCAGTGTGACGTGGAGTGTTGGAGAGTGGACACATATCCAGACAAAAATACCCTACATCACTATCTTTACTGCATGCCACAACAAAATCAACCAGATAACAAACTTTTGAGTTTAAACAAGAAAGAGTGCACGAACCCCAGGTAATCGTGGTCTTGGCCCAGGATGCAATTTGGCCGCAACTGTTGGACAAAAGCAGTGACAGATCGACATTGCAAGCAGCTTAGTCGGGTACTTCAGTTTTGATGAATTGAACGTAGTCTGCATCAGGAACGGGGACGTGCGATGATGGACCAGCTATTTGTCGAGGAGAAGTAGGGTTAGGGATTGAAGCATAAAATGAAATCGATATGAGGAGAGAGTTAGGGTTAGGGTTAGGGATTGAAGCAGAAAATGAAATCGAGATGGGGATTTTTTGGAGTGTTCGAACCATTTGGCAAGGTTAAGTGAGGACACTTTCAGTCATTATCTGAATGATGGACTCGGGAAGCAAACGCCGGATTGGGCTCACAAATTTGTGTAATGAAGGCCCAAAAACACAATCCATACGCCATAATATTTATGGGCCTCACAAAATAATAATTTCAATGTTATGGTGGGCTTGTGGTTTGAGGGGGCATTTAAACAGGTCCTAGAAGATATATTGTATAACATTAAGTATATTATATTTCACATATATGTTATATGTATATATATATATATGTATATATATATATATATAATATATATAACAAATTGTACAGTATAATAATATGATATAGTAGCCACTATTATATGGTACAATTTTTTTTTTTGGATAATATGCATATTGTTATATTAAATTATATAACATATATATGATATATATGAGCAATATAACATAGTACAAAATATTTTGTATAATACGAATATTTTTATAATAAGTATATGTGGTATAACATTATTATGCATCATAAAATATATTATATACAATAAATAATATATTATATTGCTCATATATGTGGTATATATATAAGAATTGTATTGTATAATAAGTTTAATATAGTTTTAAATTATTATATACTATATACTATATACTATACGTTAATCTACTTATATACATAGATATATATATATATATATATAAAATATTACATAGTATAGAATATTTTATACAACATAAATACAATGTTATATATTATATATATGGTATATATAAGCTATATACAATAAATATTATAGAGTGTAAAAATATTATATGATATATATTATATGTTTGTAGAAAATATATACATATGTAAGGTATATGTAATAAATGTAACACAATAACAAATATATATATATATATATATATAATTATGCATTATACAATTAATTTTTTGGTTATTGTTAGTATTAATATTATATATAACACTTTAAAGTTAAGGTTAAAAAGTGCAGCCATTTTGTTTAAACACTAAGGGGCAAATCTGGAATTTCAATTGGTAAATTAATCTCACCCAACTGAGATATTTAAATCTTAGGTGGGGCGGGGGGGCTGAGATTATCATCCAAGAAATAATGTGCTACAGTAGCATGTTATACCATGTTGGGCGAAAGCCCGAAAAAACTAATCATTAGAACCATGTGCTATATAAGTAGAGATAACTAGTTTAATCATAGCTTGTCTCCCGAACCAATTACCGCCTTAGTAGATTAGGATGGATCTAAACTAATTAGAGCTACATGTATTAGTATAGGTTCATGTTAGGAAAATCCTATAAATACCAATGTAAGTTGTTCATTTTATAACAAGTCATTTAGAGTTGAGTGTAGTATTTCCTCCTCCACTCTTTGTGTGTGTTAGAGTGTTGAGTCTTGACTTGTTCCTCCATATCTATTCCAACAAAGTGGTATCAGAGCCATTTGTGTTTGAAGACAATCTTGAAGAAATGATGTCAAATGGAATCCCATTTCAAGTTCCAGTGCTCACCAAAGAAAACTATGATAATTGGTGCATTCGAATGAAAGGTTTGGTTGGAGCCTATGATGTTTGGGGACTTGTGGAAAATGGTGTTTGATGTACCATATTTCGGTATCGCCACGTCATAATATTCGATATCATATCACGAGCGTATTTCGGAATATTATGGCATGACAACACCATTATGTTTTAATGCAAAATTACAATTTAAGGTAAAACTCAAAATTAGGCCCATGCAAGCCCAATTTAGAGTTATTCAGGGCCCAAATTTACTTATAATTCTACTTGGACTGTACTTCTAGCTAAGGAAGGACTCTAAGTAGTATATAAAGGGCAAGAGAACTTATAATCCTACTTGGAGTGGATTTCTATCTAAGCAAGGACTCTAAGTAGTATATAAAGGAGTCACATTCATTATTCTAAAGGGTTTTTTGGAGAGTCAATCCCGAGCTGGATTTCGACTAGTGAATTCGAGCTATCAATTCAAGTCCGAATTCTATGAATCTTATAATCTTGGAAAGCTTATCAAGTCTAGTTTCAAGATCAAAAAACGGATCGAGATTCCGAGGTCTAGAGAAGGAGATATAGCAAACACGGTGAGGCTGCGCAAAGCTGGGCAATAAGTCGAAAGTCAAGAGCCTGGAGCTGTATTTCGACAAGTAGTTTCGACCTATGAATTCGACTCCGAATTCAACAAGTCTTATATGCATGGAAAGCCTCTGAAGTCTAGTTTCCAAATCAAAAGGCGGATCTACATTCCGATGTCTACACAAGGAGATATAACAAACACCGTGAGACTGCGCAAAGCTGAAGAATAGGTCGGAATTCGACCTATTTGGTCCAATTCGACCTATTTGGCCCTCATTCGAGCTATTTGGCCCAGTTCGAGCTATTTCAAAGTCATTCGAGCTATTGGGCCCAATTCGAGCTGTTTCAAGGCCATTCGAGCTATTTTCTTGCAGGTTATTCGAGTTATTTAGCAAAGGCCATTCGAGCTATTCCATAAGAGTCCTAGTTTGACTTATTCAACTCATAATCCTACTTGGAGTGCACTTCTAGTTGAATAAGGACTCTTATGTCTATATAAAGGGATCGTATTCCTCATTCTAAGGGACGTTTTACATTATTCTAAGCTCTAAGTTCGAGTTATATAAGTCGACCTCGACCTATTTTCCAAGCTCATTCGAGTTGTTCTTCAAATAGTTCGAGTTCGACCTATTTTGGCTCTCATTCGAGTTGTTTTGTTCTGTTTCATTCGACTTGTTTGATTCAGTTCATTCGACTTGTTTGGCCTTCTCATTCGACTTATTGCTCTCTGCTCATTCGAGTTATTGCTTACTGCATATTCGACCTATTCTGCTTAGTTCATTCGACCTATTCTGCTTAGTTCATTCGACTTGTTTGGCCTTTCACATTCGACTTATAGCTTTCTGCTTATTCGACTTATAGTTCTCAGTTCATTCGACCTATTTTAGCCAGTTCATTCGACTTGTTGCCTTGCTCAACAAAATCTCACATTCTGATCCGTCTAACTTGAGCGTCGGAGTGCCTTCGCCGGAGAAGGCACCGGCTTAGTTCACGTTTGGTGTTGAGTGCACGTTCCGAACTCAAAAGCTGCTTGAGCATCCAGCAGGAACTAAAGCAGTCTGACGTGGAGTATTTGAGAGAGGACACGTATCCTGACAAAAATACCCCACATCAGTGGCGCCGTCTGTGGGAACCACTAGACGCACTTAGGAGCAAACACCATCACTGATTCAATGGCTCATCGCAGAGCCGCAGAGAAGAACGGAACGGCTGGAAGAACAAGATCACAGAGGGAGGATGAGAATCGGGTCGCTGACCATCTGAGCGCACATCAATGGCCGCTTCCAATGCCCTTCTGGATCAAACACGCACTATGACGGACCAACCAACAGTGCCTCCTGCAGAGCAACAGTTGTTGTATTCTGCTCAACTGACTCAGATCATGACAACTTTTCAACAAACTATGGTGCCAATGATTGTGCAAAAATTGGCTAACACTGCCTTGCGCAGAATGCTCCAGCACCAACTGCACAGCAAACATCAGCGCAACAAGCTAGATCACAAACACCATCACTGATGCAATGGTTCATCGCAGAGTCAAGGAGAAGAATGGAGTAGCTGCAAGGACTAGATCACATAGGGAGGACGAGAACAGAGTACCTGATGCATCAGAACACACTTCAGTGGCACCACCTAACGCTCCCTTGGATCCACCTCGCATTGCAACGGATCAACATGCAATGCTTCCCCTGGAACAACAACTGTTGAATCCTGCTCAACTGGATCTGATCATGACAACTTTTCAGCAAATCATGGAACCAAGGATTGTGCAACAACAGACTAACACTACCTTACAGTAGAATGTTCCAGCACCAACTGCACAGCAAACATCGGCACAACAAGCTAGATCTCATCAGACGCAAGGTCGTGCTGATTCAAGACAACATAATCAATCAAGAAGGACAAGATCAACGCAGAGGGATCCGTCACCTTCCCCAGAACGCAGGAACCCTCAGTCAGGAAGGACTGCAGGGAACAGATCTCAAAGTCGAGCAACTATTAGAGTTGGAGAAGTCCTAGCACCGAGGGCACAACAAACTTCGGCACATCAAGCATAGTCTCATCAGACGAGTCGTCGTGCTGATTCGAGACAACACATTCAATCAAGGATGACAAAGACCTACTCGGAGGAAACATCACCCTTCCCGGAGCGCAGGAATCCTCGTTCAGTGAGGACTGTAGGGAAAAGATCTCCAAGTCGAGCAACTATTAGAGATGGAAAAGTTAACTAAAGGCAGAAGGGTCCAGAAGTCCGACAAGCCGCAAGTCATACATCGGGAAGGAACAAGGATCTGCCAGAACGAGTTGCACCAAGGCCGGAACCGATCGTTGCTAAAACATATCCCATTAGTGGAGAAGCCAACTCCATTCTGGAATGCAATCAGCAGACTGACATTGAAAGAAGGCGCTAATCTTCCTGAGATGAAGAAATACGATGGAAAGAGTGATCCTGGGACGCATTTTGATAACCTAGACGCGGAAGTGCAAACTCTGGGATATCGCAAGGGCCTAAGGGTGGAATTGATCGCAATCAGCTTAACGGGGACAGCTAAAGTGTGGTTCAAGAACGTGCCTCCACGCATTGAATCATTTGAACAATTCAGGAATAACCAGAACCATACAAAGGAGAAAAGAAACTGGAGAAAAGGTTGCAAGGAGAAGAAGGAAATTGGGCAGAGAAGCTGCCAGGGATACTATGGGCATATCGCACAACACCTTGGACCTCAACCGGAGAGACTCCATATTTGCTAACATATGGTTCGAAACCTGTGATACCCGTAGAAATTGGGATGCCTACCTACCGCATTGTCACATACGATGAAGAACAAGCGATAAGGGCAAGACAAATAATTAATAAGAGCAACAAGAGAGGAATCTTACCAACGCACTCAAGCTTACAAATCCATGATGGCTAAAGCATACGACAACAAGGATCGTTTCAGGAACTTTCAAGTAGGGGACTTGGTCCTAAGGAAAGTAGAAGCCACCAAGCATGTGGGGAAGTTCAAGCCAAACTGGGAAGGACCATACAGAGTAGAAAAAGCAAGCGCAAAAGGATACTATTACTTACAAGAATTGGGAGGAAGGACATTGTTACGCCCTTGGAACGTCAAGAACTTGAGAAGCACAAGAGTGATTGGACCAACCTTGTAAGACGAGCATTGTGCCTCGCAATATCTTTGTAAGTCGAGCACCGAGCCTCGCAATATCTTCGTAAGAGGAGCATTGTGCCTCGTAGACTGTTCGTAAGACGAGCATTGTGCCTCGCAGACACTCAGTAGGTCGAGCATGGTGCCTCATTACCTATCCGTAAGACGAGCATTGTGCCTCGCAACCTATTCGTAAGACGAGCATCGCGCCTCGCAATTTGTCCGTAAGCCGAGCATTATGCCTCGCAGACAGTCCGTAAGTCGAGCACTGTGCCTCGCAGACAAATCGTAAGACGAGCATTGTGCCTCGCAGACGTTCAGTAGGTCGAGCATGGTGCCTCATTGCCTATTCGTAAGACAAGCATTGTGCCTCGCAACCTATTCGTAAGACGAGCATCGCGCCTCGCAATTTGTCCGTAAGCCGAGCATTATGCCTCGCAGACAGTCCGTAAGTCGAGCACTGTGCCTCGCAGACAATTCGTAAGACGAGCATTGTGCCTCGCAGACGTTCAGTAGGTTGAGCATGGTGCCTCACCGCCTATCCGTAAGACGAGCATTGTGCCTCGCAACCTATTCATAAGACGAGCATTGCGCCTCGCAATTCGTCCGTAAGCCGAGCATTATGCCTCGCAGACAGTCCGTAAGTCGAGCACTGTGCCTCGCAGACAATTCGTAAGACGAGCATTGTGCCTCGCAGACGTTCAGTAGGCTGAGCATGGTGCCTCACCGCCTATCCGTAAGACGAGCATTGTGCCTCGCAACCTATTCATAAGACGAGCATTGCGCCTCGCAATTCGTCCGTAAGCCGAGCATTATGCCTCGCAGACAGTCCGTAAGTCGAGCATTGTGCTTCGGAGACAATTCGTAAGACGAGCATTGTGCCTCGCAGACGTTCAGTAGGCTGAGCATGGTGCCTCACCGCCTATCCGTAAGACGAGCATTGTGCCTCGCAACCTATTTGTAAGACGAGCATTGCGCCTCGCAGTCCGTCCGTAAGTCGAGCATTACGCCTCGCAGACTGTCCATAAGTCGAGCACTGTGTCTCGCAGACCATTCATAAGACGAGCATTGTGCCTCGCAGAATCAAAGTAAGACGAGCATTGCGTCTCGCAGTCTCCTCAAAAAGATGATCACTTCACAAGAAAGACGATCAAAATCATAACAAAGACACAATCTTTTCACCAAAAGGATGACTACAAAACTCGACAAGACTTGGCACAGAAGATAGAGGAACACAAAGACATTTCTAAAAATCAAATATCTATTAAAGCAAAGGATAAGCGCAACAATGACGCAATGTCAAAAGAAATATACCAAACAAATATCAACCCCATAATGACAAAATGTTAGAATGTGCAGAAAAAAGATAGTGGCACGCAGGCCCAAAAATCACAGCGCACAGGCTGGCCTCACAACTACTCAGCTATTTCTTCAAACGGAGGCCAACCGACTTCAATGCACCTCGACTCTGTCGAGCAATATCCTCCATCGACTCATTCAGCGGGGACGTATCATCCTCAGGACGCACCCGAACCGGAGCAGGAGCAGGCTCAAAAACAGCAACGACAGCAGGATCAGCTCCGGGGTCAGGGGATGGAACTGGGATAGTCACAAGTTCAGCAGAAGCAAGAGGAACCCCAAGGGCATGTCGACAGGAAAAGAGGAAGGCAGAAGCTCTCCCTCCTCGAGAACCTCACTTGAAGAAACCAAGGCGCGAAGAACTCTAGAAGTAGAAGCAACAGCAGCAGCACGCGAAACAGCTTCCTTCTTGGCTCTGGATCTTGCCTGCGCTCGTAGGTGATCGCGGAGCCAGACAGATCTCATCTGTCGTACGCGCTGGAAAGTCTCAGAAGGACCAACGCTCTCAGTCTCTGAAGTTCTGGCACTCCTTCAGCAAGTCGATCAAGGATATCAAACTCTTCCTTCTTGCGACCAGGAGCAAAATCATCCTTGCGCTCCACATCATCTAAGGCGTAGTCATACCCCTTAGCTAAGTCAAAGCCCCCGTGCACGGTGCAGATGGTGCCCTAAGTGGAAGAGTGCAGGAACTCAACCACAACTGCAACCTTGTCATCAGTAGACAAGCCCTACAACAAGGCAAGAAAAAGCGAGTATTAATAAAACAAATCGGAATGAAGACTACGACAAAGCGATATGACGAAAAGCAAACCTCAGCCTTAGCACGATCGTAGCCGATCTGCTCAAAAGTAGCTGCTTGCGCTCGAGCCACATCACGCTCATTTTCAGCAGTCTTCAAACGGGCGGCCAAGGCGGTCAACTTACTCTTGGTACGGATGTCCTTCATTACCAAGTCATCCTTCACCCGCTGGAGTTTGTCGAAGTCCTTGGACTTCACGGCCGGACTCGTTGCACGATTTCCGGGGTTTCTTACACTGTTTTAGTTTGTATGACCAATGTTTACACACATTACTCTTACAAACTGGGGGACTCCATGATGTACCATATTTCAGTATCGCCACGTCATAATATTCGATATCATATCACGAGCGTATTTCGGAATATTATGGCATGACAACACCATTATGTTTTAATGCAAAATTACAATTTAAGGTAAAACTCAAAATTAGGCCCATGCAAGCCCAATTTAGAGTTATTCAGGGCCCAAATTTACTTATAATTCTACTTGGACTGTACTTCTAGCTAAGGAAGGACTCTAAGTAGTATATAAAGGGCAAGAGAACTTATAATCCTACTTGGAGTGGATTTCTATCTAAGCAAGGACTCTAAGTAGTATATAAAGGAGTCACATTCATTATTCTAAAGGGTTTTTTGGAGAGTCAATCCCGAGCTGGATTTCGACTAGTGAATTCGAGCTATCATTTCAAGTCCGAATTCTATGAATCTTATATTCTTGGAAAGCTTATCAAGTCTAGTTTCAAGATCAAAAAGCGGATCGAGCTTCCAAGGTCTAGAGAAGGAGATATAGCAAACACGGTGAGGCTGCGCAAAGCTGGGCAATAAGTCGAAAGTCAAGAGCCTGGAGCTGTATTTCGACAAGTAGTTTCGACCTATGAATTCGACTCCGAATTCAACAAGTCTTATATGCATGGAAAGCCTCTGAAGTCTAGTTTCCAAATCAAAAGGCGGATCTACATTCCGATGTCTACACAAGGAGATATAACAAACACCGTGAGACTGCGCAAAGCTGAAGAATAGGTCGGAATTCGACCTATTTGGTCCAATTCGACCTATTTGGCCCTCATTCGAGCTATTTGGCCCAGTTCGAGCTATTTCAAAGTCATTCGAGCTATTAGACCCAATTCGAGCTGTTTCAAGGCCATTCGAGCTATTTTCTTGCAGGTCATTCGAGTTATTTAGCAAAGGTCATTCGAGCTATTCCATAAGAGTCCTAGTTTGACTTATTCAACTCATAATCCTACTTGGAGTGCACTTCTAGTTGAATAAGGACTCTTATGCCTATATAAAGGGATCCTATTCCTCATTCTAAGGGACGTTTTACATTATTCTAAGCTCTAAGTTCGAGTTATATAAGTCGACCTCGACCTATTTTCCAAGCTCATTCGAGTTGTTCTTCAAATAGTTCGAGTTCGACCTATTTTGGCTCTCATTCGAGTTGTTTTGTTCTGTTTCATTCGACTTGTTTGATTCAGTTCATTCGACTTGTTTGGCCTTCTCATTCGACTTATTGCTCTCTGCTCATTCGAGTTATTGCTTACTGCATATTCGACCTATTCTGCTTAGTTCATTCGACCTATTCTGCTTAGTTCATTCGACTTGTTTGGCCTTTCACATTCGACTTATAGCTTTCTGCTTATTCGACTTATAGTTCTCAGTTCATTCGACCTATTTTAGCCAGTTCATTCGACTTGTTGCCTTGCTCAACAAAATCTCACATTCTGATCCGTCTAACTTGAGCGTCGGAGTGCCTTCGCCGGAGAAGGCACCGGCTTAGTTCACGTTTGGTGTTGAGTGCACGTTCCGAACTCAAAAGCTGCTTGAGCATCCAGCAGGAACTGAAGCAGTCTGACGTGGAGTATTGGAGAGAGGACACGTATCCTGACAAAAATACCCCACATCAGTGTTGAAGATGAAGATACATCCACTATAAAGAAGGACCAAAAGGCGATCACTATCATCCGTCAAGGTTTGGATGACAAGATGTTTGAGAAGGTGGCTAGCGCAACCACCTCTAAGCAAGCATGGGAGATTCTTAAAACTTCTCTTAAAGGAGTTGATAAGGTGAAGAAGGTTCGTCTTCAAACATTAAGAGAAGAATTTGAATCCCTACAAATGAAGTAATCTGAGAGTGTTTTGGATCATATATCAAGAGTGTTGGTTATCATCAACCAAATGAAAAGATATGGAAATGACATGAATGATGGCCATGTCGTTGGAAAGGTTTTGCGATCTTTAGATCCAAAATTTAATTATGTCGTTGTTATAATTGAAGAGTCCAAACACTTGGACACAATGACGATTGAGGAGCTTGTTGGCTGTTTACAAGCTCATGAAGAACGATTGAAGAAACCAATTGAAGAATCTATTGAGGTGTTGAAAGCGAAGCTTTCACTAAAAGAAGAGGAAATGTATGGCACGTCACAGAGAGGTCGAGGTCATGGGCGAAGTCATGGTCGTGGTCATAGACATGGTAGAGGCCAAGGAGGAAACACTTATGAAAAATAGGAGGTCGAATGCTACACTTATCATGAGTTTGGTCATTATTCTTGGGAATGCGAGAATGATATAGAGGAAAAAACAAACCTTGTCGAGAGCAAGTATGACAATGGTGATATTAGCGAAGATCAAAATATCACTTTGCTATTTGCTTGCAAAAATGATGAAGTTGATAGGAAATTATTCAAGAAAGAGATGAAGATGTGAAGTCTCAAGACCAAGTTGCGGATGTTTTAACCAAGCCCTTAAAGTTTGAAGATTTTCGAAAGTTTGAAGATTTTGCGTGGAGTGATGAATCTAGTTTAAGGGGGGATGTTGGAATACTAAATTAATAATATTAATAATAAAGTGTATTAGTATTATCTAGAAATGTGTGGAAGGTTCTATTCATGTATTTGGGAGATTCATGTATGTGTGTTTTGATTGTATTTATGAACTTAATAGATTAGGATGGATCTAAATTAGTCATAAGTACATGTATTAGTATAGGTTCATGTTAGGAAAATCCTATAAGTACCTATGTAAGTTGTTCATTTTATAACAAGTCATTTAGAGTTGAGTGTAGTATCTCCTCCTCCACTCTTTGCGTGTGTTAGAGTGTTGAGTCTTGACTTGTTCCTCTATACCTTTTCCAACAGGATTAACAGTCATAGGAAGAGACTAGCAACAATAGATGCAGCGGAAGCAGCAACGTTGCTAGCAGATCCGGAAGTGGCAGCCGCGGCAAAAGAATCTCCAGCAACAGAAGAAGACTCCAGCAACAAATTGGACCATGTAGTTAATGAATAAATATTTTCATTTTACTTTTAAAAATAAGTATGTCGTTCTATGCATCGATCAGGCCTACCTTTATGAGTTGGTTTTTTGTGATCTATAGTTTTTATATTACCACTTGTTCGTATAATAAATTATTTATCATCGTATTTCTAAAATTCAACACTGAATTTAGAAAATATGAGTGTGCCATCATTTTCTGGATATATTAATAGTTTAATTCCACCTTCGACAACAACTTTTGTTTCTTCAGTCAAGACTCTATATTTTCTCTTCAATCTCCCATATATCCCAGTTATAATATGTTGAAGACTAGATTGTTAGCTATACTCTCAACCCATTTATATTAAAAATCTGGAAGATCTCTTCAGTTACATATACATCAAGTATAATATTCTCAAAAAGGTGGTATCGTTGTCCAAATAGTCATGATTTATTTTGCTCAAGCGAAAGCATGAAATAAAATAAAGGATAAGTTGAGGATCGACAATCAAAGTTACCCACTTATTACCCTTCAAAAGAGGTAAAGCCTGTTGATGAAGAACATCTATAAAGATAAGAATGGTGGAAAAAATTCTGAGCAGTTTGCTGATGTCTTGGGGTGGAGGACACGTAGAAAAATGGAAGAAATAAAATTTTGGGCCGTAAATGCGCTTGCCAACACCTACAATGTCATCTGCGGGCAACCTTCTCTCCGACTGTTCGAAGCAGTACCCTTCGTCAATCATTTGAATGTAAAATTTCCTACCCTCAACGGGATCGGGGAGGTAAAGGAAATCAAGCCAGAGCTTGTGAATGCCGTATGAACACCATCCCTGCAATAGAAGATGAAGGAAGCGACAACAGAAAAACAAGCCCATACGAACCCCGACGAGTGACGCATGCAAGATTTTTCCCGTTGGAGAACTGAAGACAGTTGATGTAATTCCCGCGGAAGCTAAGAATACAGTAAAGGTAGGAGCTAGTATCGATCCCCTTATTGAGATACAACTCTTGGAAACATTGCGTCGTTACCAGCGTCTCACGTAAAGAATGGCGTCGCTCAATCGGTTCATTTCAAAGGCAACAAAAAAGGGACTCCCTTCTTAAGGTACTTTGTAATGTGAAAAATTTCCAGTGGACGGACGAATGCCAGAAGTCCTTTGATGACTTGAAGGGATATCTCCTTCGCGCTCCTCTACTCGTCAAGCCTCAACATGGGGAGCGGCTCTATGTGTACTTAATTGTTGGAAAAAAGTAGTCAGCGTAGTGTTAGTATGAGCTGAAGGTTGGGATCACCTACTCATATATTACACCAGTCGAACCCTGAAAGATGTTGAAACACGGTACACCTTGATTAAGAAGTTTGCATATGCCCTTGTTACAACAGCGCGAAAGCTAAGATCCTACTTCTTAGCACATCCTATCACTGTGCTCACACAACAGCCACTACGAGCAATACTTATCCACCCCAAGTATCAAGGAGAATGGTAAAGTGGGCAGTAGAACTGGGGGAGAATGGCATTCACTACGCGCCTAGACCTGCCATAAGGCCCAGGTATAAGCAGATTTTATGGTGGAAACCAACAAGGAACCCTTCGTGAAGCCTACTTCTCATCTGTGGAAAGCATACATCGATGGGTTGTCCAGTAACGGCAGCAGAGCAGCCGGAGTTGTTTTTAAGCTACCAAACGACGACAAACCCGAGGAATTCCTGTCCTTTGTTGTGAAGATAGGATTCCCTTTTTCAAGCAACGAGATGAAATACAAGGCTATGCTCATTGGCATGAGATTAGCCAAATAAGGAGAGATGGTTCAGGTCCACTTCCATAGCGACTCGCAACTTGTAGTTCAGCAAGTCAATGGCACATACAAAGCTCAAGAAAAATGAATGCAGGATTACTTGTCCGCGGTACGAGAATCGCGCAAATGCTTTGAGGAGTTCACTCTTATTCAGATTCCTTGAGTGGGAAATTAGGAGGTAGATGCCTTATCCCGAGACACAGCAGGCATGCATCCAATCGGAACCCGCCAGGTAGCATTCCTCACTATCAACTCTTCGGAAAAAATCCATGTCGCATTAGAGGCACTAAATATTGACGAGGGTAGCAAGAATGGATGGATGGAAGATATTATAGCGTACTTGAAAAACCCGGAAATATATGAGAACGATCTTGAGGCTCGAAGTTTGGGCAAAAGAGCCACTCGGTTCTTTTTGAAAGATGGGGTTTTGTACAAGAAGGGATTCTCCCAACCTTATCAACGCTGCCTGGACGAAGATGAAGCATTAGAAGTGATGCAAGAAATCCATGAAGGAAGTTGCGGAAACCATTCGGAAGGAAGAAGCCTCGCACAGAAGATACTCCGGGTAGGGTACGTTTTGCCCACTATGCAGAAAGATACTAAGGCATTTACTCAGCAATGCGAGCAGTTCCGATGTTTGCGCCAATGTCTCATTTGCCCGCCGCAACATGGGAACCCAATCACATCTCATGTCCCTTTGATAAATGGGGGATCGACATCGTTGGACCACTGATACAAGACTGAGGACAGAAGAAGTATCTCCTGGTTGCCGTAGAATATTTCACCAAGTGGGTTGAAGCCGAGCCAATGGCACAAATCACATCAGCAGTCGTCATCAATTTCCGGTGGAGAAATATCTTGTGCAGATTCGGAGTCCCCTGAATCCTAGTAATTGTTAATAGTCTACAACTGACCAAATGGTGCAACCACTGGAAGATACAACATCGTTTCACGTCGGTAGGATATCCCCAGTCTAACAGTCAGGTGGAGATCACGAACCGCACCTGATACAAAGACTCAAAGCTCGCCTCATGGCTTATCAAGGAAAATGGGTCGAGGAAATCACTGGCTCTATGGGTCTACCGCACCACGACAAGAACCGCAACAGGAGAAACACCATTCAGCCTGGCCTATAAACATGAAGCAATTATCCCGGAAGAAATATCGATGCCCAGCTGGAGGATTCAGGAATACAACGAAGAAAACAGCAAGGATCACATGGTTTTGGAGTTGGATTTGTTAGAAGAACATCGTAGAAAAGCTGCACTGCGAACCACCTGCTACAACGCACAGATGGAAAGGTACTACAACAAACGCGTGAAGGAACAAACCTACCAAGTAGGCGACTTGGTTCTTAGGCTTGTGGGAGCCTCGGAGAACATAGGGAAACTTGACCCCGCTTGGGAGGGACCCTTTCAAATCACTCGCATACTTGGAGCAGCCACATATCAACTACGAGACATGCAGGGTCAAGATTATCCGCGTTCTTGGCACGTACTCAACCTTGAGAAATTTTACCCTTAAAGATAACTTACCAGAATGGAAGAAGTTTCACCCTCGAGAGAAACGAGGGGGAGTAAGAACCCTTAGGTTCTGGTTAAGATACATAAATAAGTTTTAAATTTTTACTTGTGGTGAGTATTATGTAAGTAAGGAGAACTACGTTCGGCTTGATTCCCAGTTTTGTCATAAGGGATACGTAGGAAGCTCGACAGTTATACGAGTTCAGCCCCAAAAAATAAAAAAAATTTATTGTACACCAACACACACGCACCAAAAAAACTAACGTTGCAGGTACGGAGAAAGATAAGAAAATTCCATTCAAAAGGAGTGGGTTTTTTACAAAATAGGGGGCAAACCTCGACTACCTACCTTGCCCGCCACCCACTCATAGGACGGGCAAGAGAATAGGAAAAGGAAAAGAAAAAGAAAAAAGAAAATTACAGACATAAACATAAAGGCCACCATGGGCCACCAACATCTTTCCTCCTCAGTTATCCTCCCTTCGACACTTACCGACTCGGATAGCCGCCCGACGCTCCTCCTCCGCATCTCATTAATGTCCAGCACCGGGGGACTCCATAATTCAAGCGGCTGCACGACAGAAGCAACGTTATCTCAAATCTGAATCAGGTTAATCCACGAATGTCGGGAACCAACGAACGAGAGATCTCTAAAGCATCAGTAACTCTGGGCATGCCCCTCACCACGCCGATGCACAAATCATATCCCAGGCCCATGTACTTTTGGAAGTCCTAGCGGGAAATGAACCCAGCAGGTCTCAACCTCCGATCCCTCTGAACCGCATCCGCCCAAACCGCCACCAACTCTGCTTGCTTTGGCTCTCAAACTTCACCATCCTCAAATTTCCCTCACCAAAGCCGCTTCCCGGCAGTTCGAGCCCTTGCTTGCAATAATTCATCCTTCAGCGCGTCCACTTGAGCCCGATCGCTCGTCAAAGACTCCACCAACTCGCTGGACTCCTCATCCATCACCCTCAGATTCCCCACTTGCTCCTGAAGAAGGAGTTCTCTTCTTGTAGCCGTCTCCACACCTCCTTCAGAGCCTGCACTTCCCCACTTAATTTAAACGACTCCTCCCCCTCAGGTACCAACGCTTAGGTTTAGGTGGGAATCCAGGAGACGCCAAAAGAAACCCTTGCAAAAGACATGATAAACGCCCACAATTTGCCAATAAGGAGGCAGTGACAATAGCCACGCGTCGGTTATTCAAACCGATCATCATTAATGCCCCTTCTTGTGAAAATAATGATGGCTACCAGATCTTTTGTGTACAAGATTAAATAAGGTCAGAAGAGGCGCGACGATCGAGGACATTGGATGGACAGTTTTTGGCATCAGGAAGCGACAAGCAGCTAGAAGACAGAAATCCACGAGGCATCACAACTTCTGAAAGAAGTTAAACGAAGAGGCTCCATGAGCCAATACAACTTCTCAAAGAAGCTAAATGAAGATGTACCACGAGCTAATACAACTTATCAAAGAAGCTAAACGAAGAGGCTCCACGAGCCACCACAACTTCTCAAATAAGTTAAACGAAGAGGCTCTAGGAGCCAACACAACTTCTCAAAGAAGCTAAACGAAGAGGCTCCACGAGCCAACCAAACTTCTCAAAAAAGCTAAACCAAGAGGCTCCACGAACCAACACAACTTCTTGAAGAAGCTAAACGAAGAGGTTCCACGAGCCGTCGCAACTTCCTAGAAAACCACTACGTAATCTTAGTAAAAGGGCCAACTAAAAGAAAGAGATTGACTGGTCCAGGTATCGTTTTGAGGGGGGAATAGACTGCTCAAACAAGGTGTCATTTACAAATCTTAGAGACACACATGCATACTTTCAAGGAGAAAAACAATAATCCTTGTCGAAACATGCTGACGAGGCGTGAAATATTCCGTATGGACAGGCGACCATCCCTTTAGTGGTATCGCGAACTGATTTACTCCTTGCCATACACCTCCAGGGGTCTAGCCAACAGCTAAAAGAAGGTGTCTTTTATGAATCTTAGAGCCACACGGGCGTACTTCCAAGGAGAAAAACAACAATCGTTGTCGAAACATGCTGACAAGGGGTGAAATATTCCCTATTGACCGGTGACCATCCCTTTAGTGGTATCACGAATTGATTTAATCCTAGCCATACACCTCAAGGGGTCTAGCCAACTGCTTGAACAACGTCTCTTTTACGAACCTTAGAGCCACACAGGCATACTTCCAAGGAGAATAACAAAAATCCTTGTCGAAACATGATGACGAGGGGTGAAACATTCCCTGTTGATCAGTGACAATCCCTTTAGTGGTATCGCGAGTTAATTTACTCCTTTTCGTACACCTCGAGGGGTCTAGCCAATTTCCCGAACAATGTGTCTTTTACAAACCTTAGAGCCACACAGGCATACTTCTAAGGAGTAAAACAACGATCCTTGTCGAAACATGCTGACGAGGGGTGAAATATTCCCTGTTGACCCGATGTCGTACCCTCGGAATTCTACATAGACTAGTAACCCAGAGAAAACACAAGATTAACACACGAGAAACAAAAAAGAAAAGATACACGAGATGTTCAAAAGCTCTTTATTCATTCAACTAAATCCAATAAAAGTACAAGTAAAGAAGTGTACAACGGAAGCAGCTAAATAACATGATGGACGTTTCCCCTCCCTCACAGCCTTCTGATGCTCCTCGGACTTAGGAGCAACGATAGAAGCCACCGGAGTAGTAGCTATTGACAGAACCCGCATAGAAGTGCCCGCAGGCCTGGGAGCATGGGCATCTGCACCACGAGTACTTGGAGGACAAGGACCAGTGACCAAAGGACTGTCTGACATAATTTTGGAAGCCATGGCTTCTACCCTACGCATCCTAGAATGAGGAGAAGGGCTACGAGAAGCCGGATCTCCAGTCTCGGGATAACAACCTGCGCAGGAGGAAGGCAGCTTGGCAGGACTTGGAAATTGCCCGTAATTCAGAAGGACTAGGTGGAGAACCTTGCAGAATCTCGCTAGGAACTTCGATGGGCTGAGGACAAAGGTTAGACAGATGGACATTGGGCACGATCCAGTCCTTGTCTTGCAGGACCTTTATCGCCCCTTAGACCCCACCATGAGGAAGTAGATGATCACTTTGTGAAAGTAGCCATGATGGAGTGGAGAACCGATGTACTGAATTATGCTTTCAAATGCCTCCCGCTTTGCCATCTCCACGCTCCGTTCCCGGCACTCCTCACCAACCTTCTACACCTCCTCAGCCATCTTCAGGTCCACGGTCGCACGACTCTCCGACAACTCACCCCGAAATGTCTCAACAGCCTTCACCGCCTCAGTACACGACACCTCGGCCTCCAACTTCAACCGAGAAGTCTTCTCGAGAGCCTCATTCAACGCCGCAATCTATGCAACTGAGTCATCTCTTTCTCTTTTCACCTTCCGAAGGCGCTCCAAGGGAAGGTCCCGTTCTTCGGCAAGTTTCCCACTCTCAACACCTTTTCGAATGGAGTTCAAAAGCAGCCGGGGCCTTCTGCAGCTCAGCAATTGTTCGAGAGTGACTGAGCCTTAGTCCCTCAAATTCCTGCACCAAGGAATCCGGCGCAGAAGACTCCAACTCAGCTACTCGATCCCCGAAAGCCTGGATATGCTCCATCAACAGGAAATTCCGAGAATTAAACTGATAAGAGAAAGACAAAAATGAGAAGGGAGTGAAAGAACGAGAAGCATTCAACAAAAAGACAAAGAACTTACATCCACTACAACATAAGAGATGGTGTCTTTGAACCACTTAATCCCACGATTCTGAACAGCTTCAACCTCACGAGGATCAACCACTTGGCGCAGTTGGGCAAAATCAGAACCGACACCATGTAAATCCTCCGCCAAGAGAGTCTCAACGGAACTACGATGAACCACTGAATCCATCGCCTCTTGCAAAGAAGTTCTCGCCTTCTGTCTGTCCATTGGGGCCACCATTTGACGGTTAACCTCACTACCCTGAGCCTCCACAACCTTTTATGGGCCGCCCTCCTGTCACGAACTTGAGAAGGACCCTTTCACTCGCCCTTGGAGCAGCACAAACATCAGAATTAGGTGGGGCAATCAAGCAATCCCTGTTGACCTCTCCAGACAAACCTTCAGTCACCCCAACAATACCTTCCTGCAACGTCGGAGAAGAAGGCTCAGGAACATCGGTTTCTCCGATACCCTCAATCCGGAGAGGTGCTCCCACTTCCCTCTCATAAACATCAGGCTGAATGGGCAAAGATGAAGAAACATGAGTAGGAGAAGCACGAGACACCATTGCCACCTCATGACCCCGGGGTGGTATAGAAAGAAAGGATAAATCGAAGGTCTTCGGAAGTGACCCTTGAGGCCAACCAAGATAATAGATAGACTTTATCAAAGGGGGAGCAGGGTCGTGGAAAACATTGAGATCCCTCTCTTGCAAGTTTTGCAATTCATCAAAGGCCTCCACACCTGAAGTAACCTCCAGAAAAGTGTCAGCCAAAGGATGAGGAGAAGAAGAAGGATCCCCACCCTGAACCGCAGTAACCGATTGGGATGACTGCACCTTTCCACGGGAAGATCTACCTCGCTCGACACCTTTCCACGAGAACACGAGCCCAGCTGACCACTAAGGATCGTAGTGGAAGTAGTGAACAAGACAGGGATGCTCGCGATCTACTGAAGAATAGCTGGACTCCCATCAACGACCTCCCAACGCTCCCAGGCCCTAGAGCTTACCGGATCCGGGATCATCCTAGGTTGGGACTGGCGTTCGAATAGGCCTCGGTGACAGGCACAAAGGATCGCAGGCGTCATTAGATTTGAAATTTCATTTTAGTTCCCAGAACGTTGAAATGTTATTATGCTGGTTCAAAGTTTTGAATCAGCGAAAAAAAAATTAGGACACTTCGTCTATTTGAGAAGAATTATATGATGTCCAAGTAAGTATTTCGTAAAGGTTTCCACGAGAACATAGATATACGAGTTAAGAATATGGATCACAAACAACCTTTGCCGAATAAAAGAATTATGTTGGTCGATTGAAGGTGAAATTCTTGTTTGTCACTTTGCTTCATCCTAATTACACATGCTTTAGTTGTTACTTAACATTACGTCCATTATGTCTGAATATTTGTACGAGTTTATCACATGATAATAATGATTTTCAATTGTTTTAATTTCTTAACTCATTTATTCACAAATTTATGATTCTTCAGATATTTCAATATGGGACTCAATATGTATACATGTATAGTTTACTTTTCACTGAGATGATATTAATTGTTAGCATGATATAATCACAGAAATGACAATTTGATTTAAGAATGTATGTTTTTAAATTTTATTTTTAATCATATGCGCATATTTACGATTTTTTATTTATTTGTTATACGTGAATATTATGTATTAGCCGTCAATTGGGAATGCACTAAGAGAATTGAGAGAAAAATTAAAAAAGAACATATTGCAAAGTGTATACAATTTCTAGTGATAAATTTTTGAGAAAAACTAATGAAAGATATAATCCAAGCTTTATTGATAAGTTCTTGAAAAGTATTATCACTTCATCTCTTTAATAAGATTATCCCCAATTCCACTTCATCCTTTACTCGTGTCCCTACACCCAAATTCATTGTCTTTTAACACATGTTGATACCAAAAAGAAGCTCCAAATTCATAATCCTTGAAGTCGTGATAGAAAAAAGTTGAGCAGATGCAGAAATAAAATGTTAGTGAATGGACTCTGATTTTCAAACAACTGTAACAAATCCTCAAGAAAATGAAATACTTATGCGTATATTAAAAAAATGTAGAATCCTATTAAAAAGTGGCTAAAAAGTACTGTGTTCCAACTAGATTCGAGCTTCAAAAAATCCAAAACTCTATAACATGGTATTAATCCACCTACTATATATGTTATAATCGGATATCATTAATTGCATTAAGCAAGAAACAATCGATTAGACCCGAAGACATGTTAATTGCATCATGCACATTGTCTATGGTGCATGTTGTGTGTGGTTCAACACTCTGGAAGCCATAACACGACTTTAGGCAGAGTTTTTGCAGCTTAAAAGTTAGGCGGAAAAGTGTTTTGAGAAGTTAGTTAGAAGCAGTTATTAACTAACATTTGAGCGCGTGTTTTGAGCTCAGTTTTATGCGTATATTAGCAGCTGAGTTTAAGTTAGATTTGCAGCTAATCATACACCAAATTCATCACTTGTAAAAGACTGAAAAATCTTAATAAAATTCTCTTTGTTATTCCCTTAGATGTAGGTTGAAGATCACATTGATATTCAATTCGAACCAAGTAAAATTGATTGTGTTGATTCCGTGATTTTAGTTCATTGTTCTAAGTGAGGTTGAGAGCATATCATCTGATCGATTTGAGTTCGTTTTATCTAGTAGATTTTACCTAATTTGGTTTGAGATTGGTTAATTCACAACAGAGCAAAATACGTGTTCGCAAACACATAAATTTGCACGCCACATACCATAGAGTACAACCGAATCGTAATTAGTCTCAAATCATAATGAAATAATGTAGCGTTGCACATTAGTTGTGCCTCATTTACTGCAACTGTAGTACTTTGTCTCCATCTCACTAAGCAGCATAGCGGCTTTCTCATGGCGGAGAATTATTTTGAAGCCAATGATGTGGCAGTCCATTAGTAGAAAATGCTACTCGAGAACATTCTCTGTAATAATTAACAAAATGTGCACCAGGTTAGATCCTCAAATTGAACTAGCATATAACTTAACAAGTGTTGCATACAGTGGTATCAATTGTTCTAAGTAAACGCCCCATAGCACGGTGAGCATGCACGTTGGAAGGTGTGTTTTATATGAAGTTGTTATAATTGTTATTCAGTTTGCGGGTCGACCTCAAAGCTATGTGCATCAATGTAGGTCTTGCATTTGGTAAATGTTTTCTTCATTTCAATTATTTTCGCTCTCATTTCGGCCATATCATATCCATCCTTCTCCCCTTCCAACGTCTGCACACTAGACGCATTTGCGTAAAATTCCAGGACACAAAACATGACCCTCCTTCTCCACCGAGAAACATGTGAACTTTCCCAGTTCCTTATCTAGTGTATTCATTCATGTCCTTGGGGGTTGATAACCAAATGCTCACAAACAAGGAAGTATCAGCACTACACAATAATGTCGATCATCAAAAATCTAAAATAACTGAATCCAAACAACTTGTAATCCAATTAAATTATAGTCCTACTTGTGAATACTAATTTTTTTCAATGAAATAGAGTCCGAGGTGAGGTCCCCGGGACTCAGATATATTAAAAATGAAACGAGAAAAATCAAGAGTTCACAAATGAATCAGCGGAATCGAAAAGACTCCCTATTACATAAATCATGAAAAATAGAACTACGAATGAAATTAGGATGAGACGACCACCAAGCGTCATCGGAATGCTGTTCTCCATAGGTAGCTAATGCGTCCACCGCCTTGTTTCCTTCATGAAAAATATGAGAAACTTGAAAATTGATAGAGTTTAAGAAGTTTAAAGTGCCAATCCACCGACTCCGAAGACTCCAAGGTACCTTATCGGATTTTGACTCAATAAGTTCCATGACATATGTGGAATCACTTTCCAGCCAAATATAATTCCAATTGAGTTCTCTAGCTTTTTCCATCGCAAATATAACTGCCCATATTTCTGATTCGAAAGAGAAGGTGGAGACTAGGTGATTGGCAAACGCCCCTAAACAAAACCCCCGTGCATTACGAAAAATACCCCCAGCACCTCCGATCCCCGGCGTTCCAGAGGAGCTACCATCAGTATTGCATTTGATCCATTCATGAATTGGTGGATGCCAAACCACAGAAATAATTCTCAGGGATTTTTGCGGAAGCATCTTCATATCAAAATTCTTGAGAATTCGAAAGTCATCAACCCAGTGTGCACAGCCAACACCAAAGAGCTCGACGTCCTTAATAGACTTCCACAAAGTGCGCAAAAGATCATGAATGTCCGGTTTGTGATCCTCAAATACACAAGCATTCTGTGTTTTCCAGAGGAGCCAAATACACGTCGCAATTGCCGTCGTCCAAAGAGCCAAAACTAGTAAACGAAAAGTTGTGTTTGCTGCATGAGTAACCATAACAGGCAGTGAATGATTGCAGGCAATCCAGTGCCTAAAGATACCCGCAATAGCATTCCAAGCCACTCTCGCAAAATCACAGTGTACCATCAAATGATTAATGGACTCAACCAAAGCATTACATAACCGACAAACCGATGCAAAATGGAATCCCCGTCGCATAAGCACATCTTCTGTAGGCAAACGTCCCAAAATCGCACGCCAACAAACCAGCGAGCGGGAAGGGGGAAGATACTCCTTCCAAATGAACTTATGCCATTCGGGATTTAGCGAGCTAGCATCATGGAGCGCTTGATAAGCACTACTAACCTGAAAACCACCGTCAGCAGTTAGAGCCCAAACGCACAAAACATATAGACTTGTTGTGGGTTTGAGAAATTTCATGCAAAATGAATCACTACAATTCATTGGTCACTACTCACCTGAACTGCATATCCCATAGTTAGTCTGCATATTATTGGCGTAATCCCTAACTAACCATGACATTTAAAATACATACCTAACATAGGTAATGGCTAAAACCATACGGCGATTTTTTCATCAATCAATTAATACATTGGGGTGGGTGTGATAAATGACCTTGAATAGATAAGTAACATTGTTCGTTCTGATTGGTTCTACCTTTACATTCACATTAGTCAGTGAAATCATTCTTGTAAAGGGATTCAATGAGCCAATCTCCACTGTCTCATGTTTTACATTGACTCTAGTGTGCACATCGTCTTTCATCGATTGAGATTTCGGTATTGAAATCTTCAGTGAGTAATATCGTTAGTGGAACCCAATTTTTGTATTTAGATAATTTAGGCAGTGTGGGAATGCAATTAATTGTGCACCGCACCATGCTATTAACATATATAGCCACATCATTCGCGTGTAGAACTTTTGTGACTGATATACATTAATAAATTATATGTTATATAGTTCATATTTGGGTTTTCTACGAAAGCATACTATCCATAACAAAATATGTTTATTGAATACTAGTAAAATGTATTATCTACTTTATGGTAATAAAAAGGTAAACATGATTATTCTACGTAAACCGTAACCTTCCTCCAACAATTACTATGCAAGTTGTATACCATGTATACACTGTTTCACTTTATATTGAACGAAGTTAGTTTAATAGCCAGATGAAAATTTGATGGTACAGTAACGAACTCGATATTACATTATATTATTTAATGAAGATTATAATATAATTAAAAGATGTAAAAACACACACTAAACTTCAACTTCTTATTGGCCAGTGTACTGTATTCATACGAGTTAAGCTTATTTTGTGAGGGGCAATGGTTGAAAATATTTATAAATCACTGTGGGTGATGGATAATTGCTAACTATGTACGGATTTATCTTTTTACTTGTATGCTACCTTTCCATCTGAAAAGGGACTTAAGTATAGGTACATTTGTATAGTTATATTCTGTCTTTCTTTAGAAAAGGTATCCAGCTAAATATTTCCCATATCATGAAACGATTAGTTACCTTATGTAGTTTATACCAAGATTTGTAAAATATATGGGCCGTATTCTAAACAAATACACCAATTTGCTGTCAATTCGAGTATTTATGTAGAAAATCTATCATGTTCAACAACAACTAACCCTATTAATATTCCATCTACCACGTTGTTTGTGCTAGTAAATCAGGGTCTCAAGTCGCTGATCTATCCTCCCACATCGTATGAGAGTAGGATGCAACGTCTCCGCGTAGTTTCTTGTAAAAACAATGATTCTTACTCCACCACAAACCGACCTGAGTCCGTTAATGAAGTTCCAAAGCCCAAATAAAGTGAACTGCCTAGATTTAGTTTCCACCGAGTTCATAATCTTCTCTTTAGCCCGGTCGTTCTCCTCTGCAATATCTTTCTTCTTATCTTCTCGTTGTCCCTCTGACCACATATATAGAGAGAGAAATCTATGTCCTCGAGGATAATAATGGACTTGCTCTAGGTTTGGATCAACAGCTTCTTGAACTTCGTGTTGTCCTTTACAGTCTTGAGTTCGAAATCATAAACATCATACTTCAGTAGATTGACAATATTGGTGACTTTCGATTCGGTTTGCCATTTGACTATACACCAGTTGAGTACTTTATCGGTGAACTATTGAAGCAATAAGTGTCTTTTGGCTTACCTTAGATGCACTCTCTAGAAAGATTTTGCAGGTGGCAGCAAGAAGCCTGGCATCTTGTTTCGATCTACAAGTCAGATAGCCCATTCTAGATTTATAGTGTATATGTTTAACATTGTAAATTGTTGGAATATATCCCATATTCTCCTTGGAAATGAACTAGGGCTTCCTCTGAATCTGGACCTTGGTTTCGGCTTGAAGACTGTGATCTAAAAAATCCACCAATTCCCTTCCCATTCATACTATTCAATGCCTAAGTAGCATCTTCCAATCTTTCATAATCAACAAATGCATTGTTTCGTTCTCTGTTGAATCTCAAATTGCTGTATTTTACCGAGCTTGAGAAATTCATTCTCCAAATATTCTTTAGAAAGAGATAGGTTGTTTCCAGACACCCACAAACTTTTGCAATGTTTAGCTGGTTTAGCGAACTCGATTTTAAAAGGGTTTCCAAGGATGACGTTGTAACACCCCTAAAAATATTTTTATTTGGTAACTCAAAATAGTATTTGAGTATATTTCAATTTAGTCCTTCAACTTTTAGAAATCTTATAATTGACCCCAAGTATTTTCTTTTAGATCAATTGAGTCCTTAAAACTTTCAAAATGGTCCTTTATAATTTTTAAATATCCAAAAATACCTTTATAAGGGTAAATTTTCACATTTACTCCTAGATATTTATATCTTATAATAGTTAGAAGTAGAATACGGTAAAAGTAATTTCTTGCTTTGTCTTCATTCATTCAATAATAGTAGATATTTCTTATGTTTAATATTATAAAATTCAAATCAGAGATAAGGGGTAAGATTTCTGGAAAATTCATCATAAATAGGGGTGGTCAAGTTAAAATAAAATAACATTTGGGTAGGGACTCAATTTAATTCCTTGTCTCCCATTTTAACCTATAAAAGGAGGGCTTCCTTCAACAATTTTTCTCACACCTCAAACGTCTGAATCTCTCTTCACTCTCTTCACGAAAAATCTTCTTAAGTCTTCTAGCTAAGAAAAATGTTTCCAGCAATTTTCCAGTTCAAAATTTCCGAGAAAAATCCCTAGTCCCGAAACTTGCAAGCCCCAAACTAAATATCAAACCTTCATCTTTTGAGCTGATTTTTGGAACAGAGACTCTTGATCGTGTCTTTAACAAAACCCCTCAATCAATTTCATATTTTAACTAGTTCTAGACATTCGATTTAAGGTAACTCTCGGACTGCTACAGCTTTCAGCCCTAACTGTGCGCATTCATTTTGTTTCTTAAATTAATACTAAAATCCGGATGATAAATAGCAATTTGATGATAAATACGTGTTGCTAACATCCTAAGGAATGTTAAAAGTCATTTTTGTTAATTTTAATCTTGTGTTAGTTTCTGTTTTGAATTTAATAACATATTAATAGTTTATGTAGCACATTTTCATATTTACTTTCTTGCTTACTTTAGTTTCGTATAAGTTACTTTAGTCACTTAATGATCTAGTCATATAACTTGATTCTTATATTATACTTAAGTTGTACAATGATTTATTTTGATGATTTTAATAACCTTGTGACTTTTATGATTATATTAATCTTACGAACACTAATTTATAATTTATGATAACAATTACGACATGTTATATGACAAAAGTGATACTTATATGTTAATTCCATATCTTCATGAAAACATTTGCTTGGTTAGTGAATTATGGTGATAATGTAAGAATTAGTTAATTATCTTAAAGATAATTTAGAAAAAATAAATATTTATTATTTGAAAGATTGTTAACACCTTTAAATTTATTTAGGAGACGGTCGACTTTTGCCAGAAAATCAAGGATTAGAAGGAGGTGAGATTCATGTGGTTTATTCCAGCCCTTTTGGCATTTGGCCCTGAGATTTTTGGACAGAACAATTGTGATTATTTATTTCCAATCATGATCAACCTTTATCACGTTTCTCGTTTCACACCTGTTATCTCATTTCGTAATTCACTTGCTAAAATACTGTTAAACTAAACCTATTCTTAATCCATTATCACATTCTTATGAAAATGTATTAACACATCAGAGATTAAATAATTAATTCTTGAACTGTGCAACGGGCAACCAACTATGTTCGGCCTATGTAGCTCAAAAACGAGCAACGGATTTTATCCGGCTTACTAGCTCATCTGATATTTCTATTTCACCCATTGGGACGCCTTTGGGAAGTTGGGCCTACGGATTGAGATAATTTACTGCTGGGCAACACGGGTTGTCGGTTAGTAATTTAAATTAATACCCATTCTATCTAAGTGTCGTTTGCAGTCAAGAGTTGGTTGTAACCCGCGTGTTAGACTGGCATGTACTCCAGCATGTCTTCTGTTCTGTTACGAGGTCACTCCTCGTAGGGAGGTATACGGTTAAATTTTCGGTGTTATGGTTGGATATGTTATAAGTAATTGCACAAGTTCATTATTCCATATTAATCCTGTTATTATTGGTTCTTTTCGTTCTAATACCTTACTGATAACCTGAATAGATTTTTGTTGCAATAAATCTGTCATTATTGTTAAAAATCTCACTAAGTCCTCTAAGACTTACATCTCTCTTATTTTTCTGTCCATTCTCAGAACAAGAGTGATATTACCTGGCTGGATCGACTATCTTTGAATTACTGCAATTTTATTTAAAGCTTTATGGATTTTAATAAGCATATTTGGTCTCTCAAACCAAAATATGTCCGAAATATCGTTTGCTCGTGTGCTTGAATAATTATGTCTTAAGATTTGTGGTTTGTAATAATTAACTGCTATTGTAACCTTGAAATTTTTCCGCTGCAATAAATAAGTTTGTTTGACTTTATTCGATTCTGTTCAGTGGGACCCTCTACGGTATTATTGAGGTTTGAAATCACATATCGATTTTGGACTTCAATAAGACTTTAGATTTTGGGGCCTCACAGACGTGGCCATCTTGCTAAATTTTTTATTTATGAAATACAAAATCAGGGCAAGAGAAGGGGAACGAGGGTTACAATTTGCGCACGTGGCTTGCACTCTCTTCACACGTGTGTTGTGCCACTTCGAATGTTGCATTAATTTTTTTGTTGCATCTTCTAGTACACTACTTTATTTTTTTCCATGTGTTTCCCTCGCGCATCAAAGATGTTACTATATTTAACGTGTCTCTTGAGAAGAACTCTGAAAAACCAAAAGAGTCAGGTGATGCAGGCATTGCTCAGAATGGTTATGAATCTGCAGACCTTCTAATGGTCTCATAACGGAATCCTAAAAGAGAATGGGTGATAGATTCAGGGTGGACTGAAAGCGAAGGTGGATCTGTAAAACTTGGCAACAATAAACCATGTAAGATAGATGGAATTGGCTCTATCAAATTCAGGATGGATGATGGCAAAACCAGACATTTAACAGAAATGAAATATGTCCCTAAACTAAAAAGAAATCTTATATCTCTCGGTTAATTAGATAGAAAAGGTTTTCTGTTCAGTTGCAAGAATGGTGTTTTGCAAGTATTGAAAGGGTCTACAGTTGCACTGAAAGGCTTCAGAAAGAATGGTTTATACACTCTTGAAGGAGGTGCCATTGAAGGGTCTATCGCAACAGCTAAAAGTAATACAGACTCTAAAGTAGAACTATGGCATAAGTGGCTTGCACATGTGAGGGAGAAAGGTCTTGTTGAGCTGCAAAAATAAGATATGTTAGGAGATGAGAAATTGGACAAACTTAGTTTCTGTGAAGAATGTGTTCTTGGAAAGTCCTGCAGGGTGAAGTTCACAAAAGGAGTTCACAGAAGTAAGGAAACACTAGATTATATTCATGCTGACTTGTGGGGTCCCTCAGGAACCCCATCTCACACAGGTGCAAGATATTTTCTATGTTTGGTGGACGATTTCTCACGAAAAATATGGGTTTATACTCTGAAGTCGAAGGATGATGTCTTTGAGACTTTTAAGACTTCGATTACTTTGACAGAGAATCAGACAAGCAGGGAAGTTAAGAGACTCATAACAGATAATGGGCTTGAGTTATGTGCTGAATACTTCAATGAATTGTGTAGAAAGAATGGAATCTTAAGGCACAAAACTGTAGCAGGCACTCCACAGCAGAATGGCCTAGCTGAGACGTTCAATACAACTTTTCTTGAGAGAGTTAGGTGCATGTTACATAGTGCTGCTTCGCCAAAGGTGTTATGGGCAGAAGCTGTTACCAGAGCTGCTTACTTAATCAATAGATGTCCTTCTGCAGCCTTGGATATGAAAACACAGTAAGCAGCTTGGTCTGGACATGCACCTGATCTAAGTAAACTAAAGGCGTTTGGATGTGTGGCTTATGCACACATAAGGCAGGATAAATTAGAGCCAAGAGCTCTAAGATGCATGTTTGTTGGATACCCTGATGGAGTGAAAGGGTACAAGCTATCGTGCTTAGAAGAGGGGCATAGAAAATTCTTATAAGTAGAGATGTAATCTTCAATGAATCAAAGATGGCTTTTAAGAAAGCTGAAACAAAGAAGGATCAAAATGATTCTGAAGATAAGACTAAAGAGAGGTATCAAGTTGAGGTGGAGCCAACAGAACAAACCAAAGAGACTCAAGCTGGAAGTTGGTTGTTGGAAGAAGAAGAGGAAGAAGTTACTCAGAAACAACACCTGAGCTTCTTCATGATACACCTGAAGAACAGGAGGAAGAATCATATATGTTGACAAGAGATAGAACCAGAAGGCGAACTAAATCTCCAGAGAGGTATGGATATGCTAATTTACTAGCTTACTCATTGGTAGCTGCTAGTAAAGTACTTGAAGTAGAACCTAAACACTACCAAGCAGCTATAAATAGTAAAGATAAGCATAAATGGATGGAGGCAATGAATGAAGAAATGAATTCACTGCACTCAAATAATACATGGGAGTTGGTGAGAAAACTTATAGGTTCAAAGGTTGTCAGCTGTAAATGGATTTACAAGAGAAAGCAAGGTATTCCTGGTATTGTACTGAGCAGATATAAGGCAAGGTTATTTTCTAGAGGATTCGCACAGAAAGAAGGAATAGACTACTATGTTGTTTTCTCTCCTGTTGTAATTTACAGATCAAGAAGGATTTTTCTGTCAATGGTAGCAAAGTATGTCCTAGAGTTACAAATGGATGTTAAGACTGCTTTCTTGTATGGAGAATCGGAGGAAACCATTTTTATGAAACAGCTAGAACGATTTGAAGTTAAGAACAAAGAGGACTTTGTGTGCAAACTACAGAAATCACTCTATGGTTTAAAGCAATCACCAAGGCACTGGAATAAACGATTTGACGAGTTTATGACTCATATTGAGTTCACAAGAAGCAAGTTTGATAATTGTGTATACATCATGGCTCTAAAGATGATTTTGCAATCTTACTACTGTATGTGTATGATATCTTACTAGTCAGCAACAGCAAGAAGCTAGTAGCCGAGATAAAAGCACAACTGAAGAGTGAGTTTGAGATGAAAGATATGGGACCAACCACTAAGATATTGGGTATGGAAAGTATAATAGATAGAGCAAAGAGTGAGTTTGAGATAAAAGCACAACTGAAGAGTGAGTTTGAGATGAAAGATATGGGACCAACCACTAAGATATTGGGTATGGAAATAAAAATAGATAGAGCAAAGAGTGTGCTATACCTATCACAAGAAGAATACCTGAAGAAAATCCTTGAAAAGTTTGGAATGTCAACTACTAAACCAGTGACTACTCCAATGTCTCAACAGTTCAAGTGTAGTAATGAACACTCTCCTAAAGATGGTGAAGTGAAGGAGTCATGGATACGATCCCTTATGCAAATGTTGTTGGTTCACTGATGTATTCTATGGTTTCACAAGAACGGATCTTGCATACTCAATGAGTATAATCAGCAGGTTCATGTCTAATCCTGGCAAGACACACTGGAAGGCACTTCAATGGATTATAAGATACATCAGAGGCTCATTGAATAAGGTGCTAACCTATGGTGGAGTTGAGAAGGATGATGAGGAGATCATGGGATTTGTAGATTCTGACTATGCTAGATGCCTTGACACAAGGAAGTCTTTGACAGGATATGTGTTTACTGCATTTGGAACAGTAGTGAGTTGGAAAGCAAGCTTACAAAAGGTAGTTGCTCTATCAACTACTGAAGCTGAATATATTGCTCTGACAATAGCAATGAAAGAGGCTCTTTGGATACAAGGAATAGCTAAGGAGCTTAGACTACAGAAAAGTGTTATCACAGTCTACTGAGACAACCAAAGTGCCATTCATTTGTCCAAGAATTAGATGCACCATGAAAGGACAAAGCATGTGGATATCAAGCTCCATTTTGTCAGAAAGGTGATAACTAACGGAGTTGTGAATGTCAAGAAAATATCTAGTGATCACAATCCTTCAGATATGATCACTAAAGTACTGCTTGGAACTCATAAACTTGACTGGAAGATAGCCTGAAATAGGCTGGTGGAGCCTTGGGAAACCAGGTTGGTGAAGTCTGTGATTTCTATGATGTATAGCATTTTGATGCTGAACAAAGGTGGAGAATTGTGAAAATGTTGGTTCATCATCAGTGCAGGGGAACGGTTGCAGAAGATGTTAAAAGCATGTTGAACAAATTTAGTTACTTTAGTTAAAAACATAACAGTTTTGAGCGGGAAAAGCTGTTAGTTTGAGAGTTGATTTGTTCCTCGGTTTTCACAGGATATATTGTTTAAAAATAGGAGTTTGTTAGCTGTTGTTTCATAAGAGAGATACACGAGAGTTGTGATGCAATTACAATCTGTAAATTCTCTGAAAACACTGAATAAAACTAATCATCTTTTCTCCCTTGGACGTAGGCACTTGATCACATTGATCTTCCGCTGAACCAAGTAAATCTTGTTGTGTTGTGTGCGCTGATTGTTCTGTGTTCATGCTGTGATCATGTGCGTAGTTCATCTGGTGTTTTTGTGATTCAATTAGGTTAGATTCAACTGTTTAATTTGATTCAAACTTTACAAAATAAAGTGAATTAGTTAGATTTAGTTTCCACCATGTTCTTCATCTTCACATTAACCCAGTCGTTCTCCCCTGCAATATCTTTATTCTTATCTTCACCTTCCTTGGCTTTTTCATTGTACCTCTGACCAGATAAATGGAGAGAGGAATAGATGTCCTCGAGGACAATAATGGACTTGCTTGAGGTGTGGATCAATAGCTTCTTGAATTTCATATTGTCCTTGACGGTCTAGAGTTCGAAATCAAAAACATCATACTTCAGTAGATTGACCATATTGGCGATTTTCGTTTTGGTTCGCCATTCGACTATACACGAGGCAGCAAGAAGCCTGGCATCTTGTTTCAACCTACAAGTCAGATAGCCCTTTTTTAGATTTATAGTGTATATGTTTAATGTTGTAAATGGTTGGGATATATCCCATATATTCATTGGGAATGAACCAGGGATTCCCCTAAATCTGGACCTTACTCCCGGCTTGAAGACTGTGATCTAAGAAAATCCACCCATATCTGGTCACCCCCAATTCGCTTCCCATTCATACTATTCACTGCCTGAGTAGCATGTTCCAATCTTTCATAATCAACAAATGCATTGTTTCGTTCTCTGTTGAATATAAATTGTTGTATTTTACCAAACTTGAGAAATTCTTTCTCCAAATATTCTTTAGAAACAGATTAGCTGATTCCAGCAATCCACAAGCAAGGTTTTGCAAACTCGATTTTAAAAGGGTTTCCCTGGATGACGTGGCCCTGTAGCCAAAATTTTGATTTAAGCAATACAGAATCTGGGCGAGATATGGGGAACGAGGGTTGCCATTTGTGCACGTGGCTTGCACATCTTTACACGTGTGTTATTCCACTTCGAATCTTGAATTAATTATTTTTGTTGCATCTTCTAGTACAATACTTCATATTTTGCCATGTGTTTGCCACGCTCGTCAACTACGTTGCAATATTTAACGTGTCTCTTGAGAAAAAACATTGATCGATAGTGTTGGGCCTTTTAGTATTGTTAAATTTTAATTTGATTTAGGATTATATAGTAAGCTAGAGTTAGTAATTGTAAATTACATTTGTTAGTCAATATTATATCTGTTTTTCGTTTTGTATTTTTGATAAGTAAAAGTAAATTAATTTTTTCGAGTAATGTCCTAAGTTGTCAAAGGTTTATAGTTATGGAATTAAAATTTCCGTTAACTTGCGAAATAGGATCTGATCTATTGGACATTTTCTTTTTTCTTATTTAGACTGATCATCTTGAGCCTACAAGGGAGATGGTACGAAATTTAAGGATTCGACCAAAGCTTTGAATGCTTCTTAATCACAATACGATAACTCTACGCGCTTATCTATCCTCCCACACCGTATGAGAGAAGGATGCAACGTCTCCGCATAGTTTGTTGTAAAAACAATGATTCTTACTCCACCACAAAGCGACCTGAGTACGTTAACGAAGTTCCAAAGCCCAGATAAAGTGAACTGGCTAGATTTAGTTTCCACCAGTTTCTTCATCTTCTCTTTAACCTGGTCATTCTCCTCTGCAATATCTTTCATCTTATCTTCACCTTCCTTGGCTTTTTTATAGTCCCTCTGACCAGATAAATAGAGATAGCAATCGATGTCCTCGAGGACTATAATGGACTTGCTCGAGGTCTGGATCAACAGATTCTTCAACTTCATGTTCTCCTTGACGATCTTGAGTTACAAATCATAAATATCATACTTCAGTAGATTGACCATATTGGCAACGTTCGATTCAGTTCGCCATTCGACTATACCCCAGTTGAGTACTTAATCGATGACCTGCCAACGCAATAGGAGTCTTTGGGCTTCCTCTAAATCTGGATCTTGGTCTCAGCTTGAAGACTGTGATCTAAGAAAATCCACCCGTATCTGGTCGCCCCCAATTTGTTTCACATACATACCATCCCGTGCCTGAGTAGCGTCGTCCAATCATTCATAATCTACAAATGCATTGTTTCGTTCTATATTGAATCTCAATTGCTGTATTTTACCAAACATGAGATATTCTTTCTCCAAATACTCTTTAGAAATAGATTGGCTAATCCCAGCGACCCACAAACTTTTGCAAGGTTTTGCTGGATTAGCGAACTCGATTTTTAAAGGGTTTCAATGGATTACGTGGCCCTGTAGGCTAATGTTTTATTTAATAAATACAAAATCTGGGCAAGATATGAGGAACAAGGGTTACAATTTGCGCACGTGGCTTGCACGCTCTTCACACGTGTGTTGTGCCACTTCAAATCCTGCATTAATATTCTCTGTTGCTACTTCTAGTACACTACTTTATTTTTTTCCACGTGTTTCCCTCGCTCGTCAACTATATTGCTGTATTTAACTTGTCTCTTGAGAAAAATTATTGATCGATTGTGTTGGGCCTTTTAGTATTGATAAATTTTAATTTTATTTAGAATTATATAGTAAGCTAAAGTTGGTGGTTGTAAATTATATTTGTTAGTCAATATTAAATCTATTTTTGGTTTTGTATTTTGGATAAGCAAAAGTTAATTAATTTATTCGATTAATGTCCTAAGTTGTAAAAGGTTTATAGTTATGGAATTAAAATTTCCGGTAACATGCTAAATATCCTCAATATACAAAACCTTAATAGGTAATGGAATAAATAAGATCTGATCTATTGGACATTTTTTTTTATTATTGAGACTGATCATCTTGAGCCTACAAGTGAGATGGTACAAAATTTAAGGATTCGACCAAAGCTTTGAATGCTTCAAAACCACAATCCGATAACTCTATGCGCTTATCTATCCTCCCACATCGTATGAGAGAAGGATGCATTGTCTCCACGTACTTTTTTGTAAAAACAATGATTCTTACTCCACCACAAAGCGACCTGAGTACGTTAATGAAGTTCCAAAACTCAAATAAAGTGAACTGGCTAGATTTAGTTTCGACAAGGTTATCCATCTTATCTTTAACGTAGTCGTTCTCCTCTGCAATATCTTTCTTCTTATCTTTACCTTCCTTGGCTTTTTCATTGTCCCTCATACCCGATAAATAGAGAGAGCAATCTATGTCCTCGCGGACAATAATGGACTTGCTCGAGGTGTGGATCAACAACTTCTTGAACTTCGTGTTGTCCTTGACGATCTTGAGTTTGAAATCATAATCATCATACTTCAGTAGATTGACCATATTGGCGACTTTCGATTCGGTTCTCCATTCGACTATACACCAGTTGAATACTTTATCGATTAACTGCTGAAGCAATAAGTGTCGTTTGGCTTACCTTGGATGTATTCTCTAGAAAGATCTTGCACGTGGCAGCAAGAAGCCTGGCATCTTGTTTAAATCTAGAAGTCAGATAGCCCTTTTTCAGATTTGTAGTATATATGTTTAATGTTGTAAATTGTTGGGATTTATCCCACATGCTTGGGACTGAACTTGGGCTTCCTCTTAATCTGGGCCTTGGTCCCGGCTTAAAGACTGTGAGCTAAGAAAATCCACCCATATCTGGTCACCCCCAGTTCGCTTGCTATTCATACTATCCTGTGCCTGAGTAGCATCTTCCAATCTTTCATAATCTATAAATGCATTGTTTCGTTCTCAGTTGAATATCAATTGCTGTATTTTACGAACATGAGAAATTCTTTCTCCCAATATTATTTAGAAACAGATTGGCTTATCCAAGCCACCCACATACTTTTGCAAGGTTTCTTGGTCTAGAGAACTGGACTTTAAAAGGGTATCCACGGATGACGTGGCCCAGTAGCCAAAACTTTGATTTAAGAAATACAAAATCTGGGCGAGATATGAGCAACGAGGGTTACCATTTGCGCACGTGGCTTGCACGCTCTTTACACGTGTGTTGTACCACTTCGAATCTTGCATTTATCCATGTTGCTATCTTCTAGTACATTACTTTATTTTTGCCTCGTGTTTGTTTCCCTCACGAGTCAACTATGTTGCTATATTTAACGTGTCTCTTGAGAAAAATCATTGATCCATTGAGTTTGGCCTTTTAGTATTATTAAATTTTAATTTGATTTAGAATTATATAGTAAGCTAAAGTGAGTAGTTGTAATTTATATTTGTTAGTCAATATAAAATCTGTTTTTCGTTTTGTATTTTGGGTAAGCAAGAGTAAATTATTTTATTGGATTAATGTCCTAAGTTGTAAAAGGTTTATAGTTATGGAAAATTTCCGTTAACTTGCTAAATATCCTCAATATGCAAAACCTTAATAGGTAATGGAATAAATAGGATCTGATCTATTGGACATTTTTTTTTTGTTATTTAGACTGATCAGCTAGAGCCTACAAGGGAGATGGTACGAAATTTACGGATTCGACCAAAGCTTTGAATGCTTCAAAACGACAATAAGATAACTCTATGCGCTTATCTATCCTCCCACATCGTATGAGAGTAGGATGCAACATCTCCACGTACTTTGTTGTGAAAAAAGTGATTCTTACTCCATCACAAAGCGACCTGAGTACGTTAATGAAGTTCCATAGCCCAAATAAAGTTAACTGGCTAGATTTAGTTTCGACCAGGTTCTTCATCTTCTCTTTAACCTGGTCATTCTCCTCTGCAATATCTTTCTTCTTATCTTCACTTTCCTTGGCTTTTTCATTGTCCGTCCGTTCCGATAAATAGAGAGAGCAATCGATGTCCTCGAGGACAATAGTGGACTTGCTCAAGGTGTGGATCAACAACCTCTTGAACTTCGTGTTGTCCTTGACGGTCTTGAGTTTGAAATCATAAACATCATACTTCAGTAGATTGACCATATTGGCTACTTTCGATTCGGTTCGCCATTCGACTATACACTAGTTGAGTACTTTATTGATGAACTGCTGAAAGCAATAAGTGTCTTTTGGCTTACCTTAGTTGCATTCTCTAGAAAGATCTTGCACGCGGCAGCAAGAAGCCTGGTATCTTGTTTCGATCTAAAAGTCAGATAACCCTTTTTTTAGATTTATCGTGTACATATTTAATGTTGTAAACTTTTGGGATTTATCCCATACTGATTGGGAATGAAGTTTGGCTTCCTCTGAATCTGGACCTTGGTCCCGGCTTGAAGATTGTGATCTCAGAAAATCGACCCGTATCTGGTCAACCCCAATTCGCTTCCCATTCATACTATTCACTGCCTAATTAGCATCTTCCAATCTTTCATAATCAACAAATACATTGTTTTGTTCTCTGTTGAATCTCAATCGCTGTATTTTACAGAACTTGAGAAATTCTTTCTCCAAATTCTATGCCCAGAACGTTATGCATCAAACCAAGATCAGTCATTTCAAACTCAGTCATCATCGATTTCTTAAACTTTTCAAACATGAACATACCATTTCCTGTAAAAATAAGATCATCTACATATAAGCAGACAATAAGAATTTCTTCATTTTTCCTAACTTTAACAAAAAGTGTATGCTCTCCCTCTTTCAAGAAATAAGTTTAAATGCGACTGTACCAAGCTCGTGAAGCTTTTTTAATTCCATAAAGTGGTTTCTTTAACATATAAACTATATGTTCACTTCCAACCTTAACATATCCAGGGGTTTGATCAACATATATCTCTTCATCAAAGTTCCCGTGAAGGCATGCGGATTTAACATCCATTTGATAGGTAGGCCATGAATTCTACGATGCAATTGCTATCACCAATCTGATGGTATCATTCCTTGCTACTGGAGCAAACACTTCTTTGTAATCTACACCATATTCTTGCCTATACCCCTTGGCCACTAATCTCGCCTTATACCTTTCAACTTTTCCATTTTCTCTTCGTTTAGTTTTGAAGAGCCACTTTACACCAACTGTTTTGTGCCCTCGTGGAAGGTCAGACAACTCCCATGTGTAATTTCTTTCAATGGCTGCAATTTCTTCGTCGATTGCTTTTTGCCATTATTCTTCTTTAACAACACTTTCAAAGGTTGTGGGATCACAATGTGAAAATAAAGCAAAGTGAGTAACAGGATCCTCAATTTGATTGATACCAGTTACCTCAAAATCTCTCATCCATGTAGGCTTTCTTCGGTTACGACGTTCACGAGGTTCACTAACTTCACCTGGAGTTTCAGCACTAACTGGTGAGGTTTGAACCGCTGCCGGGACATCATTTTGAGGGAATTCTCGAGTTTGTTGGAGTGTAGATTCATTTTGTTCAAATTCAGAATCTAAAATGCGTTGACTTTCCTGCATTGTACTCCATTTCCAAGCTTTTTCTTCATAAAAAATGGCATCTCTTCTGGTCACAGTCCTTGTAGTCAGTGGCTTATACAGTTTATATGCCTTTGATGCTTCACTTACACCAAGAAATACACAGTTTTCAGCCTTGTCATCGAGTTTCTTTCTTTTCTGGTCAAGAACATGAGCCTAGAGGCTATGCCGGCCAAATATCTTGAGATGATCTACAGCTGGTTTACGTCAACTCCAAGCTTCCTCCGGTGTCATGTTTGAAACAGCAAAAGTAGGACTTCTATTCAGCAGTACGAATACTCCAATTTACAGCTTCTGGCCAAAATACTTTCCTTACTTTCCCTTTTGCTAGCAGGCCTCTAACCATGTTAAGGATTATTCTATTTTTAATCTACCACACGACGACAAATCCGAGGAATTCCTGTGCTTTGTTGTGAAGATAGGATTCCCTTTCTCAAGCAACAAGGTGAAATACGAGGCTCTGCTCATTGGCATGAGATTAGCCAAAGAAGGAGAGATGGTTCTGGTCCACTTCCATAGCGACTCGCAACTTGTAGTTCAGCAAGTCAATGGCACATACGAAGCTCGAGAAAAATGAATGTAGGATTACTTGTCCGCGGTACGACAATCGCGCAAATGCTTTGAGGAGTTCACTCTTATTCAGATTCCTCGAGTGGGAAATGAGGAGGTAGATGCCTTATCCTGAGACACAACAGGCATGCATCCAATCGGAACCCGCCAGGTAACATTCCTCACTATCAACTCTTCGAAAAAAGCCATGTCGCATTAGAGGCACTAAATATTGACGAGGGTAGCAAGAAAGGATGGATGGCAGAAATTATAGCGTACTTGAAAAACCCGGAAAAATATGAGAACGATCTTGAGGCTCGAAGTTTGGGCAAAAGAGCCACTCGGTTCTTTTTGAAAGATGGGGTTTTGTACAAGAAGGGATTCTCCCAACCTTATCAACGCTGCCTGGACGAAGATGAAGCATTAGAAGTGATGCGAGAAATTCATGAAGGAAGTTGTGGAAACCATTCGAAAGGAAGAAGCCTCGCACAGAAGATACTCCGGCTAGGGTACTTTTTACCCACTGTGCAGAAAGATACTAAGGCATTTACTCAGCAATGCGAGCATTTCCGAAGGTTGCGCCAATGTCTCATTTGCCCACCGCAGCATGGGAACCCAATCACGTCTCATGTCCCTTTGATAAATGGGATATCGACATCGTCGGACCACTGATACAAGACCGAGGACAGAAGAAGTATCTCCTGGTTGCCGTAGAATATTTCACCAAGTGGGTTGAAGCCGAGCCAATGGCACAAATCACATCAGTAGTCGTCATCAATTTCCTGTGGAGAAATATCTTGTGCAGATTCGGAGTCCCCCGAATCCTAGTAAGTGATAATAGTCTAGAATTCACAAGTGAACAACTGGCCAAATGGTGCAACCACTGGAAGATACAACGTCGTTTCACAGTCTAACAGTCAGGTGGAGATCACGAACCGCACCTGATACAAGGACTCAAAGCGCGCCTCATGGCTTATCAAGGAAAATGGGTCGAGGAAATCAGTGGCCTCTATGGGTCTACCGCACCACGACAAGAACCACAACGGGGGAAACACCATTCAGCCTGGCCTATAAACATGAAGCAGTTATCCCGGAAGAAATATCGATGCCCAGCTGGAGAATTCAGGAATACAACGAAGAAAGCAACAAGGATCACATGGTTTTAGAGTTGGATTTGCTAGAAGAACATCGTAGAAAAGCTGCACTGCGAACCACCTGCTACAACGCACAGATGGAAAGGTACTACAACAAACGCGTGAAGAAACGAACCTACCAAGTAGGCGACTTGGTTCTTAGGCGAGTGGGAGCCTCGGAGAACATAGGGAAACTTGACCTTGCTTGGGAGGGACCCTTTCAAATCACTCGCATACTTGGAGCAGCCACATATCAACTACGAGACATGCAGGGTCGAGATTATCCGTTCTTGGCACGTACTCAACCTTCAAAAATTTTACCCTTAAAGATAACTTACCAGAATGGAAGAAGTTTCACCCTCGAGAGAAACGAGGGGGAGTAAGAACCCTTAGGTTCTGGTTAAGATACACAAACAAGTTTTAAATTTTTACTTGTGCTTAGTATTATGTAAGTAAGGAGAACTACGTTCGGCTTGATTCCCAGTTTTGTCATAAGGGATACGTAGGAAGCTCGACAGTTACACGAGTTGAGCCCCAAAAATAAAAATAAATAAATGTACACCAACACACACGCACCAAAAAAACTAACGTTGCACGTAATAGCCCGGAAAAATATTAAAACATAAAAATATATAAAATTAGAGGGCGGAACAGGTTAACAATGAGTCTAAATTCTCACTACTAAAATAGAGTGTTACAATACACTTAAAGTAACACGAGCTAAGATATAATACTTAATCTCGATCTCGAGGTGAATATGTGTCAGCACTCCAAGGTCACTGAGCTCTACTCCTGAAAGTCTAAGTCTGGGAGGAACGAAAAAAGAAAACATTTGATGAGATAAAAATCTCAGTGAGTGTTCATGGTGTGCGTGCAGATCATGATTTTCTTGATATAATACTTGTTTTTCAAAATATTTGAGACAGAGAAGCGAGACGGAACTTGCAATAATTTTGACTGTGAGAGTCATAACTAGTTTAACTAGAAACCAATTTATAGTAAGTAGCTTCAACGAAAACTTTATTTTTTGACATAAATCAATTTTATTGAAACGTTAGTCTCTGACAGAAGCAACTGTAGCTGAAACTTTAATCTTGGCCATAACACTTTAACGGAAACATTGATCTTTAACACATCAATTTATCAGAAACGTTGATCCTTACAGATCACTTAATATGAATTTTTAACTGAAACATTAGCCACTTATAATGACGAGGTCCACGTACTTTTGTCGATGCAGACCAACCTTATCACCTCATACAAACAGACCTTGTCTCCCCATGTAAGGAGCTACCTTACAATCTGAAACACATGCCATGGTACATGTGGAAAACTACGACCCAACAAAGACACAACGAACTCCCGATGTGTCTAAGAGGGAATGGGCCATGGGGACATCAGGCCCAATCGGCAAGCCCTCCGCCGCCCGGTGGCACTCCATGCACACCCAAGCCAAGTTGGATCCAACTAACTGAGAGGGACATATCCAAACATGACGGGACATAATCATCATAAATGACAAAACAATTTTGTTCAAAGGATTTAACGATCCACATGTTTTAGGAAATTGACTTTGAGTAAACAATATATAATATACGTAATTTATCTACATAGATATACATCCATGCATCCTTCCAGTTTTTCAAAAATACGTAATAACTTTGTGAACACTCACCTTACGTCCAAATGCAAGGATTCGAGATACCCCAAAGTTAAGCTCATCTACCTATTGGTCAAGCGAAAGATCAACTCCAACACCTCTAGACTTAATCCTAACATAAAGAAAGCAAATCTCAAATGGTGATTACTAATCTTAACTTATCTTATATACATATACATATAAAAATCATATGATACACATTACACACAAAGAGATAATATAATCACATGCAATAAATAATTTAATTACAAACATAAAATACTTACTTAATCCACTAATTTTAATTTAGAACAACATATTGGAACTATAAGATTCAAAACTAAATTATGGCAGTTTAATTTACTATCTTATGTGAAATCATGAACTCTTCAATATTCCATAAAATCTCTAAATAAGTTTACCAACATAATGACATAACCATATAAATTCATGAATTTAGAAGAGCCTTAACGTGCTCCAATAATTTTCTAAACTTATTATACACTTTCCCGGAGGATTTTCTGGCAGTAATTTTGTAACACTTTTATAAAATTCATTACCAGGGATAAATTCTTAAAAGTTTACAGTGTGTTTATTCACACCTTGAATTTATTATATAAAAAGTTTTAATTATAACACACGTCATTTGATGGGTAAAACAATTCGTCATTTAAGGAGTCTCATATTAGAAAAACACTAGAGATAGTCACTTACACAAGTTATAATAATATAATCATAGTATTAGCAATTCAATAAATAATTAAAAATTATTATTTTACCATGCATAAGGAAGTGGGGTTGTCCATCCATTCTCCTTCTTCACTTTTCGTTTCTTCAAGTGAAATTGTAATACGTGTGTATGCATATATGTATATATTAGTGAGTGATGATATATAACTTACATTAGAGATGGACATGTGGAGGATAAAGAAAGGACTTTAAGGTTAGTTGCCTATTGCATGCCAAGTGTCCCTCATTAGGTGGGCTTTTGTTGATTCATCCATACAAGACCTTTTTGGCAATTATACCCCATATTTTTCACTTGACTTCATTTAAGTACCACAATTATTCTAAAGACATATCATATTTATAAAGTTAGTCAAATTGAACTTGGAAAATATTTGCATAGCATTATAAATTTATGGATGTCTCATCTCACGAATCTTGAATTATAATTATTAAACCATGTTTAAATAGAGCAGTACCCAATAAAATTAATCAATTGTCATTAACAATCAAAACTAATAGTTCTTATTTTCTAATCTAAAATACAAATTTTCAAACATATCTACCAAGGTTCGTAATACATATTTATATAAGTAAAGATAATAATTTAAGAGATAAGAAAATTTGGGATATCACATTGCAGGTACGGAGAAAGAGCCTACACTTCCCCGCTTAATTTAAACGACTCCACCCCCTCAGGTAGCGACGCTTAGGTTTAGGTGGGAATCCAGGAGACGCCAAAAGAAACCCTTGCAAAAGATATGATAACCGCCCACAATTCGCCAATGAGGAGGCAGTGACAATAACCACGCGTCGGTTATTCAAACCGATCATCATTAATGCGCCTTCTCGTGAAAATAATGATGGCTACCAGACCTTTTGTGTACAAGTGTAAATAAGGTCAGAAGAGGCGCGACAATTGAGGACGTTGGATGGGCAGTTTTTGGCGTCAGGAAGCGACAAGCAGCTACAAGACAAAAAATCCACGAGCCATCACAACTTCTGAAAGAAGTTAAACGAAGAGGCTCCACGAGCCAATACGACTTCTCAAAGAAGCTAAATGAAGAGGTACCACGAGCCAACACAACTTCTTAAAGAAGCTAAACAAAGAGGCTCCATGAGCCAACACAACTTCACAAAGAAGCTAAACAAAGAGGCTCCACGAGCCTACACAACTTCTCAAAGAAGCTAAATGAAGAGGCTCTAGGAGCCAACACAACTTCTCAAAGAAGCTAAACGAAGAGGTTCCACGAGCCAACATAACTTCTCAAAAAAGCTAAACAAAGAGGCTCCACAAGCCAACACAACTTCTTGAAGAAGCTAAACGAAGAGGTTCCACGAGCCGCCGCAACTTCCCAGAAAACCACTACGTTATCTTAGTAAAAGGGCCAACTAAAAGGAAGAGATTTACTGGTCCGGGTATCGTTTTGAGGGGGGGAATAGACTGCTCAAACAAGGTGTCATTTACAAATCTTAGAGCCACACATGCATACTTTCAAGGAGAAAAACAACAATCCTTGTCGAAACATGTTGACGAGGGGTGAAATATTCCCTATTGACAGGTGACCATCCCTTTAGTGGTAACACGAACTGATTTACTCCATGCCATACACCTCGAGGGGTCTAGCCAACAGCTCAAACAATGAGTCTTTTATGAATCATAGAGCCACACGGGCGTACATTCAAGGAGAAAAACATCAATCATTGTCGAAACATGCTGACAAGGGGTGAAATATTCCCTATTAACCAGTGACCATCCCTTTAGTGGTATCGCGAGTTCATTTACTCCTTGCCATACACCTCGAGGGGTCTAGCCAACTGCTCGAACAAGGTGTCTTTTACGAACCTTAGAGCCACACATGCATACTTCCAAGGATAAAAACAACAATCCTTGTCGAAACATGCTGACGAGGGGTGAAATATTCCGTGTTGACCAGTGACAATCCCTTTAGTGGTATCGCGAATT
Source organism: Misopates orontium (assembly GCA_946800315.1). Classification (NCBI taxonomy): domain Eukaryota; kingdom Viridiplantae; phylum Streptophyta; class Magnoliopsida; order Lamiales; family Plantaginaceae; genus Misopates; species Misopates orontium. The sequence goes on from OX326950.1 coordinate 32,269,732, forward strand.
GATTTACTCCTTTCTATACACCTCGAGGGGTCTAGCCAATTTCCCGAACAAGGTGTCTTTTACAAACCTTAGAGCCACACAGGCATACTTCTAAGGAATAAAACAACGATCCTTGTCAAAACATGCTGACGAGGGGTGAAATATTTCGTGTTGACCTGATGTCGTACCCTCGGAATTCTACCTAGACTAGTAACCCAGCGAAACACAAGATCAAGACACGAGAAAACAAAAAGAAAAGATACACGAGATGTTCAAAAGCTCTTTATTCATTCAACTCAATCAAATAAAAGTACAAGAAAAGAAGAGTACAACGGAGGAAGCTAAATAACATGATGGACGTTTTCCCTCCCTCACAACCTTCTGATGCTCCTCGGACTTAGGAGCAATGCTAGAAGCCACAGGAGTAGTAGCTATTGACAGAACCCGCACAGAAGCGCCCGCAGGCCTGGGAGCATGGGCATCTGCACCACGAGTACTTGGCGGACAAGGACCAGTGACCAGAGGACCGTCTGACATATTTAGAAGCCATGGATTCTACCCTATGCATCGTGTAATCAGGAGAAGGGCTACGAGAAGCCAGATCTCCAGCCTCGGGGATAATAACCTGCGTAGGAAGAAGGTAGCTTGGCAGGCCTCGGAAATTGCCCGTAATTCAGAAGGACTAGGTGGAGAACCTAGCGAAATCTCGCTAGGAACTTCGATGGTCTGAGGACAAAGGTTAGACAGATCGACATTGGGCACGATCCAGTCCTTGTCATGTAGGACCTTTATCGCCCCTCCACACCCCACCATGAGGAAGTAGATGAACACTATGAGAAAGTAGCCATGATCGAGTGGAGAACCGATGTACTAAATTATGTGTTCAAACGCCTCCTGCTTTGCCATCTCCACGCTTCGTTCCCGCCACTCCTCACCAACCTTCTACAGCTTCTCAGCCATCTTCTGGTCAACGGTCGCACGACTCTCCAACAACTCAGCCCAAAAGGTCTCAGCAGCCTTCACCGCCTCAGTACACCACACCTCGGCCTCAAACATCAACTGAGAAGTCTTCTCAAGAGCCTCGTTCAACGCCGCAATCTCTGCAGCTGAGTCATCTCTTTCTCTTTCCACATTCCGAAGGCGCTCCAAGGCAAGGTCCCATTCTTCGGCAAGTTATGCTGTGGGCCTGTGTTGCGTGAGTTTCCCACTCTCAATACCTTTTCGAATGGAGTTCCAAAGCAGGCCAGGCCTTCTACAGCTCAGCAATTGTTCGAGAGTGACTGAGCCTTAGTCCCTCAAATTCCTGCACCAAGGAATCTGGCACAGAAGACTCCAACTCAGCCACTCGATCCTCCAAAGGTTGGATATGCTCCATCAATAGGAAATTCCAGGAATTAAACTGATAAGAGAAAGAAAAAAATGAGAAGGGAGTGAAAGAACGAGGAGCATACAGCAATAAGACAAAGAACTTACATCCACTACAACATAAGAGGTGATTTCATTCAACCCCTGAATCCCACGAATCCGAAGTTCCTCAACCTCGCGAGGATCAACCACTTGGTGCAGCTGGGCAAAACCTGAGCCGACACCACGTAAATCCTCCACCAAGAGAGTCTCAACGGAACTACGATGAACCACCGAATCCATCACCTCTTGCGAAGAAGTTCTCGCCTTCTGTCTGTCCACTGGGGCCTCCACTTGACGGCTAACCTCACTACCCCTCCTGTCACGAACTTGAGAAGGACCCTTTCACTCGCCCTTGAAGCAGCGCACACATCGGGATTATGTAAGGCAATCGAGCAATCCATGTTGACCTTCGGTCACCCCAACAATACCTTCCTGCAGCGTCGGAGAAGAAGGCTCAGGAACACCGGTTTCTCTTCTACCCTCAATCAGGGGAGGTGCTCCCACTTCCCTCTCATAAACATCAGGCTGAATGGGCAAAGATGAAGAAACGTGAGTAGGAGAAGCACGAGAGAACAGTGCCACCTCATGACCCCGGGGCGGTATAGAAAGAAATAAATCGAAGGTCTTCGGAAGTGACCCTCGAAGCCAACCAAGACCATAGATAGGCTTTATAAAAGGGGGATCAGGGTCGTGGAAAACTTTGAGATCGCCCTCTTGCAAGTATTACAATTCATCAAAGGCCTCCACACCTGAAGTAACCTCCGCAAAAGTCTAGCCGAAAGATGAGGAGAAGAAGAAGGATCCCCACTTTGAACCACAGCAACCGATTGGGATAACGGCACCTTTCCAAGGGAAGATCTACCTCGCTCGGCACCTTCAGTGCCGCCTTGTCCGAGACCACGTCCGCCAACAAAGACACCAACGCACCTGAAGAATACGAGTCAGAATCACGAAAATAAAGAATAAGCTGAAAAATAGACAAGACGCCGTCGCTTACAAACCTCAAGATCCTCATCCAAATCGGGAAAATGAGAAGAAGGGGCCCCATTCTTAAGACCACAAAGCTGGAATAACTTCGGAATCTTTGCAAACTTCACCACGTTGTACTTCATCTAGATGTACCTTCCTCATTCATCTAAGAACGGATCCCCTCGAAGTGAGAAGAATCCAACTCTGTTAAGCTTGTCGACCACGCGCTCTTCACCGCCCAAGGCTTGCAGCTACGGACACTGGGCTTCACGAAGAAAAAGGAAGACTTTCAACTACAATAGGAGGAGGAAGTTTCCGTCAAGATCCTAGCCATAGGAATCGGCTGAGAAGGGCGAGGGGTTAAATAGAAAAAAGGGGCCATGCTCGTCCCGACATCATACAGAGCCAAAAACACTCCACGGTACAAGGAAGCCCTCGACTCCGACACACAAACTCGAACCCCACCATGATGGAAAAAGTGTTGGGCGTCAAATGACTCAGGCAAAGCCCCTGATCCTGGGATACCTCATGGAAAAACTCTGGCACAAATGTTTTCCACCCTGCCACGATCTACGGAAAGTACATAGTCTGATATCCCTCATGTGGGTTGTTCGCCCTGTGAGACGCCTCCAGCAGTAGCACTATCACGTCTCAAATGGCCACATTGAATTTGGAGAGGTGGTTATCAACTGCCGCCTCTGTAACGCAAGCTGTCTCCTCCACACTAACGATCTGCTTCTTGGGCTCTGGGCCCTTACTACCACCCCCCTTGGAAGAAGCAACAGCCGCTGCAGAGCGCTTACCACGTCAAGTAAGAGGGAGAGATGGAAGAGCAGATCTGGACGGAGAAGCGGGCAGAGTCGAACCAGAATCAGCAGCCCTAGTAGCTTCAGAAGACCACCTGATCGGATGGGTTGAAAGCGGTAGCGAAAAGCAAACAAGCAGAGACATCAGCGAAAATGGATAACCTATAAACCTAAAACCGTAGCAGGAAGAGCATAAATAGGTGGGCCAAAGGGCTGTTTAATTCCCGTCCAAACTCTGAAACGACAGAAGCCTGACACGTACGCTCCAGCGTACGAAGGAACTTGGACGAATCTCGAGAAATCAGGGTGTGGGATAGACGCACGATTAGATGATCAAACCCCGATGAGGTTACTCTCTGCCACGTTCGACGAACTGTGACAGAGACTGGGGGACATATAATGACACCTACTCTCCCTAAAGAGATCGTACCCGTCTAGGTGGCCTGATCCCCTAATCCCAATCTATTCCATGACCCCATCTAGCCCTCCTCCACCGGGTAATTCCTATAATATAATTATCTATCTTGCCCATCCCTCGTTGAACCAACAAGGGGGGATCGTATTTTTCACGTGCAGGAAAACCTTCCTCGGTCGCTAGGCAAATATCGCCAAGCTATCTGGCCAACCAGAACGAGCGGTTTTCGTAAGCCCCTACGTCACTTTCCACTATCTGGATGCATTGTCGACCGCCCCTCTTCCCCAATGTAGAAGCGAGGATCTGAGGAGTTATAGAGGGTAAATGTAGCACGGCGTGCACCGAGAGCAACATGCAGGCACCACGTGCCCTACTCTAGCGCCCTCGAATCAACATGCACGCCAACACGTGCCCCCATGCAAATTACGCCTATACCCTCACCTCGCCCTTTAAAAGGGGAAGTAGGCTGGTCAGGAATGCAAGGACAAGCAGGCAGGTGAAATAGAGATAATTGAGAGTGAGATAGGCAGGGGAGTTTTAGAGAGAGAGAGAGGGAGAGAGAGAACACGAGCCCGACTGACCACTAAGGATCATAGTGGAAGCAGCGAACAAGACAGGGATCCTCGCGATCCAGTGAAGAACAAGTGAACTCCGATCAACGACCTCCCAAGGCTCCCGGGCCCTAAAGCTTACCGGATTCGGGGTCATCCTAGGTTGGGACTGGCGTTCGAACAGGCCTCGGTGACAGGCACGAAGGATCGCAGGCGACATTAGATTTGAAATATTATTCTAGTTCCCAGAACCATGAAATATTATTATGCTGGTTCAAAGTTTTGAATCAACGAAAAAAAAAATTAGGACACTTCGTCTCTTTGAGAAGAATTATATGATGTCCAAGTAAGTATTTCGTAAAGGTTTCCATGAGAACATAGATATACGAGTTAAGAATATGGATCACAAACAATCTTTGCCGAATAAAAGATTTATCTTGGTCGATTGAAGGTGAAATTCTTGTTTGTCACTTTGCTTCATCCTAATTACACATGCTGTAGTTGTTACTTAACATTACGTCCATTATGTCTGAATATTTGTACGACTTTATCACATGATAATAATGATTTTCAATTGTTTTAATTTCTTAACTCATTTATTAACAGATTTATGATTCTTCAGATATTTCAATATGGGACTCAATATGTATACATGTATAGTGTCACTTTTCACTGAGATGATATTAATTGTTAGCATGACATAATCACAGAAATGACAATTTGATTTAAGAATGTATGTTTTTAAAATTTTTTAAATCATATGCGCATTTTTACGATTTTTTATTTATTTGTTATATGTGAATATTATGTATTAGCCGTGAATTGGGAATCCGCTAAGAGAATTGAGAGAAAACTTAAAAAAGAACATATTGCAAAGTGTACACAATTTCTAGTGATAATTTTTTTAGAAAAACTAATGAAAGATATATTCCAAGCTTTAATGATAAGTTTTTGAAAAGTATTATCACTTCATCTCTTTAATAATATGATCCCCAATTTCACTTCATCCTTTACTCGTGTCCCTACACCCAAATTCATTGTCTTTTTACACATGTTGATACCAAAATGAAGCTCCAAATTTATAATCCTGAGAAGATCGTGAATGGATTCTGATTTTCAAACAACTGTAACAAATCCTCACGAAAATGAAATACTTAAAATGATGTTTCCAACTTGCAGCCATGATCCAAACAAAAAATTAACCCAAACCAAATAAAATTTATGAGTACTTGTCTTGTTAGATTCTGAGTCGAATTAAGTATGTGAAAATGAAAAATAAGGAACAATAATAATATTCCATGGTTGACTTATAAAGAATAAGAAGAGATTAATGTTTCATGCTTTGCAGAATCATCAAAAACTTATCGATTATTGGGTGAACTTCTCCAACACACATTGAAATCAGCATCAAACTGTTTCCCGATATCCGTCATTTCCTCAAAGTTTTCATACTTGAGATCCCTCAGACTTTCCTTGTGAGCTTTGACCAACTTGTCTCTCTCGCTCATGAAGTCTTCCACCTCTTGCCCTATAATCAAACCGTTTAAAAGGATTAAAAAGAGCACCAATTTTGCAGACATGGTTGGTGGACGTGGAGAATGAGAGGGTGAATGTAGGGGAACACAACTCAATTATAGACGTCTAAATGAACATAAGTGCTAGAAATCTTGTACAAACATATTCAACTTTTATGACACATTTTCCTTTTTTGGATATTTATTTAATCGTGCTACCAGTTGTGTATTACATAACATATCAAAATATCATTTGTGGGTAAGATTTTGGTCTTGTCCAAATAACTTTTGTTTTGGTCGTTCATGAGGGGGCTGGAATAAAAAAAAAATGTAGAATCCTATTAAAAAGTGGGTAAAAAGTACTGCGTCCCAAATAGATTCGAGCTTCCAAAAATCCAAAACTCTATAAGATGGTACTAATCCACCTACTATATATGTTATAATCGGATATCATTAATTACATTAAGCAAGAAACAATCGATTAGACCCGAAGACATGTTAATTGCATCATGCACATTGTCTATGGTGCATGTTGTGTGTGGTTCAACTCTCTGGAAGCCATAACACGACTTTAGGCAGAGTTTTTGCAGCTTAAAAGTTAGGCGGAAAAGTGTTTTGAGAAGTTAATTAGAAGCGGTTATAACTAACTTTTGAGCGCGTGTTTTGAGCTCAGTTTTATGCGTATATTAGTAGCTGAGTTTAAGTTAGATTTGCTGCTAATCATACACCAAATTCATCACTTGTAAAACACTGAAAAATCTCAATAAAATTCTCTTTGTTATTCCCTAGATGTAGGTTGAAGATCACATTGATATTCAATTCGAACCAAGTAAATTGATTGCTTCATTCCGTGATTTTAGTTCATTGTTTTAAGTGAGGTCGAGAGCATATCATCTGATGGATTTGAGTTCGTTTTATCGAGTAGATTTTACCTAATTTGGTTTGAGATTGGTTAATTCACAACAGAGCAAAATACGTGTTCACAAACACTTAAATTTGCACGCCACATACCATAGAGTACAACCGAATCGTAATTAGTCTCAAATCATAATGAAATAATGGAGCGTTGCACATTAGTTGTGCCTCATTAACTGCAACTCTAGTACTTTGTCTCCATCTCACTAGGCAGCATAGCGGCTTTCTAATGGCGGAGAATTATTTTGAAGCCAATGATGTGGCAGTCTATTAGTAGAAAATGCTACTCGAGAACATTCTCTGTAATAATTAACAAAATGTGCACCAGGTTAGATCCTCAAATTGAACTAGCATATAACTTAACAAGTGTTGCATGCACCAGGTTAGATCCTCAAATTGAACTAGCATATAACTTAACAAGTGTTGCATACAGTAATATCAATTATTCTAAGTAAAGCCTCCATAGCACGGTGAGCATGCACGTTGGAATATGTGTTTTATATGAAGTTGTTATAATTGTTATTCCAGTTTGCGGGTCGACCTCAAGGCTATGTGCATCAATGTAGGTCTTGCATTTGGTAAATTCCTCATTTCAATTATTTTCGCTCTCATTTCGGCCATATCATATCCATCCTCCTCCCCTTCCAACGTCTGCACACTAGACGCATTTGCGTAAAATTCCAGGAAACAAAACATTACCCTCCTTCTCCACCGGCAACCATGTGAACTTTCCCAGTTCCTTATCTAGTGTATTCATTCATGGCCTTGGGGGTTGATAACCAAATGCTCACTAACAAGGAATGCTCACAAACAAGGAAGTATCAGCACTACACAATTATGTCGATCATCAAAAATCAAAAATAACTGACTCCAAACAACTTGTAATCCAAATAAATTATAGTCCTACTTGTGAATATTATTTTTTTTCAATGAAATGGAGTCTGAGGTGAGGTCCCCGGGACTCAGATATATTAAAAATGTAACGAGAAAATCAAGAGTTCACAAATGAATCAGCGGAATCGAAAAGACTCCCTATTACATAAATCATGAAAAATAAAACTACTAATGAAATTATGATGAGACGACCACCAAGCGTCATCGGAATGCTGTTCTCCATAGGTAGCTAATGTGTCCACCGCCTTGTTTCCTTTAGGAGAAATATGAGAAACTTGAAAATTGATAGAGTTTAAGAAGTTGAAAGTCCCAATCCACCGACTCCGAAGACTCCAAGGTACCTTATCGGATTTTGACTCAATAAGTTGCATGACATATGTGGAATCACTTTCCAACCAAATATAATTCCAATTGAGTTCTCTAGCTTTTTCCATCGCAAATATAACTGCCCATATTTCTGCTTCGAAAGAGAAGGTGGAGACTAGGTGATTGGCAAACGCCCCTAAACAAAACCCCCGTGCATTACGAAAAATACCCCCAGCACCTCCGATCCCCGGCGTTCCAGAGGAGCTAACATCAGTATTGCATTTGATCCATTGATGAATTGGTGGATGCCAAACCACAGAAATAATTCTCGGGGATTTTCGCGGCAGCATCTTCATATCAAAATTCCTGAGAATTCGAAAGTCATCAACCGAGTGTGCACAGCCAACACGAAAGAACTCGACATCCTTAATAGACTTCCACAAAGTGCATAAAAAATCATGAATGTCCGGGTTGTGATCCTCAAAGACACAAGCATTCTTTGTTTTCCAGAGGATCCAAATACACGTTGCAATTGCCGTTGTCCAAAGAGCCAAAACTAGCGAACGAAAAGTTGTGTTTGCTGCATGAGTAACTAAAACAGGCAGTGAATGATTGCAGGCAATCCTGTGCCTAAGGATACCCGCAATAGCATTCCAAGCCACTCTCGCACAATGACAGTGTACCATCAAATGATCAATGGACTCAACCGAAGCATTACATAACCGACAAACCGATGCAAAATGGAATCCCCGTCGCATAAGCACATCTTCTGTAGGCAAACGTCCCAAAATCGCACGCCAACAAACCACCGAGCGGGAAGGGGGAAGATACTCCTTCCAAATGAACTTATGCCATTCGGGATTTAGCGAGCTAGCATCATGGAACGCTTGATAAGCACTGCTAACCTGAAAACCACCGTCAGCAGTTAGAGCCTAAACGCACAAAACATATAGACTTGTTGTGGGTTTGAGAAATTTCATGCAAAATGAATCACTACAATTCATTGGTCACTACTTACCTGAACTGCATATCCCATAGTTAGTCTGCATATTATTGGCGTAATCCCTAACTAACCATGACATTTGAAATACATACCTAACATAGCTAATGGCTAAAACCATACAGCGATTTTTTCATCAATCAGTTAATACATTGGGGTGGGTGTGATAAATGACCTTGAATAGATAAGTAACATTGTTCGTTCTGATTCTTGTACCTTTACATTCACATTAGTCAGTGAAATCTCCACTGTCTCATGTTTTACATTGACTCTAGTGTGCACATCGTCTTTCATCGATTGAGATTTCGGTATTGAAATCTTCAGTGAGTAATATCGTTAGTGGAACCCAATTTTTGTATTTAGATAATTTAGGCAGTGTGGGAATGCAATTAATTGTGCACCGCACCATGCTATTAACATATATAGCCACATCATTCGCGTGTAGAACTTTTGTGACTGATATACATTAATAAATTATATGTTATATAGTTCATATTTGGGTTTTCTACGAAACCATACTATCCATAACAAAATATGTTTATTGAATACTAGTAAAATGTATTATCTACTTTATGGTAATAAAAAGGTAAACATGATTATTCTACGTAAACCGTAACCTTCCTCCAACAATTACTATGCAAGTTGTATACCATGTATACACTGTTTCACTTTATATTGAACGAAGTTAGTTTAATAGCCAGATGAAAATTTGATGGTACAGTAACGAACTCGATATTACATTATATTATTTAATGAAGATTATAATATAATTAAAAGATGTAAAAACACACACTAAACTTCAACTTCTTATTGGCCAGTGAACTGTATTCATACGAGTTAAGCGTATTTTGTGAGGGGCAACGGTTGAAAATATTTATAAATCACTGTGGGTGATGACTAATTGCTAACTATATATGGATTTATCTTTTTACTTGTATGTTACCTTTCCATCGGAAAGGGACTTACGTATAGGTACATTTGTATAGTTATATTCTTCTTTCTTTAGAAAAGCTATCCAGCTAAATATTTCCCATATCATGAAACGATTAGTTACCTTATGTAGTTTATACCAAGATTTGTGAAATATATGGGCCGTATTCAAAACAAATACACCAATTTCCTGTCAATTCGAGTATTTATGTAGAAAATGTATCATGTTCAACAACAACTAACCCTATTAATATTACATCTACCACGTTGTTTGTGCTAGTAAATCAGGGTCTCAAGTCGCTGATCTATCCTCCCACATCGTATGAGAGTAGGATGCAACGTCTCCGCATAGTTTCTTGTAAAAACAATGATTCTTACTCCACCACAAACCGACCGGAGTCCGTTAATGAAGTTCCAAAGCCCAAATAAAGTGAACTGACTAGATTTAGTTTCCACCATGTTCTTAATCTTTTCTTTAACCCGGTCGTTCTCCTCTGCAATATCTTTCTTCTTATCTTCACCTTTCTTGTCTTTTTCATTGTCCCTCTGACCACATAAATAGAGAGAGAAATCTATGTCCTCGAGGATAATAATGGACTTGCTCGAGGTGTGGATCAACAGCTTCTTGAACTTCGTGTTGTCCTTTACGGTCTTGAGTTCGAAATCATAAACATCATACTTCAGTAGATTGACCATATTGGTGACTTTCGATTCGATTTGCCATTTGACTATACACCAGTTGAGTACTTTATCGATGAACTATTGGAGCAATAAGTGTCTTTTGGCTTACCTTTGATGCACTCTCTAGAAAGATCTTGCAGGTGGCAGCAAGAAGCCTGGCATCTTGTTTCGATCTACAAGTCAGATAGCCCTTTCTAGAATTATAGTGTATATGTTTAATGTTGTAAATTGTTGGAAAATATCCCATATATTCCTTGGGAATGAACTAGGGCTTCCTCGGAATTTGGACCTTGGTCCTGGCTTGAAAACTGTGATCTAAGAAAATCCACCAGTATTTGGTCACCCCCAATTCCCTTCCCATTCATACTATTCAGTGCCTAAGTAGAATCTTCCAATCTTTCATAATCAACAAATGCAATGTTTCGTTCTCTGATGAATCTCAATTGCTGTATTTTACCGAGCTTGAGAAATTCATTCTCCAAATATTCTTTAGAAAGAGATAGGTTGTTTCCAGCCACCCACAAACTTTTGCAATGTTTAGCAAACTCGATTTAAATTGGTCATGTAGCCAAAATTTTGATTTAAGCCTTACAAAATCTAGGCGAGACATGGGAAACGAGGGTTACCATTTGCGCAAGTGGCTTGCACGTTCTCTACACGTGTGTTGTTACACTTCGAATCTTGAAATAATTATTTTTGTTGCATCTTATAGTAGAATACTTTATTTTTTGTCATGTGTTTGCCTCGCTCGTCTACTGTGTTGCAATATTTGACGTGTCTCTTGAGAAAAATCATTGATCGATAGTGTTGGGCCTTTTAGTATTGTTAAATTTTAATTTGATTTGGAATTATACAGTAAGCTAAAGTTACTAGTTGTAAATTATATTTGTTAGTCAATATTGTATCTGTTTTTCATTTTGTATTTTTGATAAGTAAAAGATAATTAATTTTTTCGATGAATATCCTAAGTTGTCAAAGGTTTATAGTTACGGAATTAAAATTTCCGTTAATCTTTCGAAATAGGATCTGATCTATTGGACATTTTCTTTTTTCTAATTTAGACTGATCATCTTGAGCCTACAAGGGAGATGGTACGAAATTTAAGGATTCGACCAAAGCTTTGAATGCTTCTTAATCAGAATACGATAACTCTACGCGCTTATCTATCCTCCCACACCGTATGAGAGAAGGATGTAACGTCTCCACATAGTTTGTTGTAAAAACAATGATTCTTACTCCACCACACTGCCACCTGAGTACGTTAACGAAGATCCAAAGCCCAGATAAAGTGAACTGGCTAGATTTAGTTTCCACCAGGTTCTTCATCTTCTCTTTAACCTGGTCATTCTCCTCCCGCAATATCTTTCATCTTATCTTCACCTTCCTTTGCTTTTTTATTGTCCCTCTGACCAGATAAATAGAGAGAGCAATCGATGTCCTCGAGGACAATAATGGACTTGCTCGAGGTCTGGATCAACAGATTCTTCAACTTCGTCTTGTCCTTGACGATCTTGTGTTAGAAATCATAAATATCATACTTCAGTAGATTGACCATATTGGCGACGTTCGGTTCAGTTCGCCATTCGACTATACACCAGTTGAGTACTTAATCGATGACCTGCTAACGCAATAAGAGTCTTTGGGCTTCCTCTAAATCTGGATCTTGGTCCCAGCTTGAAGACTGTGATCTAAGAAAATCCACCCGTATCTGGTCGCCCCCAATTTGTTTCACATACATACCATCCCGTGCCTGAGTAGCGTCGTCCAATCATTCATAATCTACAAATGCATTGTTTCGTTCTATATTGAATCTCAATTGCTGTATTTTACCGAACATGAGATATTCTTTCTCCAAATACTATTTAGAAATAGATTGGCTAATCCCAGCGACCCAGAAACTTTTGCAAGGTTTAGCTGGATTAGCGAACTCGATTTTTAAAGGGTTTCAATGGATTACGTGGCCCTGTAGGCTAGTTTTTTATTTAATAAATACAAAATCTGAGCAAGATATGAGGAACAAGGGTTACAATTTGCGCACGTGGCTTGCACGCTCTTCACACGTGTGTTGTGCCACTTCGAATCTTGCATTAATATCTTTTGTTGCTACTTCTAGTACACTGCTTTATTTTTTTCCGCGTGTTTCCCTCGCTCGTCAACTATGTTGCTATATTTAACTTTTCTCTTGAGAAAAATTATTGATCAATTGCGTTGGGCCTTTTAGTATTGTTAAATTTTAATTTGATTTAGAATTATATAATAAGCTAAAGTTAGTGGTCGTATATTATATTTTTTAGTCAACATTAAATCTATTTTTCATTTTGTACTTTGGATAAGCAAAAGTTAATTAATTTATTCAATTAATGTCCTAAGTTGTAAAAGGCTTATAGTTATGGAATTAAAATTTCCGGTAACTTGCTAAATATCCTCAATATACAAAACTTTAATAGGTAATGGGATAAATAAGATCTGATATATTGGACGTTTTTTTTTAATTTATTGAGACTGATCATCTTGAGCCTACACGTGAGATGGTACAAAAATTAAGGATTCATCAAAGCTTTGAATGCTTCAAAACAACAATCCGATAACTCTATGCGCTTATCTATCCTCCCACATCGTATGAGAGAAGGATGCAACGTCTCCACGTACTTTGTTGTAAAAACAATGATTTTTACTCCATCACAAAGCGACCTGTGTACGTTAATGAAGTTCCAGAACTCAAATACAGTTTCGACAAGGTTATTCATCTTATCTTTAACCTAGTCGTTCTCCTCTGCAATATCTTTCTTCTTATGTTCACCTTCCTTGGCTTCTTCATTGTCCCTCATACCCGATAAATAGAGATAGCAATCTATGTCCTTGCGGACAATAATGGACTTGCTCGAGGTGTGGATCAACAGCTTCTTGAACTTCGTGTTGTCCTTGACGGTCTTGAGTTTGAAATCATAAACATCATACTTCAGTAGATTGACTATATTGGCGACTTTCAATCCGGTTCTTTATTCGACTATACACCAGTTGAATACTTTATCAATGAACAGCTAAAGGAATAAGTGTCTTTTGGCTTACCTAGGATGCATTCTCTAGAAAGATCTTGCATGCGGCAGCAAGAAGCCTGGCATCTTGTTTAAATCTACAAGTCAGATAGCCCTTTTTTCAGATTTGTAGTATATATGTTTAATGTTGTAGATTGTTGGGATTTATCCCACATGCTTGGGCATGAACTTGGGCTTCCTCTTAATCTGGACCTTGGTCCCAGCTTGAAGACGGTGAACTAAGAAAATCCACCCGTATCTGGTCACCCCCAGTTCGCTTCCTATTCATACTATCCCGTGCCTGAGTAGCATCTTCCAATCTTTCATAATCTATAAATGCATTGTTTCGTTCTCAGTTGAATATCAATTGTTGTATTTTACTAACATGAGAAATTCTTTCTCCAAATATTCTTTAGAAACAGATTGGCTTATCCCAGCCACCCACGTACTTTTGCAAGGTTTATTGTTTTAGCGAACTCGATTTAAAAACGGTATCCATGGATGACGTGGCCCAGTAACCCAAACTTTGATTTAAGAAATACAAAATCTGGGTGAGATATGGGGAACGAGGGTTACCATTTGCAAACATGGCTTGCACGCTCCTTACACGTGTGTTGTGCCACTTCAAATCTTGCATTAATCTATGTTTCTATCTTCTAGTAAACTACTTTATTTTTCCTTCGTGTTTCCCTCATGAGTCAACTATGTTGCTATATTTAACGTGTCTCTTGAGAAAAATCATTGATCCATTGAGTTGGGCCTTTTAGTATTGTTAAATTTTAATTTGATTTAGAATTATATAGTAAACAAAAGTGAGTAGTTGTAATTTATATTTGTTTGTCAATATTAAATATGTTTTTCCTTTTGTATTTTGGGTAAGCAAGAGTAAATTATTTTATTCAATTAATGTCCTAAGTTATAAGAGGTTTATAGTTATGGAAAATTTCCGTTAACTTGCTAAATATCCTCAATATACAAAACCCTAATAGGTAATGGAATAAATAGGATCTGATCTATTGGACATTCTTTTTTGTTATTTAGACTGACCAGCTAGAGCCTACAAGGGAGATGGTACGAAATTTAAGGATTCGACCAAAGCTTTGAATGCTTCAAAACCACAATAAGATAACTCTATGCGCTTATCTATCCTCCCACATCGTATGAGAGTGGGATGCAACATCTCCACGTACTTTGTTGTGAAAACAATGGTTCTTACTCCATCACAAAGCGACCTGAGTACGTTAATGAAGTTCAGCCCAAATAAAGTGAACTGGCTAGATTTAGTTTCGACCTGGTTCTTCATCTTCTCTTTAACCTGGTCATTTTCCTCTACAATATCTTTCTTCTTATCTTCACGTTCCTTGGCTTTTTCATTGTCCGTCTGTTCCGATAAATATAGAGAGCAATAGATGTCCTCGAGGACAATAATGGACTTGCTCGAGGTGTGGATCAACAACCTCTTGAACTTTGTATTGTCCTTGACGGTCTTGAGTTTGAAATCATAAACATCATACTTCAGTAGATTGACCATATTGGCGACTTTTGATTCGGTTCGCCATTCAACTAGCGATTCCACGCTTAGAGTTTTCAGTCCCCTTCTTCCTCTCAGGGCAAATTCTTCTGATGTGACAGGAGTAACACTTTCTTTCAGTGTTTCCTTCTTTCTGTGGTGTCTTATCTTTCTCTTTCTTTCCTTTATTGTTTTTCCTGTGATGTTTCCCCTCACTACTAACCCTTCACCAGTTACAGAAGCCTTCTGTTCATTTCTCTCATTTAACTCCTTAGAATTTAGTGTAGATTGCACCTCACCTAATGTCAAAGACTCTCTCCCATACATCAGAGTTTCTTTAAAGTGAGAATGAGACTTAGGTAGTGAACTTAACAGTAGTAAAGCTTGATCCTCATCATCTAAAGACACTTCAATATTCTCAAGATCCTATATCAACTTATTGAATGCATCCAACTGCTCTTCTACAAGTTTATCTTCATGCATTTTGAATGAATAAAGAACTTTTTTAAGATATAAACGGTTTACCAGAGACTTAGTCATGTAGAGGCTCTCAAGCTTGATCCAGATCCCTGCAGCTTACTTCTCCTTTGAGACTTGTCTCAAAACTTTGTCTCCTAGACTGAGCATGATGGCACCGTGAGCCTTGTCAAGCATAGCCTTTTTGGCTTTCTCATCCATCTCCTTGTCTATCGAGGATTCATCAAGTGCATCCAATAACCCCTGCTGAACCAACAACCCCTGCTGAACCAACAGAGCCCTCATCTTCAATGTCCACAGCCCAAAATCATTCACTCAAGTGAATTTTTCAACATCAAATTTAGCAGATGCCATTGTGTTGTTTGATCCACGTTCACCGCACCACTTTGTAGTTAATCAACAACACAACCAACAACAAGATCAACACAGATCTTGATCCCAACTCACTCAAACACAATGCAAACAAGCACACTCTGATCACAGTTATAAACCAACTGTGTTGCACAGAATAAACCAACGAGAAGGAGAAGAAATAAACGATCAAGAACAAACACACAACTCCAAGATTTACTTGGTTCGAATAAGAGCTCAATGAGAACTCTATTCTACATCAAAGGGAGTAATCTTATTGCTTCAAAGTGAGAGAAACTGTCGAATTTTACAAAATGAAATATGCTGCTAACTACTCTGTTTTCTGCTGATTATGAGCTATATATACTCTCATTTATAACACCTATACATTCACTATACACACGCTCTCAAAACTCAGCTGAAAACCAGCTCCTTCTAACTAACTTCTAACTGCTTCGAGCTGCAAGCTGAAAACAGCTTTTGTCGCCAACTTTCAAAAAACGGTTAAGTTAGTTATCTTCAAGTTGTTGAACCACAACTTCTAACAAAACCGAATCAAAAGATGCCAATATAGTCAATCTACTGAAGTATGATGTTTATGGATTCAAACTCAAGACCGTCAAGGACAACACGAAGTTCAAGAAGCAGTTGATCCACACCTCGGGCAAGTCCATTATGGTCCTCGACGACATCGATTGCTCTCTCTATTTATCTGGTGAGAGGGACAATGAAAATGCCAAGGAAGGTGAAGAGAAGAAGAAAGATATTGCAGAGGAGAACGAACAGGTTCAAGAGAAGACGAATCTTTAAATTTCGTACCGTCTCCCTTGTAGGCTCAAAATGTGTTAGATATTAGCTTTATATTGTTTTACTAACTCAGCTATGTCCTAGTCTCCAGGAAGACATTCAATTAGTACGTTAACATGTTATAAACATGTTTTAGGAGTTGGTATTTGTTCAGCTGAACGTGGGTCTTGTTAGCTATATTTTAGAAAGTTAGTTTTACGTGGTTGCTTGAGTTTCTCAATTTCAGTTTTGTATCAGCTTATATATAAGCTGTTGGTGATGAATAATAAAGGCAGAGTTCAATTGTTATCAGTGGCATCCAATCCTGGTTGACGGCTGTGATTAGCCTTACTTCACTTTAAATTTCCCTTGTTCTTTATTTTTGCCGCAGCAACGAAGAACAATGGCTTCAGGAAACTTTTTTCAACCAACGATTCCACGCTTCGACGGGCATTACAATCATTGGAGTACCCTCATGGAAAATTTCTTGAGATCAAAAGAAGATTGGCAGGTTGTTTCGAATGGGATTCCAGCCGCTGATCGAGGAACGACGGATGAACAGAGAGCAGAGTTAGAAGCAATGAAGTTGAAGGATTTGAAGGCAAAGAACTTTTATTTCAAGCCATTGATCGTTGTATTCTTGCGCCGATTCTTTGCAAAGATACGTCCAAAGATATTTGGGACTCTATGAAGAAGAAATATCATGGCAATCCTCGGGTGAAGCGTGCACAACTTCAAGCTTTGAGGAAAGAGTTTGAAACTCTACAAATGAAAGATGATGAATCCGTTTCAAGTTATTATGGGAGGACAATGGGAATAGCAAGCAAAATGAGATTCCATGGTGAGAAAATGGAAGACGTTGCAGTCGTGGAGAAAATACTACGATCTATGGCACCAAAATTCAATTTTGTTGTCTGCTCAATAGAAGAGGTTCATGATGTGGAGACACTTAGTCTTAATGAACTTCAATGTTCTTTGTTAGTCCATGAACAGAAACTAACTCAACAGTCAGCCACAGAGGAGCAGGCCTTAAAAGCCTCCACACCGCCATATTTCTCAAACAATAGAGGAAGGGGCAGAGGCCGTGGAAGAGGCCGTGGTCGGGGTAGAAACAGTGGAGACCAAGGAAACAGAGATAGCGGGCACAGCTATGCTGATAATGATCAAAGTAGAGGCCGAGGACGAAATTAGTACACTGACAAATCTAAGGTAGAATGTCAAAGATGTCATAAATTTGGTCATTATCGTTCTGAGTGTTACACTAAACTACCTAACGACAAAGAAAGAGGAGAGAAATCAAACTTTGCAGAGAGGAAAGAAGAAGAAACCTTGCTAATGGCAGCTCACAGAGAATTCCAGCATGACGTATGGTATGTTGGTTTGGGTTGCAGCAACCATATGTGTGGAATTAAATTATAATTTTCTGACTTAAATGAAGACTTTAGATCTACAGTGAGTTTGGGTGATTGTTCTATTTTAGATGTGATGGGAAAAGGTAATATCAAAATAAGGGCGAAAAATGGTTTTGTTGAAACAATCTCTAATGTATTATATATCCCTGACTTGAAGAGTAACTTGTTGAGTGCTGGTCAATTGCAAGAAAAGGGATACATTATAACTCTCAAAAGGAATGCTTGTGAAATATATGACCCTGTTAGAGGAGCAATTGCTCTTGTTGAAATGAGTTCTAACAGATTGTTTCCCATGACGATACAAACTAAACAACCTTTTTTAATGAGTGAGGTGAAAGATGGTTCATAGCTTTGGCACTTCCACTACGGTCACTTGAATTTCGGAGGACTGAAAACTCTTCACCAGAAAAATATTGTAATTGGCCTTCCCCAAATAATTCCTTCATCTCAAGTGTGTGAAGAATGTGTTGTTGCAAACTATACTCTGGAGTTGGTGCATTCAGACATTTGTGGGCCACTAAAACCATCTTCCAATGAAGGTAAAAATTATTTTATTACATTCATTGACGATTATTCTCGAAAAACTTGGATTTATTTCTTGCAAGAAAAATCCGAAGCTTTTGGTGCATTTAAAACTTTTAAGTTGCGTGTTGAGAATGAATCAGGAAGAGCCATTAAAGCATTTCAAACTGATCGTGGTGGAGAGTATTGCTCAAAAGAATTCAATGCTTTTTGTGATGGTCATGGCATTCAAAAGGAACTTAAAACAGCATATACACCACAACAAAATGGTGTATCGGAGAGGAAAAATAGAACAATCCTTAACATGGTTAGAGGCCTGCTAGCAAAAGGGAAAGTAACGAAATTATTTTTGCCGGAAGCTGTAAATTGGAGTATTCGTACTGCTGAATAGAAGTCCTACTTTTGCTGTTCCAAACATGACACCGGAGGAAGCTTGGAGTCGACGAAAACCAGCTGTAGATCATCTCAAGATATTTGGCTGCATAGCCTATGCTCATGTTCCTGACCAGAAAAGAAAGAAACTCGATGACAAGGCTGAAAACTGTGTATTTCTTGGTGTAAGTGAAGCATCAAAGGCATATAAACTGTATAACCCACTGACTAAAAGGATTGTGACCAGCAGAGATGTCATTTTTGATGAAGAAAAATCTTGGGAATGGAGTAGACAGCAGTAAGGTCAACGCATTTTAGATTCTGAATTTGAACAAAATGAATCTACACTCTAACAAACTCCAGAATTCCCTCAAAATGATGTCCCGGCGGCGGTTCAAACCTCACCAATTAGTGTTGAAACTCCAGGTGAAGTTAGTGAACCTCGTAAACGCCATAACCGAAGAAAGCCTACATGGATGAGAGATTTTGAGGTAACTGGTATCAATCAAATTGAGGATCCTGTTACTCACTTTGCTTTATTTTCAGATTGTGATCCCACAACCTTTGAAAATGTTGTTAAAGAAGAAATATGGCAAAAAGCAATGGACGAAGAAGTTGCATCCATTGAAAGAAATGACACATGGGAGTTGTCTGACCTTCCACGAGGGCACAAAACAGTTGGTGTAAAGTGGCTCTTCAAAACTAAACGAAGAGAAAATGGCGAAGTTGAAAAGTATAAGGCGAGATTAGTGGCCAAGGGGTATAGGCAAGAATATGGTGTAGATTACAAAGAAGTGTTTGCTCCAGTAGCAAGGCATGATACCATCTGATTGGTGATAGCAATTGCAGCGTAGAATTCATGGCCTATCTATCAAATGGATGTTAAATCCGCATTCCTTCACGGAAACTTGGATGAAGAGGTATATGTTGATCAACCCCCTGGATATGTTAAGGTTGGAAGTGAACATATGGTTTATATGTTAAAGAAAGAACTTTATGGAACTAAACAAGCTCCACGAGCTTGGTACAGTCGCATAGAAACTTATATGAGGATACACTTTTTGTTAAAGTTAGGAAAAATGAAAAAATTCTTATTGTCTACTTATATGTAGATGATTTTATTTTTACAGGAAATGGTATGTTCATGTTTGAAAATTTAAGAAATCGATGATGACTGAGTTTGAAATGACTGATCTTGGTTTGATGCATTCTGGGCATAGAAGTAGTACAGTCAACTTATGGATACTTCATTTCCCAAAAGAAGTATGTTCGAGAGATTCTTGACAGGTTTCAAATGCAGGATTGCAATCCTGTGAACACTCCGACGGAGTTTGGTTCAAAATTCAACAAAGATCATGGAAAACAAAAAGTGGACAGCACACTTTATAAGCTGATTGTTGGCAGCCTGATGTATTTAACAGCAAAAAGACCAGAGATAATGCATTCAGTCAGCCTAATCAGTAGATACATGGAAAGTCCTACTGAGTTGCACCTTTTAGTTTCCAAAACAATCCTTCGTTATCTACAGGGAACTAAAGATCTTGGGTTGTTTTTCAAGAAAGGTGAAAGTTCAAAATTGATTGGGTTTACTGACAGTGATTTTGCAGGGGATCAAGACTATAGGAAGAGCACTTTAGGCTGTGTTTTTATGATGGGCATAGGGGTTGTTTCATGGTCATCTAAGAAGCAATCAATTGTCACTTTATCAACAACTGAAGCAGAGTTTGTTACTGCAACATCTTGTGCTTGTCAAGCTATTTGGTTGAGAAAAATTCTTGTAGAACTACATTTCAAGCGAGAGGAGGCTACTACTATTTATTGTGATAATACCTCAGCCATCAAGCTCTCAAAAAATCCCGTGTTACATGGAAGAAGTTAGCATATTGATGTGAAGTACTACTTTTTGATAGACTTGAACAATGCTGGAACAATTGCCTTGAAGTATTGTAGAAGTGAAGATCAATTGGCAGATATATTTACTAAGCCTCTCAAAGTTTCTTCTTTCCAGGACATGAGGAAGTTTTTGGGTGTATGTACTTTGGAAGAGCAGCAAAAGTAAACTGAAAATTGGATTTTCAGTTTAAGGGAAGGAATGTTAAATATTTGCATTACATTGTTTTACTACGTCAGCTATGTCCTAGTCTCCAGGAAGTCATTCAATTAGTACGTTAGCATTTTATAAACATGTTTTAGGAGTTGGTATTTGTTCAGTAGAACGTGGGTCTTGTAAGCTATATTTTAGAAAGTTAGTTTTACGTGATTGCTTGAGTTTCTCAATTTCAGTTTTTTATCAGCTTATATATAAGCTGTTGGTGATGAATAATATAGGCAGAGTTCAGAAAAACCTTCTTTCACTTTATGCTTACAAAGTGTTTCATAAAATACCTTTGAGAGTTCAATTGGTACAAAAGATGATAAGTCTAAATAATAAAAAAGATAATGTCCAATAGATTACATCCTATTTATTCCTTTACCTATTTAAGGTTTTGTATTTTGAGGAGATTAAGCAAGTTAACGGAAATTTTAATTCCATAACTATAAACCTTTTACAACTACGGACATTAATCAAATAAATTAATTAACTTTTGCTTATCCAATATACAAAACGGAAAACAGATTTAATATTGACTAACAAATATAATTTACAACTACTAACTTTAGCTTACTATATAATTCTAAATCAAATTAAAATTTAACCATACTAAAAGGCCTAACACAATCGATCAATGATATTTCTCAAAAGACACGTTTAATATAGCAACATAGTAGACGCGCGAGGGAAACACGTGGCAAAAAATGAAGTAGTGTACTATAAGATGCAACAAAAAAGGTTACTGCAAATTCGAAGTGGCACAACACAGGTGTGAAGAGCGTGCAAGCCACGTGCGCAAATTGAAACCCTCATTCCTAATATCTCGCCCAGATTTTGTATTGCTTAAATAAAAAATTAGCCTACAGCGCCACGTAATCCATGGAAACCTTTTTAAAATCGAGTTCGCTAAACCAGCTAAACCTTGCAAACAATTGTGGGTGGCTGGTATCAGCCAATCTTTTCTGAATAATATTTGGAGAAAGAATTTCTCAAGTTCAGTAAAATACAGCAATTGAGATTTTGCATTTGTTGATTATGAAAGATTGGAAGATGCTACTCAGGCAGTGTATAGTATGAATGGGAAGCGAATTGGGGTTGACCAGATACGGGTCGATTTTCTTAGATCACAATCATCAAGCCGGGACCAAGGTTTTCTGAAGCGTGGAGTCGCTGGTTGAACAAAGTTTTCTGAAGCCATTGTTCTTTGTTGCTGCTGCAAAAATAAAGAACAAAGGAAATTTAAAGTGAAATAAGGCTAATCCCAGCCGTCAACCTGACTCGGATGCCACTGATAACAATTGAACTCTGCCTTTATTATTCATCACCAACAGCTTATATTTAAGCTGATACAAAACTGAAATTGAGAAACTCAAGCAATCACGTAAAACAATGTTTATAACATGTTAACGTACTAATTGAATGACTTCCTGGAGACTAGGACATAGCTGACGTAGTAAAACAATGTAAAGCTAATATCTAACACATTTTGATCCTAAAAGGGAGACGGTACGAAATTTAAGGATTCGTCTTATCTTTAACCTGTTCGTTCTCCTCTGCAATATCTTTCTTCTTCTCTTCACCTTCCTTGGCTTTTTCATTGTCCCTCTCACCAGATAAATAGAGAGAGCAATCGATGTCGTCGAGGACCATAATGGACTTGCTCGAGGTGTGGATCAACTGCTTCTTGAACTTCGTGTTGCTCTTGACGGTCTTGAGTTTGAAATCATAAACATCATACTTCAGTAGATTGACTATACTGGCAACTTTTGATTCGGTTTGCCGTTCGACTATACATTAGTTGAGTACTTTATCGATGAAGTGCTGAAGCAATAAGTGTCTTTTGGCTTACCTTGGATGCATTCTCTAGAAAGATCTTGCACGCGGCAGCAAGAAGCCTGGCATCTTGTTTAAATCTAGAAGTCAGATAACCCTTTTTCAGATTTGTAGTATATATGTTTAACTTGGGTTTCCTCTAAATCTGGACCTTGGTCCCGGCTTGAAGACTGTGATATAAGAAAATCCACCCGTATCTGGTCACCCCCAATCCGCTTCCCATTCATACTATTCAGTGCTTGAGTAGCATCTTCCAATCTTTCTTAATCAATTACTCTATTGAATCTCAATTACTCTATTTTACTGAACTTGAGAAATTCTTTCTCCAAATATGCTTTAGAAACAGATTGGCTGATTCCAGCTATCCACAAATATTTGCAAGGTTTAGCTGGTATAGCAAACTCGATTTTAAAAGGGTTTCCATGGATGGCGTGGCCCTGTAGCAAAAATTTTGTCCCAAGAAACACAAAATTTGGACGAGATATAGGAAACAAGCGTTACCATTTGAGAACGTGGCTTGCACGCTCTTTACACGTGTGTTGTGCCACTTCGAATCTTGCATTAATTATTTTTGTTGCATCTTCTAGTACACTACTTTATTTTTTGCCATGAGCTTCCCTCGTGCGTCAACTATGTCGCTACAATTAACGTGTCTCTTGAGAAACATTATTGATCGATTGTGTTGGGCCTTTTAGTATTGTTAAATTTTAATTTGATTTAGAATTATATAGTAAGCTAAAGTTAGTAGTTGTAAATTATATTTGTTAGTCAATATTAAATCTGTTTTTTCATTTGTATTTTTGATAAGTAGAAGTTAATTAATTTATTCAATTAATGTCCCAAGTTGTCAAATGTTTATAGTTACGGTATTGAAATTTCTGTTAACTTCTTAAATATCCTCGAAATACAAAACATTAATAGGTACAGGAATAAATAGGATCTGATCTATTGGACATTTTCTTTTTTCTTATTTAGACTGATCACCTTGAGCCTACAAGGGAGGTGATACAAAATTTAAGGATTCGACCAAAGCTTTGAATGCTTCAAAACCACAGTAAGATAACTCTATGCGCTTATCTATCCTCCCACATCGTATGAGAGAAGAATATAACGCATGCACGTACTTTTTTGTAAAGAAAATGATTCTTACTCCAAAATCCAGATAAATTGAACTGGTAGTGAGTGCCCGGTATTCAGCTTCAGTGGTCGAGCAAGCAACACCGGTTTGTTTCTTGGACCGCCAAGAAATAGGATTCTGTCCCAAATAAACCACATAAGCCGATGTGGATTTTCCATCACTTAAACTTCCGCCAAAGTTAGAATCCGAGTATGCCGTGAGAGAAAGATCTCGCGGTCGATGAAGAAGAAGTCCATAATTGTAACAGCCCCAAAATCCAGCCTAAAAAGAACAACATGCGAACAACTAAATAATCAAAAGAAGAACTAAAATATCTCATAACTAAAAGAATGACATGACAGTTGTGACAAGTATAGAAAATAAATCTCAAATAAATTACTCTAATCTATAACCCGAACTGGTCAACTCCAAACACCAAAATCTCTGAAGGCTTATCCTGAAGGTTTCCTACTCTGGAAGGAAGGGAAAAACAAAACTAATCAGGTAAAAATCTCAGTGAGTGCTCGATGTGTGTGAAAATGCATTACCATTTTCTTTCAAAATATACTAAACTATATTCATGCAAAATATGCTTTTTGTGACTCAAGAATATTATTATTAGGTAGCAATAATTTATTTATATTTCAGAATTTTGAAACAATACAAAACGAGACAAGATCATTATTTTACAAAACAAGAAAGGAGTATTGGTAATAAATAATAATAACTTAAGACAAGCATATCGATTATTTTAATTAATTATGATGTTCAACGAAATAGCTGATGCAGTCAACCTTAACACCTCACACAAACATTCCTTATCGCCCCGTCCAAGGTGCGACCCTAAAAACTAATCCGCATGCCATGGTTCATGCGTAACAAATGATCTCCAAAGACACGCGAACCTCCCGCCGTGTAAGGAGAAGGGGCAAGGAGACATGAAGCACCACCGACAGCCCTCTGCTGCCCAGCAATACCCCATGCCTACCTATGCCAAGTTGGATCCAACTAACTAGTAACCGAACCGAACATAACCGATGGTGATCATCATAACCAATTTAATTTTACAATTTAAAACTAAACACTTTGCTTACTTCACAAAATCAGTGAAAGATATACTTATAACCGATATACATACATATACATGCATTCCTTCCAGTTTTGCAAATAATAGAGTTTTAGAAACACTCACCTGAACACCATGTGAGAGGAAAGAATACCCGAATATCAATCCGAACTACCTATTGACCAAAACAAAAGTTAACCCCAAATCTATTCAACTAGTCCCTCTTATAAACAAAGCATAACACAAATAGAGAAGCTAATCTTAAATTAATATATAATACAAAAACAATACAGATACATACTATACACTCTATTTATTATTCATGCATACATATCACAACATATAAAGTATCTATGTATATACATATATATACGTAAAACAAAATATGCATGATGCTCACATAAAAATAACTATTAGGTAATAAGAAAACTATAATTCTTCTTATATATGCATAAAGCCTGAATATCATAAATTATACAATAATCCCCTCTTTTTTTTATTGCATTTATGATTTAAATGTGTAGTGAGTGGCTTTATCTAGATTTTGGAATAAGCAGTAAAACCAATTGAATGGTGAAGAACATCCAGAAAATAAACTCAGAAAAAATTACACCCCTTTATAGATGCTTCGGTGCTGTTATGTATTTTTCAGATTTTTAAAGAACACTTAAATTACATACTCTAATATTAAAAGGATCTAAAGGATGAGGACCCCACTTAAAACCATATACAAAATTCTTAAATTCCAAATATCAATTCAATAAGAGATCTTTCCCCAAATTGCATATAATATAATAGTTTAATGCAACCCATACTATTATTTTAAAACCCCACTACCGACAAGTACTACAAGTGTATGATCAAAGTTAAAGAATTTGTATTGGAGGATTTACCTTGGCTGCGCTGCCGAAACGAAACTAGCAAAAGAAGAATGGAGAGCGGTGCAATTCTAACTATGAAGGCCTAATCTATTATCTATGATTAATTTTATAACGACATAAAACGTTATCAATGTTGAGGATGCGTTAAGAATATGGGCTATATTTGGGCTTATTAGCGAAGGAAAAACATAACTTGACAATAAGTTAAAAGTAAATCAACCGCATCACATTTAAGTCCAAACCAATTTAATATATTTAATAAAGAAAACCGTTTCAATCTTTCCAAAAAAATAAAAATAAAATAAAAGATAAAATAAACAAATTTTATATGACCTGAATTCAGAAAATCACATGAGTAATAAATCATAAGTTCCCGAATTGAAATAAGATTATATTAAAACTTTGGGGTATTACAATAATGAACCGTACCTTTCAAGTAACAGAAGAGGCACTTGACAGCGCACCAATCATGATCGGTGGGAAACTTCATGGATTGAGCAAGACGGTTGACTGTAAATGTGGTATCCGGCCTAGTTAACGCCAGGTAGTAAGACCGCCAATTGCTTGGCAAAATTCAGTAGGGTCCGGCAAGAAGGAAGAAGGTGTTGTCGCGGTTTTGGAAAGCGGCTTGGCACCGTCAAGCCGGTGCCGGCGAAGCAATTCAACCGTGTATTTATGTTCAGAAAGAAAGAGACCTTCCTAGCAAGATGCCACCTCAATGCCTAAGAAATAAGAAAGAACGCCAAGATCTTTCACGGCAAAATGTTGATGAAGATGAGAAGTGACCCGAGAAATAGTAGAAGAGGAAGAACCAGTGATAATGAGATCATCCCACATAAAGATGAGCCGAGCCCTGATGAAAAGTGAAGAGCGATGTATCCGCAGTCGATTGCTTGAAGCCAAAAGCAATAGGGTGGCGCTAAGTGCATGATACCAAACCATGTAAAGATTTCATGAGGCGACAAACATGATCTAGGAACTGTTTGTCAATAAAACCCTGAGTTTGCTGCATAAAGACCGGTTCACGGAGATCACCGTGAAGAAAAGCATTGCTAATATCCAATTGACGAAGAGGCCAAGAGTGAAAGAATGCAATAGATAGAACAGTGCGAATTGTCACTGGTTTGACAACGGGGCTAAAGGTTTCATGATAGTCAACACCGGGGTGCTGATAAAGTCCCTTAGCAACCAGGAGAGCTTTAAATTTTTCAATACAACCATCAGGATTATGCTTTACTAGAAAGACCCACCTGCAACCAATAATATTTTTGCTCAGGAGACCGGGGAACAAGATCCCATGTTCCATGATTAAGGAGAGCAGTGAATTCAGCGGACATAGCATCATGCCAGTGTCGAGTAGAAAGAGTCTGTTATACACAAGTGGGTTCCGTGTCATCAGGGAGAGGATGCCGAGAGGCGGCATGAATGACCTTCGGCTTAAAAATACCGTCTTGAGCCCGAGTGCGCATACTATGACTGCGCTGGACGACAGAAGAGGGCACCGCAGGTGGTGCTGGCGAGCGATCACGCGTTGGGATGGGTAGGGTGGCGGTACTAGAGGGAGAAGGCGGCATGCTGCAAGGAGCAGGCGACGGAGGGCGCTGCATGGGCACGGGCAACGGCCGCCACGGTATAGACTGGGAAATAAAAACTGGAGTATGAATAGAGGACCTTGATGGAGACACGGAGTTAGACTAAGAGACGTCTGGAAGAGTGGGAAAAGAGGACTCCTCAAACTAGACATGACGGGAGATGAATATGTGGCGAGTGGTTAAGTCCATGAAACGATAAGCACTTTGAGAAGTAGAGTAGCCTAAGAAAAGACACGGACGAGAGGGAAACTTAAGTTACTATGATTGTAAGGTTTGATCCATGGAAAGCACAAACAACCAAAGACACGGACTTTGAGGTAATTAGGAGGGCGACGAAAGAGTGTTTCGTAGGGGCTACGGCCGTTTAGGAGCAGAGTAGGGAGACGGTTTATGAGATAGATGGCCGTCTGGAGAGCGTGGGACCAAAAATCAGACGAGAGGATAGAGAAGTGGAGGAGGGGACAGCCTGTTTCAAGTATATGACAGTGACGACGTTCAGAGACACCATTTGCTGAGTATGAGGTGCAGTGGTTAACCAGCTAATCCCATGTGAGTTAAAGAATGATTTTAGAGCAAGAAATTCCCCACCATTGTCACTATAAACGTTACGGATGGTATTGGAGAATTGTTTCTTGACATGCAATTTAAATTGAGGAAAAAATTTGGCAACTTGGGATTTTGTGGTAAGGGGAAATAACCAGCAATATTTAGAGTAGTGATCGACAAACAATAAGTAATATTTATAATGATCTACACTGGGCAACACAGGCCCCCAAACATCAGTGAAAATAAATTGCAACAGATGAGTTGATTTTGTTGACGATTAAAAATGGTAGTTCATGTGATTTACTCACAGCACAAGACTCACAAGGTTTAGACACAAATAAATTAAACGACACTGGTAACTGAAATTTAGAAATCATAGAACTACTAGTCGCAAGCGACGGATGACCTAAGCGGGCATGCCAGACATCAGATGAACTACGAACACCTAAAGACACGAAATTGGCGAGAGAGCGAAGAGAGCGAGATGTGCCTAAGCGTGGATATAATAGATGCCGTTACGACATGTGCCTCGAGCCACCAGCGTCCCCGTAACCTGATCCTTCACAACAAAATAAGAGGAGAAAATTCAAGGGAGACATTATTAGCTTTAGTGAAATTATGAACAGAAAGTAAATTTTGAGTAGTAGAAAGGGTGCAAAGAACATTAGGGATAGTAAAATTTTGAGAAGGAAAAGGTAAGAAGGATGTGCCAACATGAGTGATCGCGATACCAGAACCATCAGCAAGTGTAACCTTGTCTGTGCCATCCTACTCATACTAAAGCAACATTTGGCTCACGTCGGCAGCAAGACTGTGGGAAGCAGAGGAATCAACAATCCAAGAACCAGGAGAGCGGCGGTTTGGGGATTGAGTCATGTACGTGGCATGTTGACAGTGTTGAGGACATGATGGAGCACTGTGACCCGGCGTAGAACAAAGTTGACAAGTAACCGCCTATCCTAGAAAGGGAGAACCCTGATAAGCGCCACGGCCAAAAGGAGGAGGTTGGTAGGAGTAGCCATGATTTGCGTAACGTTGTCCATTGTTACGCCCCCTATAAACCCGTCCATTGTTATTGCAACCACAACCTCGGCGATTAGAAGGCTGTCCGCATGACGCTGTGGACGGCTTGCCGTGGCATTGTTGGTGGTGGCAACAAGATTAGCAGGACTCGACTCGAGACGTTTAAGATAAGCCTCGTGACCCACAAGCATGTCGTATAAATCAGTAAAGGAGATGGAGTTTTCCCGTGCATGAATAGAGTAGGAGATTTCACGATAACCTTCCCCGAGGCCGTCAAGAACGTAAAATGTAACGTCATCATCAGAGGGCATGCTATCGATGAGGCCCAGTTCAACCATCTTTTGTTTGATGCCGCGCAAGAATTCACTGACGGATTGAGAACCTAATGCGGCATGTGCTAAGTCATATTTGAGTTGCATGACTCGAGCCCTGGGGCGACTAGCGAATGCACGAGAAAGAGTCGTCCAGACCGCTAGGGCAGAAAGCTAGGACGAAACGGGAGGAGTAACGTCGGCATCAAGAGAGCCAATGAGAGCCAAAAGTAGAAGCTAATCCTGATGATACCAATAATCAAACTCGTCGGAGTCGGGTGATGAGGGATAAAGGTCGGATTGATGAACTTTGAGAGGCGAAAGCCGTTGAGCAGGGCAAGAACATGCGCACGTCATGAGGGATAATTGGAGGTGGTGAGAGTTATTTTAATATGAGTGTTGGCGGTGATCGGAACGATGGGTGGAGAGGGATTTGTAGGCTTTGATGGAGAGGAGGGGGCGGCATAATCAGTGCCAGATTTGTGAGAATCGCCAGCCATGGGCGGCAAGGTTGTGACGGCTACGGTTTAAGGAAGGAGCTTGTGAGAGACTTACCCTGGCTTAAGCTGATACCATGTAGAAGAATGTATTTGTGTGAAATAATATTGTATTCATCTCAATCTCATACAATGTACAATAAGAGAATTTATAGTAATACAAGGAAACAAAACAAAGACTCCTAAACTACGTGAGATCCTTAATATAGAGTACTTTATCGATGAACTGCTGAAGCAATAAGGGTTGTTGCCTTACCTTACATGCATTTTCTAGAAACATCTTGCACATAACAGCAAGAAGCCTGGCATCTTGTTTTGATCTACAAGTCAAATAGCCGTTTTTTAGATTTATAGTATATATCTTTAATGTTGTAAATTGTTGGGATTTATCCCATATTGCTTGGGAATGAACTTGGGCTTCCTCTGAATCTGGACCTTGGGCCCTAGCTTGAAGACTGTGGTCTAAGAAAATCCACCCATATCTGGTCACCCCCAATTTGCTTCCCATTCATACTATTCAGTGCCTGAATTGCATCTTCCAATCTTTGAAAATCAACAAATAATTTGTTTTGTTCTTTGTTCAATCTCAATTACTGTATTTTACCGAGCTTGAGAAACTTTTTCTCCAAATATTCTTTAGAAACAGATTGGCTGATTCCAGCCACCCACAAACTTGTGCAAGGTTTAGCTGGTTTAACAAACTCAATCTTAAAAGGGTTTCCATGGATGACGTGGCCCTGTGGCCAAAATATTGATTTAAGAAATACAAAATCTGGGCGAGATATGGGCAACGAGGGTTACCGTTTGAGCACGTGGCTTGCACGCTCTTTACACGTGTGTTGTGCCACTTCGAATCTTGCATTAATTGTTTTTGTTGCATCTTCTAGTACACTACTTTATTTTTGCCATGTGTTTCCCTCGTGCATTGACTAGGTTGCTATATTTAACGTGTCTCTTGAGAAAAATCATTGATCGATTGTGCTGGGCCTTTTAGTATTGTAAAATTTTATTTTGACTTAGAATTATATAGTAAGCTAAAGTTAGTATTTGTAAATCATATTTTTAGTCAATATTAAATCTATTTTTTCATTTGTATTTTTATAAGTGAAAGTTTATTAATTTATTCGACTAATGTCTTAAGTTGGCAAAGGTTTATTGTTACGGAATTAAAATTTCCTTTAACTTCCTAAATATCCTCAAAATACCAAACCTTAATAGGTAAAGGAATAAATAGGATCTGATCTATTGGACATTTTCTTTTTTATTATCTAGATTAATCATCTTGAGCGAAAAGGGAGATGGTACAAAATTTAAGGATTCGACCAAAGCTTTGAATGCTTCAAGACCACAATAAGATAATTCAATGCGCTTATCTATCCTCCCACATCATATGAGAGAAGAATGCAACGTCTCCACGTAGTTTCTTGTAAAAAAAAATGATTCTTACTCCACCACAAAGCGACCTGCGTCCGTTAATGATGTTCCAAACCCAAATAAACTGAACTGGCTAGATTTAGTTTTCACGAGGTTCTTCATCTTCTGTTTAACCTGGTCGTTTGCCTCTGCAATATCTCTCTTCATATATTCACCTTCCTTGGCTTTAACATTGTCCCCCTCACCCAATAAACAGAGAGAGCAATTGATCTCCTCGAGGACAATAATGGACTTGCTCAAGGTGTGGATCAACAACTTCTTGAACTTTGTGTTGTCCTTGATGGTCTTGATTTCGAAATAATAAACATCATACTTCAGTTCATTGACTTATTGGCGACTTTCGATTCGGTTCGCCATTCGCCTATACACCAGTAGAGTACTTTATCGATGAACTGCTGAAGCAATAAGTGTCTTTTGGCTTACCTTAGATGCATTCTCTAGAAATATCTTGCACATGGCAGCAACAAGCCGGCATCTTGTTTCGATCTACAAGTCATATAGCCCTTTTTTAGATTAACAGTGTATATATTTGGTGTCGTAAATTGTTGAGATTTATCTCATATTGCTTGGGAATGAACTTGGGCTTCCTCTGAATATGGACTTGGTCCCGACTTGAAGACTGTGATCTATGAAAATCCACCCGTATCTGGTCACCCCCAATTCGCTTCCCATTCATACTATTCAGTGCTTGAGTAGCATCTACCAATCTTTTATAATCAACAAATGCATTGTTTCGTTCTCTGTTGAATCTCAATTGCTTTATTTTACCAAACTTGAGAAATTCTTTCTTCAAATATTCTTTAGCAACAGATTTGTTAGTCAATGTTAAATCAGTTTTTTAATAGGTATATTTGATAATTAAAAGTTAATTAATTTATTCGATTAATGTCCTAAGTTGTCAAAGGTTTATAGTTACATAATTAAAATATCCGTTAATTCCTAGATATCCTCAAAATACAATACCCTAAAAGCTAAAGGAATGAATAAGATCTGATCTATTACTGATCATCTTGAGCCTACAAGGGAGATGGTAGGAAATTTAAGGATTGGATCAAAGCTTTGAATGCTTCAAAACCACAATAAGATAACTCTATGCGCTTATCGATCCTCCCACATCGTATGAGAGAAAGATAACGTCTCCACATAGTTTGTTGTAAAAAAAAATGATTCTTCCTCCACCACCAAGCGACGTGAGTCCGTTAATAAAGTTCCAAAGCCCTGATAAAGTGAACTGGCTAGACTTAGTTTTCACGAGGTTCTTCATCTTCTATTTAACCTGGTTGTTTGCCTCGGCAATATCTCTGTTCTTATCTTCTCCTTCCTTGGCTTTTTCATTCTCCCTTTGACCCGAACAATAGAGGGAGCAATTGATGTCCTCGAGGACAGTAATGGACTTGCTCGAGTTGTGGATCCACAACTTCTTGAACTTTGTGTTGTCCTTGACGGTCTTGATTTCAAAATCATAAACATCATACTTCAGTTGATTGACCATATCGAGGACTTTCGATTCGGTTCACCATTCGACTAGACACAAGTTGAGTACTTTATCGATGAACTGCTGAAGCAATAAGTGTCTATTCGCTTACCTTAGATCCATTCTCTTGAAAGATCTTGCACGCGGCAGCAAGAAGCCTAGCATCTTGCTTCGGTCTACAAGTCAGATAGCTCTTTTTCAGATTAACAGTGTATATGTTTAGTGTCATAAATTGTAGGGATTTATCCCATACTGCTAGGGAATGAACTTGAGCTTTCTCTGAATTTGGAAACTGGTCCCATATTGAAGACTGTGATCTAAGAAAATCCACCTGTATTTGGTCACCCCCAATTCGCCTCCCGTTCATACTATTCAGTGCCTAAGTAGCATCTTCCAATCTTTCATAATCAACAAAACCATTGTTTCGTTCTTTGTTGAATCTAAATTGCTGTATTTTACCGAACATCAAATATTCTTTAGAAAGAGATTGGATGATTCTAGCCACCCCAAATTTAGGTTTAGCGAACTCAATTTTCAAAGGGTTTATGGGCAATATACGGGGAACGAGGGTTATAGTTTGCGCACGTGGCTTGCACGCTCTTCACACATGTGTTGCGCCACTTTGAATCTTGCATTAGTATTTTTGTTGCATCTTCTAGTACACTACTTCATTTTTTGTCATGTGTTTCCCTCACGCGTCAACCATATTGCTAGATTTAACGTGTCTCCTGAGAAAAATAATTGATCTATTCGGTTGGGCCTTATAGTATTGTTAAATTTTAATTTGATTTAAAATTATTTAGTAAGCTAAAATTAGTAGTTTTAAATTATATTGTTATTCAGTATTAAATTTTTATTTTTCATTCTGTATTTTTGATAGGTATAAGTTAATTAATATATTTGATTAATGTCCTAAGTTGTCAAAGGTTTATAGTTATGGAATTAAAATCTCCAGTAACTTGCTATCGTAAAACTAAAAAACTTTAATAGATAAAGGAATAAATAGGATATGATCTATTGGACATTATCTTTTTTCATACTTAGACTGATCATCTTGAGCCTACAAGGGAGACGGTACGAAATTTAAGGATTCGCTCAGAGCATTGAATGCTTCAAAGCCACAATACGATAACTCTATGCGCTTATCTATTCTCCCTCATCGTATGAGAGAAGGAAGCAACGTCTCCTCGTAGTTTGTAGTAAACACAAGGATTATACTCCACCACAAACCGACCTTAGTCCGTTAATTTAGGTTCCAAAGCCCAGATAAACTGCCCTGGCAAGATTTAGTTTCCACCAGGTTCTTCATCTTCTCTTTAACCTACCATTCTCCTCTGCAACATCTTTCTTCTTATCTTCACCTTCCTTTCCTTTTTCATTGTCCCTCTGACCCGATAAATAGAGAGAGCAATCGATGTCCTCGAGGACATACTGGACTTGCTCGAGGTGTGGATCAACAACTTCTTGAACTTTGGGTTGTCCTTGACGGTCTTGAATCCAAAATCATAAACATCATGCTTCAGTAGATTGTCCATATTGGCGACATTCGATTCGGTTTGCCGTTCGACTATACACCAATTGAGTACTTTATCGATGAACTGCTGAAGAAGCCTAGCATCTTGCTTCGGTCTACAAGTCAGATAGCCCTTTTTTAGATTTACATTGTATTTTGTAAATTGTCTAGATTTATCCCATATTGGTTGTGAATTAACTTCGGCTTCATCTGAATTTGGAACCAGTCCCGTGTTGAAGATTGTGATCTATGTTAACTATTAAACTATACAAACTACAGCTCACATTGAACCAAAGGCGCGCAGTTTACAAAAGAGCTAAAGTCGCATTTCCTATATTACGTTTTATCTTTTATATTTTAGTTTTGTCAGTTTGTTTTGTTACCGTTAGGAAAAGGGCGCGGGTATATAAACCCCCTTTCCTCTGTTTTGTGACTAATTTTTCATTTTACAATTTTCAGATTACGTATCACGATTTGCTCAGTAATCGTTGATACTGATCTTGTAATCGTCGATCCTCAATTCTTCAATAAAATCAGTTTACACATTTTATCATGGTATCATTCGCCAGATTTTCGATTGATTGATTAATTTCCGCTGCAATTCTCTAGTTTCTGCGTGATCTCTTCGATTGATCGCGATATTCTCGACGTTTTTTTGCACGATTCTGTTCGTAGATCGTGATTCTTCTCAGCGATCGTTTTTGATCGACAATCAGGTGTTTTTTACCGATTAATTTGCCGATTATCAGTGATTTGTTCTCAAGATCGGTTGTTTTTTATCTGAGATCATATTGTTTGGTTGATTTGGTTGATTGTACGGTCGTGACTTGTTGAGATCTGTTTGATTGTTGTTGTGTTAATTCTCTATTGTCTTGAATTTTTGTCTGATTTTCTACTGAAATGACTACACCTGTTAGTTCTTCCTCCTCACTGCCTGTTATTAGGAATCCGAGTGAAGATTCCACCTCGGTTTATTTTTTAGGATCTCATGATTTTACTGGTTCTTCTGTAGTCAGTGAAGTTCTTAATGGTTCTAACTATATTACATGGAGTAAAGGTGTTCTAATGGCTCTTAGAATCAAGAATAAAGTGAAATTCATTGATGGAACATTACCTATGCCTGAGGAATCTAATGATTTACTCAGAACCTGCTGGATTAGAGCTAACACTCTGGTTTTATCATGGATCTTGAACTCTGTTTCAAAAGATTTGAAGCCTAGTCTTATGTATTTTAACACTGCTCATGAAGTGTGGCAAGAATTGAAGCTTAGATATGACAGAACAGATGGTTCTAGGGTGTATCAATTACAGAAGACTTTATCTACCATTGCTCAAGGAAATTCTACTGTCATCGAGTTTTATAACTCTTTCAGATCTACTTGGGATGAGTTTGTAAGTCAGAGGCCTATTGTAGGGTGCACTTGTGGCTTGTGTACTTGCAATGTTAATAAGAAGATGCTTGACTTACAGCAATCAGATTGTGTCCTTAAGTTTTTGATTGGACTTAATGAGAGTTATTTGGCTCTAAGGAGTCAGATTCTGCTGATGAACCCCCTTCCTTCACTTTCAAAAGTCTATTCTATGGCTTTACAAGAAGAACATCAGAGGTCTCTATCTACTGTGAACTCTACTCTTGAATCTTTAGCTATGTTTACTAGAAACAATCAGAGTTCAGATGCTCAGGGAAAGGGGGGATTCAATCAGACTCAAACTCAAGGAAATTTTAACAAGTTTCAAAAGAACAAGGATAAGAAAAAGCTGAAATGCACTCATTGTGGTTACTCTGGTCACACAGTTGACAAGTGCTTTCAAATCATTGGTTATCCTCCAGGATGGGGTGGCCCAACAGGAAAAAGGAATCCTCCTTCAGCTAACTTAGTTAACACTAATGATGATTCTACTGTTATGTCACAGGATCATCAGATTTCTATAGATAAATCTGCCAAATTCCAGCTCTTTGAGGAGTTTATGGCTTTCCAACAAGCTCATGCTCAGTCTAAAGTGCAAAGCAATGAATCTACTGCTGTTCCATATGCTGCAACAGCTATGGCTGGTATTCCAAAATCTATTGCTTTAACTTCTGCACTTAAATCTTATGATTCTAGATATGCTTTGATTCTGGACACAGGTGCCACAGATCATATGATCTGTACTTCTTCCATGTTTACATCCACTCCCACTCCTTTTCAAACTATTGTTCATTTACCTAACAATCAAACTACTATTGCTACCTTACTTGGAGATGTTCAAATATTACCCGATTTACTGTAAAAACATGTTCTATATGTGCCTTCCTTCACATATAATCTCTTATCTATTGCTAAACTCACCAAGACTTCTAATCTTGGTTTGTATTTTTCTGCTTCTTGTTGTGTTTTACAGGACATTCACATGAGGAAGATGACTGGTTTTGCTAAAGAAACCAATGATCTTTACATTTTAAACACTACTTCTTCCTGTAATTCTGTGATTTCATCTATTGAAAGTGATAACACTGTATGGCATAATCGTTTAGGCCATGTCTCATTTCAGAAACTCCTTACTATTCCTCAGCTTATGCTCTCAAAATGTAATAAGGATACTCATTGTACTGTTTGTCATCTTGCTAAACAAAAGAAGTTATCTTTTACAGAGAGTACTACTACTTCTAGTTCTATTTTTGAACTCATTCATTGTGATGTTTGGGGACCATATAGTGTGGTTTCTCATGATGGTTACAAATATTTCCTTACCATTGTAGACGATTATTCTAGGTGTACTTGGGTTTTATTTTTGAAACAAAAGTCTGATGTTAGAACTCAGATTTTACACTTCTATAATCTTGTCAAAACTCAGTTTCATATTTCTATCAAAACTATCAGAACTGATAATGGTACAGAATTTCTTCTACATGATTTTTACTCTACTAATGGCATTGTTCACCAAACCAGCTGTGTGGAAACCCCACAACAGAATGGCATGGTGGAAAGAAAGCATCAACATTTATTGCAGGTTGCAAGAGCCTTGAAGTTTCAATCCAACATTCCTTTACAATTTTGGACAAATTGTGTTGCTACTGCTGCCTTTGTAATTAACCTAGTTCCATCTCCTGTTATTGGTAATCTCTCACCTTATGAGAAGCTTTATGACAAGTCACCAGATTATTCCTTACTCAAAACTTTTGGATGCTTAGCCTATGCTTCCACTCTGGTTGCTCACAGAACTAAGTTTGAGCCTAGAGCTTCTAGGTGTATTTTTATAGGATATCCTTTTGGTAAAAAGGGATATTTACTCTACAATCTGGATAGTAAGAAGGTTTTCTCCTCAAGACATGTCAGGTTTTATGAAAATATTTTTCCTATGAAAGATGAGAAACTTTCTACTGATCAATCTGCAGATTCTTGTTCTAAAATCTGCACAGATTCTTTCATTCATGTTGGAAATAATTATGCTATCCATAGTCAAGAGCAGAATTTGCAATTTGTTCCTCAGAATCATTATTCTGATGCTTCTGAAACTAGTGGATATTCACAAATTCCACAGACACCTGAGTTATTCCTTACTACAGAAGCAGAAAGTCACTATACTAATCCTATTCCTTCTGGACTTAATAATTCTGTCACTGAAACAATATCAGTTTCAGCTCCTGATATATCAGAAACCATTCCTGAGTCACAACAATCTGATATTCAAGAGCCTCCTAGAAGATCTTCTAGATCTACTAATCCACCAGCTTACCTCCAGGTGTATGATTATACTTTGCCTACTTCTCTACACAAATCCAACTCTACCTGGTCAGGAAAATCTTATCCTATTCAGGACTATTTATCTTTGGAAAAGCTTGGCTCTTCCCACAAGGCTTTTACTGCATCCATTTCTATGAACATGGAGCCTAAAACATATACTCAAGCTACCAAATTTCCTGAATGGCAAGCTGCAATGAAAAAGGAACTTGATGCCTTAGAAAAGACCAATACTTGGATCCTCACTGATTTGCCTCCAAATCATCACTGTATTGGCTGCAAATGGGTATTCAAAGTGAAATATAAGTCTGATGGCACAATTGAAAGACACAAAGCAAGATTTGTTGCTAAAGGTTACACTCAAGAAGAGGGGTTAGACTATTTTGATACCTTTTCTCCAGTTGCAAAACTAACTACAGTCAAAGTCTTGCTTGCTGTTGCTTCTAGTAAAAATTGGTTTTTGCATCAACTAGATGTTAACAATGCTTTCCTCCATGGAGATTTAGATGAGGAAATCTACATGAAACCCCCCTTGGATACTGCAAACCTCATGACAACAGAGTTTGTTTATTGAAAAAGAGCTTATATGGGTTGAAACAAGCTTCAAGATAATGGTTCACTAAGCTCACATCATGTCTCCTATCTTTTGGTTATTCTCAAGCTATATCAGATTGCTCCTTATTCATCAAAAGGACTAGTACTTCTATTACCATCCTGTGTGTTGATGTTGATGACATAATTTTAGCAGGTGATGACATGACACAGATTAATGCAATCAAGAATCATCTAGACAATCAGTTTACAATAAAGGACATTGGTACTTTAAAGTACATTCTAGGCATTGAGGTGCAAGGTCAAAACAAGGAATCAGCTTATCACAAAGGAAATATACTCTTGATGTTCTTACAGAAGCTGGTTATTTAGGTTGCAAGCCATCTACAACTCCTATGGCTTCTTCATGCAAGTTAACAGAATCTGATAACACACTTCTCACTGATCCTTCTGCATATAGAAGGCTGGTAGGCAGGTTATTATATCTTACTATAACTAGGCCTGATTTATCCTATAGCATTCAGTGTTTATCTCAGTATATGTCAAAACCTACTACTTCACATTTAGCTGCAGCTCACAGGGTCCTCAGATATCTCAAGAACTCACCGGGCAAAGGCATTTTCCTTTCATCTTCCTCTGAACTTCACCTAAAAGCTTTTTGTGATAGTGACTGGGCAGGTTCTCCAGAGACTAGGAAGAGCGTTACAGGTTTTGCTATATACTTGGGAGAATCACTCATATCTTGGAAGGCAAAGAAACAAGCTACTGTGAGCAGATCATCCACAGAAGCTGAATATAGAGTTGTTGCAACAACCACCTGTGAACTCTTATGGTTACAACAGCTTCTTGCAGACTTATTCATCAAGCAAATTAGAGTTCCTGTGATCTTTACTGACAGCAAGAGTGCTGTGTGCATTGCAACTAATCCAGTGCAACATGAACGCACCAAACACATACAAATAGACTGCCACTTTGTAAGGGAAAAGGTTCAACAAAATCTCATCAAAATCATGCACATATCCAATGATCACCAGGTTGCAGACATCCTCACTAAACCTCTTGGTTTCAGACAATTTCAGACTATGATTTTCAAGCTTGGCCTCATTGACATACATGCCAAACTTGAGGGGGGATATTAAACTATACAAACTACAGCTCACATTGAACCAAAGGCGCGCAGTTTACAAAAGAGCTAAAGTCGCATTTCCTATATTACGTTTTATCTTTTATATTTTAGTTTTGTCAGTTTGTTTTGTTACCGTTAGGATAAGGGCGCGGGTATATAAACCCCCTTTCCTCTGTTTTGTGACTAATTTTTCATTTTACAATTTTCAGATTATGTATCACGATTTGCTCAGTAATCGTTGATACTGGTCTTGTAATCGTCGATCCTCAATTCTTCAATAAAATCAGTTTACACATTTTATCATTAACCCACCCGTATCTGGTCACCCCCAATTCGCTTCCCATTCATACTATTCAGTGCCTAAATAGCATCTTCCAATCTTTCATAATCAACAAATGCATTGTTTCTTTCTCTGTTGAATCTAAATAGTTGTATCTTACAGAACGTGAGAAATTCCTTTTCCAAATATTCTACAGAAAGAGATTGGCTGATTCCAGCCACCCACAGTTTTTGCAAGGTTTAGTAGGTTTAGCAAACTCAATTTTCAAAGGGTTTCCACGGATGACGTGGCCATGTAGCCAAAATTTAGATTTAAGAAATACAAAATCTTGGCAAGATATGGGGAACGAGGTTTACAATTTGCGCATGTGGCTTGCACGCTCTTCACATGTGTGTTGTGCCACTTTGAATCTTGCATTAATATTTTTGTTGCATCTTCTACTACACTACTTTATTTTTTGCTATGTGTTTCACTCACGCGTAACCTATGTTGCTAGATTTAACGTGTCTCTCGAGAAAAATAATAGATCGATCATTATATGAGTTCCTATATATATATATATACATATGTAATTTAA
The DNA here is from genome assembly GCA_946800315.1 of Misopates orontium. Taxonomy (NCBI): domain Eukaryota; kingdom Viridiplantae; phylum Streptophyta; class Magnoliopsida; order Lamiales; family Plantaginaceae; genus Misopates; species Misopates orontium. The sequence continues at coordinate 32,310,200 of OX326950.1, forward strand.
GTACATCCGCTAAGTTATTTATAAGTGACTAGTTGTTTGAACACGAGATGTGTTTCGGTTTCCCGGATCATGCGATTCAGGAAAGGCGCAATACTTATTTCGTGGATTGGTTCAAAGAGACTGTCAAATCCGGGCGTTACACGGTTGACCAACGCCTTCGCGCTTTAGTACACAGCCCACTATTAAGAGTAAACACATTCAAGGCGTTTAAGATTAACAGTTTCCGTTTCCACAATGAGGAGCATGGGATAGACAAGAAGACGATCAATACTGGTGAATATTTGAAGGGAAATGTAGGGGGATCAAATTATATGATCTACTATGGAATGCTATAGGAAATTTTAAAGTTGGAATACTGGGGTTGTTGTGAATTAAGGAGTATTGTACTGTTCAAGTGTGACTTGTACGATATTTACAAGGGCATGACAGTACATTATAGTTACCGGTTGGTGAATATTAATCCTGCATAGGCGATTGGAAACTGGAGCAGCTGAACCGTTTATACTTGCAAGTCAGGCACATCAAGTGTATTACACGAAATACCCTTCCCAACAAAACAAGAGCAGAAGAGGGTGGTGGGATGTGTGTACAACAAGGGCAAGATACGTCGTCGATGCTACTTCTATATATCAGGATGAAAATGCAACTGTTATCCTTCCCGTTCCTCGTTTGGGTTCAGTACCTCTCGCAGACGACGGAATTCAGCAAGTTGATGATGTATATGAAGAGGATGAGGAGGACAAATATGACGATGTAAATGAAGAGGTGGGCTATGATGCCCAGCGTGAAAATGACAACATCGATGATGACCCTGATTATGTTTAGATTCAGCATTTCGATTTCAACTTGTAATGCATGTATTTTTATTAAACTGATGATGAGATGATTGTGTGAACTTGTGGATTATTTTTTGTATTTACCAAAAATAACTATTTTAAAACTAACAGGAAAAAAATAACTATTCAAAAACATCTTAATTAATAATTTAATTTAAAACTACGAAAACTTTTAATAACTCAAAAATTACACATTTAAACATTACAAAAAAAGTAAATAAATGTTCAACTAAAATGCAGGGTCAAATGGAAATCCAGTGGGATCAGCGCCACCTCTGCTGTGGGAGGGGCGGTGTAACTCCCGGGCTGATGATCCTAAGTAGTCTCTATCTCTGGTAGATGGGGAGTGTAAGTCCCTTGTTGCGTCATCCGCACGCGCTGCTCGTTGAAGCTACTCAACATTGCACGTTGATTGAGAAACGTAGGCTGCACGGGCTGACTGGACTTACCCTGGAAAAGTGTTGAGTTTACTCGTTCTATGAACGACTCCAACCGGTCAAACCTTTTGTAACTCCTCGTCAACTATTCCCCCAAGCCCGCGATTTCAACATCTTTAGGATCTTGGCAATTGCTGCTCATTGACGCCCAACTGTTGTGCTTGTATTTCGGGTACTTTCGTACATCGAACCCCCCGTACACTGGATCCCCATGCGTCGGAATACCTAAAAATCAAAACATGTAATTGTATCAAGTTTCAAACAATAGAGATGCAGATATAGACAGTATCACCACATGAACAGATAAAGTTATTACCAGGCAACCTATTCTTGTTTTCGCCCCCTACCGCATCCGACCACAGGTGCGGATCAAATCGGGGCTACTCTATATCTGGATTTGCCGCTGCTAGTTGCGCAACATATTGTTCCTTTTTCAAAAATAATCATACGAAGTCAATATCACAAATTTCATTTGGCGAAATTGAATATTTAAATTTGTCACTTTAATTTAAGGTTGAAATTACTTACATACGCCCTCTTGTCCTTCTCGCTCGTCCACTGCCCCCGTCTGTCCTGAAGTTTTTTGCACTTTCCCGCCTTCCAGGCATCATGGTGCTTCACCTCATTAGGGTCCCCCCTTACTTACCACCTAATAAATCACACAGAAGTAGTGGTTAGGTCACTAAATTAAAAGTAAATAAACACTAATAGATAATTATACATATATTAAAAACTTATCATTTTTGCCTTTATTTTTTCTATGCTTCTTGACCCGCCATACCAAGTTGGATTTCCTTGGCCTTGTTTGCCTTTGCAATCTCACTCCTTGTCTTGGCCTTCTCAGACTTCCAATGATGAATGTAATACGAGACATATTCGTCGTGCATCCAATATTTTCGAATCTTACCCCGGATTTTTCTCCTTCATTTGCCAATAGCCCTTAGCACGATGCACTTCAAAACTGAATCTCTTGGAACAAATGTTGTGGTAGGATTTGTTGATACTTAGAGCGTCTCGCTCACTCCACTGATACGTAGCCTGAAATTCAAGAACCGATCACAAGTAGTTAATATAATATAGAGTAATAATGCATATAATGTTAAATTATACTTCATATAATTATAGCAAAGTATAAATACCACAAATCTGTCCCAAGCCGCCTGCCAATCGGCATTCAAAAATTCACAGTACGTGAGGTACGGTGCATGCATATTCGCCTTCAGATTTGCGTTGATTCTTCTAACCAATCTGTCACTGTCTGTTATCTCCCCAGTGTGATGGTTGACATAAAGCCTTCGCCTCAGAGATGGGTCTACATGGGGATGCTCAGGGATAGTCCCCCCGCAATACACAACACCTTCTACCTCCTCGACACCCGCCTCCTCGCCACCATCCTCGGCACCCGCCTCCTCGTGCCCCACTGGACCATCCGCACCATCATCACCTACCTCCACGTCATCCCCTAAATGGTCCCCCTTTGTAACTCATCGTAGAGCACTCATGGCGCCTGTCGAAGCTACACCCGCTGATCCCGATAACTGACCCTCGGCAGCAACTGCTAGACTACCTCCAGGACTCTGCACCGACATGGACTGTGATGGATGTAACTGGCCGCCTGCCTCACCTACCATCCCCTGCATTCCACCTGTCTAGCAACACAAATAATTGTTAATAAACAACATATTACCTTTGACGCTGCAATAAAAAGCTACACATGAATACTAATTATGCAGTAACAGTCATAAGAGTGTTAGTTACTAATATAATCATGACATTTGATTTAAATACAAATTTAATTTTGCTATTTTATTCTAAATTTTATTTTTTCCTAAATTCCATAATATTTCTTAACTTTTCCTAATTTTTTTAACAAAATTCCATCACTTTTACTAAAACTATCCTAATTAAAATGAAATTCTCGCAATTACTACAAATTATAGAATGAGTACACATATATATCCATGATTTACCTAGCTACAGTTAATTAGTAATTAATTTTAATCAAATTACTTTGAAATTTATAATTTAATTACTAATTATACAATAATTGTCATAAAAGTATTAATTACTAATATAATAATTCCATTTAATTTAACTACAAAATTAATTTTGCTAGTTTATGCTAAATTTTAATTTTTCCTAAATTCCATAGTATTTCATAACTTTTCCTAATTTTTATAACAAAATTCCATCACTTTTACAAAAACTATCCTAATTAAAGTGAAATTCTCCTAATTACTACTAATTAAAATGAGTACACATAATGGTCCTAATTATACATTATCTAGTAAAAAATAAATAAGACATGCATGCTTAAAATTCTAATAACACTATTGCATAAACAAATAGAAAATGCTAAATATTCAATAAAAAATATAAAACAAGCATATAAATATCCAAAAAAGTTAATAAAACAAGCAAATATTCAATAAATACTACACTTTGCGAACAAATACTTATAAACACTCCAAGATCAACAATATCAACTTATAAAATGCATGCAAATTAATTTATAATAAATAGAAATATTTTAAAAACCAAAAAACATACAATTCAATCATAGAAAATCGAATTTTTTTGCATAATAGTGTTCTCCAAACATTGTACAAGAACATACCTTAATTAATTGGTAATTTAGAGAGGAATTGAGTGGATTTAAAAAACAAATAGGGTTTTTGAGTTGGGCTGAGCTTGGAGGAGGTTGGGGGAAGAAGAAAATGGTGGGGAGAGAAAATTTTCCCCACCACGCGTCTGTATTTAACGTGGCGTCAAAAAAATCTGACGCCACATTTGAACCGGCCAGATCGCATGATCTTGCCCGTGAGCCGTTGATCAAAACCGTGGATGATCTAGGCCGTAGGATGCCACGGTTTAACGGCCCAGATCATACTTAAGGCATGATCTTGATACGTGGCGTCAGAATATTCGGACCGCATTACGTGGCGTCAATAAAATCTGACGCCACGCTTGGACGGCCCGGATCGTGCCCAGGGCAAGATCTAGGCTGCTCATGCATGGCGTAAGATTTTTGGGACGCCGCACGTGCGGTCAAAATAATCTCACGGCAAAGCGTGGTGTCAATTAAATCCGACGCCACGCTTCAACGGTTCAGATCACGCCCAAGGCATTATCCTGACCATTTTAACGTGCTGTCAAATTATTTTGACACCACTGTTATGCTCAATGTGGTCAAATTTTTTTGACCCCATGTATTTTGTAAGGGGATAAATTATTTTGTCACCATTGTATGCAACTGGGACTGATTATTTTCACTCCAGGGTTGGTAAGTGAATATTTTCTCACCATTTCTGGCTACAAATTTATTTGACCCCATTGATTAAAATTATGTTCCTACATGGCAACAGATTTTAATCACTCACCATTGTTATGTTTTCTTAGACTGTCTGATCTATTGGACATTTTCTTTTTTCTTAGTTAGACTGATCCTATTGCGCCTACAAAGGAGATGTTACGAAATCTAAGAATTCTACCAGAGCTTTGAATGCTTCAAAGCCAAAATACGATAACTCTTTGTGCTTATCTATCATCCCACGTCGATGAGAGAAGGATGCAATGTCTCCACTTAGTTTGTTGTAAAAATCATGATTCTTACTCCACCACAAACCTACCTGAGTCTGTTAATGAAGTTGCGAAGCCCAGATAATGTAACCTGTCTAGATTTGGTTTCCACCAGATTCTTGATCTTCTCTTTAACCCGGTCCTTCTCCTCTGCAATATCTTTCTTCTTATCTTCACCTTCTTTGGCATTTTCACTGTCCCTCTGACCCGGTAAACAGAGAGTACAATCAATGTCCTCAAGGACAATAATGGACTTGGTCGAGGTGTGGATTAGCAACTTTTGGAACTTCGTGTTGTCCTGGACGGTTGTGAGACCGAAATCATAAACATCATCCTTCAGTAGATTGCACATATTTGTGACTTTCAATTCGGTTCGCCATTCGACTATACACCAGTTGAGTACTTTATTGATGAACCGTTGAAGCAATAAGTGTCTTTTGGCTTACCTTAGACCATTCTCTAGAAAGATCTTGCACGCGACTGCAAGAAGCCTCGCATCTTGCTTTGATTTAAAAGTCAGATAGTTCTTTTTTAGATATATAATGTATATATTTAGGGTTGTAAATTGTTGGGATTAATCCTATATTTCTTGGGAATGAACTTGTGCTTCCTTTGAATCCCTTCTTGAAGACTGTAACCTAAGAAAATCCACCGTATCGGGTCACCCGCAATTTGTTTCCACTTCACATTATTCAGTGCTTGAGTTGCATCTTCCATTCTTTCATAATCAACAAATTCATTGTTTCGTTTTCAGGATAATCTAAATTGTGTATTTTACCGAACTTGAGAAATTCTTTTTCCAAATTTTCTTTAGAATTAGATTTTGCTGATTCCAGCCACCCACAAACTTTTGCAAGGTTTAGCTGATTTAGCGAACTAGATTTTCAAAGGGTTACCACAGATGACGTGGCCCTGTAGCTAACATTTTGATTTAAGAAATACAAAAATCTGGGCGAGATATGGGGAAGGAGGGTTACAATTTGGGCACGTGGCTTGCACACTCTTCACACGTGTGGTTTTTTTGTTGCATCTTCTAGTGCACTAATTTATTTTTTCCCATGTGTTTCCCACGCACGTCAATTATGTTTCAAAATTTAATGTTTCTCTGGAGAAAACTCATTGATCGCCTGTGTTGGGCCTTATAATATTGTTAAATTTTAATTTCTTTTAAAATTATATAGTAAGCTAAAGTTAGTTTTTGTAAATTATATTTGTTATTAAATAATAAATTTATATTTTTCATTTTTGTATTTTTGATGAGTATAAGTGCATTAGTTTATTCGATTAATGTCCTAATTAGTTGTCAAAGGTTTATAGTAATGGAATTAAAATTTCCATTAACTTGCTAAATATCCTCAAAATACAAAACCTTATTAGGTAAAGGAATAAACAGGATCTGATCTATTGGACATTTTCTATTTTCTTATTTAGACTGATCCTCTTGAGCCTACAAGGGAGATGTTACAAAATTTACGATTTCGACCAGAGCTTTGAATGCTTCAAAGCCACAGTACGATAACTCTATGCGCTTATCTATCCTCCCAAGGCGTATGAGAAAAGGATGCAACGTCTCCACATAATTTGTTATAAAAATTATGATTATTACTCCACTACAAACCAACCTTAGCCCGTTAATGAAGTTCCAAAGCCCAGATAAAGTGACCTGGATAGATTTAGTTTCCACCAGGTTATTCATCTTCTCTTTATCCTCGTCCTTCCCCACTAAAATATATTTCTTCTTATCTTCATCTTCCTTGGCTTTTTCATTGTCCATCTGACACGCTAAATAGAGAAAGCAATCGATGTCTTAGAGGACAATAATGGACTTTCTCGAGCTGTGGATCAGTAGCATCTTGAACTTTGTGTTGTTCTTAACGGTCATGATTTCTTAATTATAAACAACATACTTCAGTAAATTGACGTCTTTTGATTCGGTTCGCCATTCGACTATACACCAGTTGTGTACTCTATCGATGAACTGGTGAAGCGATAATTGTCTTTTGGCTAGAAACATCTTGCACGCGGCAGAAAGAAGCCTTGCATCTTGCTTCGATCTACAAGTGAGATAGCCCTTTTGTAGATTTATAGTGTATATGTTTAGTGTTGTAAATTGCTGGGATTTATCCCATATTGGTTAGGAATGAACTTGGGCTTTATTTGAATCTGGACCATGGTCCCTTCTTGAAGACTGTGATCTAAGAAAATCCACCCGTACCTGGTCAGCCCCAATTCCCTTCCCCAGTGCCTGAGTCGCATCTTCCAATCTTTCATAATCAACAAATGCATTGTTTTGGTCTCTGTTGAATCTAAATTGCTGTATTTTGCCGAACTTGACAAATTCTTTTTCCAAATATTCTTTAGAAATGTATTGGCTGATTCCAGCCACACACAAACTTTAGCTGGTTTTGCGATCGATTTTCAAAGGGTTACCACGGATGACGTGGCCCTGTTGGCAAAATTTTGATTAAAGAAATACAAAATCTGGGCGAGATATGGGGAACGAGGGTTACAATTTGGGCACATGGCTTGCACGCTCTTCACACGTGTGATGTGCCATTTCGAATCTTGCATTAATTTTTTTGTTGGTCTTCTGGTACACTACTTTATTTTTTGCCATGTGTTTCCCTCGCACGTCAACTATGTTGCTAGATTGAACGTGTCTCTTGAGAAAAATCACTGACAATCGTGTTGGGCCTTATAGTTTTCAATTTTTTTATGTAAAACTGAATTAATTTAGGGATAAAAGCGTTAAACCCCCTATACTATACCCCTGATTGCACTTTGCCCCCTATCCTTTTAATTTTGGCAACTTGCCCCCTGAACGATGGATAAATAAGCACTTTGCCCTCTGAGTCCAAATCCAACGGCAAAATATCCTGACACCTGTTCAAATCCCATGGTGAAAAAACACTCAGGGGGCAAAGTGCTTATTTATCCATGGTACAGGGGGCAAGTTGCCAAAAATAAAAGGACAGGGGGCGAAATGCAACAACGGGTAAAGTATAGGTGGTTTAATGATTTTATTCCATTAGTTTATTCGATTACTTTCCTAAGTTGTCAAAGGTTTATTGTGATGGAATTAAAGTTATCGTTCACTTACTAATAACGTCAAAATAGAAAACCTTAATAGGTGAAGGAATAATTAGGATCTGATCTATTGGACATTTTCTTCTTTCTTATTTAGACTGATCATATTTAAGGATTCGACCAAAGCTTTGAGCGCTTCAAAGCCACAATACAACAAGTCTATTCGCTTATACATCCTCCCACATCGTATGAGAGAAGGATGCGACGTGTCCACGTAGTTTGTTTAAAAAAAAATGATTCTTTCCCCACCACAAAGCGCCCAGAGTCAATCACTGAAGTTCTAAAGCCCGGTAATGTAACCTGGGTAGATTTAATGTCCACCAGTTCTTCATCTTCTCTTTAACCTGATCATTCTCCTCTGCAATATCTTTCTTCTTATCTTCACATTCCTTGGTTGAATCGATGGAGCAATCGGCGTCCTCGAGAACAATAATGGACTTGCCGGAGGTGTGGATGAACAGCTTACTGAACTTCGTGTTGTGGTTGACGATCGTGAGTTCGAAGCATAAACATCCTACCTTAATAGATTGGACGTATTGGTGACTTTTTATTCTATTCAAAATTCGAGTTTACACCAGTTGACTACTTCATCGATGCACTGCTTAAGAAAGAAGTGTCTTTAGGTTACCTTAGAAGCATTCTCTTAAAATATCTTGCATGCGGCTGCGAGAAGCCATGGCAGCTTGCGTCATTCTACTACTCGGAATACCCTTTTTAATATATAGTGTATATGTTCAGTGTGGATATTATTAAGTGTCATGAATCTATGTTCTTGAAAATTTCTTGTCTATAACTAGGCCTATTTATTGACAGAGTGGCCTTAAGTATCACAAAAGCGGTGGCTTCTGAGCTATAAAGGATCTCTCCGTCTTTTGCCATTCTCTTGTGTTTTCAAAATGGTGTTGATGCTACCGTGAAAGATAAGTAATATTTGGACCTACGCTATGTTTGTTATTACTTAAGTTTAACTACATCCTAGTTTTACCGTTGACATATTAAACTTTCTAAAGTTTGGTAAATTGTCGACAAACTATGCTTGCATTTTATAGTAAAAATTTTGATTTAAGCGATACAAAATCGGGGTGAGATATGGGGCACGAGTGTTACATTTTGTGCACGTGGCTTGCTCTTCACAGGTGTATTGTGCCACTTCGAGTCATGCCTTAACTTTTTTGTCGCATCTTCTAGTACACTACTTTATTTTTTGCCAGGTAGTTCCCACGCGCGTCAACTATGTGGCTAGATTTAACGTGACTATTAAGAAAAATCATCAATCGATTGTGTTGAGCCTTATAGTATTGTCAAATTTTAATATGATTTAAAATTGTTAGGACCGCAAGTCCAACACAATTAGAACTTGATTGAACAGTCAGGACTGCCAGGTCCAGCTCGATTTATTTCCTTGTTTGCAAAATTATCTTAAAGGAAAATTTTGGTTTTATTTTAGTTTGATTTATTTACTGAAATATTCGATCTTGATTTTGTGGAAATTATCTTTTAAAGGTGATCGAATATTTGGGTAGGTTTGTAAAGATTTAACTTGATCTTATAGAATCTTATCTTATGGAAAGTTAATCTTTATCAAACTCTTTGTATATATCCTTTAGTAATCTATTCCTTGTGGAGTTCTTTTTCGTCTTTGGTGTGCAGATTCACGAAGATCATAGAAAACGATCACAAAGACTTATCAAAGGAAAAGGTTCCTTATCAATCGAAAGATTCGGATATACTTGGAAAGATTCTGTCTCGACTGGATATGGAGACTGGCCGAGATTCAAGAGATCTTTCAAGGAGAGCTATCCTATACATAGTAGAAATCCTAGGAATCAATGTAGAACACTCGTTTAACAAAATATACATCATGAGGTGCTCTCTTTTTATTTTGATTTCTTAGTTTTCATCTCTTGATTCAATTCAAGAACGTGATGAGCTGACGAGAGTTGAAGGGAGTTCAACGGGAAAGGATTGCGCCAGTTACATGGATCTATACGTACGTGCAGTTCGCTTGGAAGCATGCTCATAAGAAGATCACTACGGGAGTTTTGGTCTTTCGGGTCAAACGGAGTAGATGCAAAAAAGGTTCCGGTGGTATCAACATTAGAGGGATTCAGTGTTAGAGTAAACCATTAGGTGTAATAACTTTTGTCCGTTGAAAGAAGTTTGTCTCAGGAGAAAGCCTTGTGGATGTAGGACATAGTCCGAACCACGTTAAAAATCTGTTGTCTTACATTTTACTGTCTTATATACCTGTCTTACATACCTGTCTAGACTAGGTATCGCAACTACTGCTTAAAACGTAAAGTATTAGACTTAAAGATCTATCAATTGGCATCAAGAGCCTCTCACCTACTATCATTGGTGAGATTCTGGTTTTATTTAGATCTTGCAGATTTAATGGCACAAAACGTGGAAGGATCATCATCATCAAAGCCACCACTTTTGAATGGGTTTAACTACTCATACTGGATGGTCCGCATGAGAGCTTTCATCAAAAGGGAAAATCAGAAAGCGTGGAAAAGCATTCTCAAAGGATGGACTCCACCAAAAGATGAAGATGGAAAGCTAAAGCTGGAGCTCGACTGGTCTGACGCAGAAGATCTCGACGCGAGCTACAACTCCATTACAATCAATGCAATTTTAAATGGAGTCGACCTAAACCAGTTCAAACTGATTTCAAAGTGTCAATCGACTAAAGATGCATGGAATGCCCTTCACGTAGCCCATGAAGGTACCCCATCCGTGAAAAGATCCAAACGAAAAATCCTTGGTACACGGTTTGAGGAACTCAAAATGGAGGAACATGAAACAATAGCTCAATACAATGCCAAACATAGAGACATTGCAAATGAAGCCTTCCTCCTTGGTGATGAGTACAGTGAGTCCAAACTTGTTTAGAAAGTTCTTCGCACTTTTCCCTCTAGATTCGATATGAAAATTGAGGCGATTGAAGAAGCAAGAGACGTGGAGAACTTGTCACTTGAAGAACTCATGGGTGCCCTTTCAACATTTGAGTGGAAAAAGAATTTGAATGGAGTCACTACAAAAGGTGTTGCACTTAAAGCTGAAATCAAAGACAAACCTAAAAGTGACGATAAGGACTAGCTCTAGAAGTCTGTCCTGTTTCCCTCCGAAGGACTCCGAAAGTTTTCCAAATGGAAAAATAAAGGTACGGACACTTTCCCTTCAAACTCTGATAATTCATTAAAATCTTCCTCTCCTAATGATCTTAGCTACAAAAGAAGAGGAAAAGGTGTTCAATGCAAGGAATGCCAAGGCTATGGTCATATACAAACTGATTGTGCAAATGTTCTCCCGAAGAATAAAAACAAAGCCATGGTGTGCACCTGGAGTGATGAAGAGTCAACTGAAAGTGAAGATGAGGCAGGAGAAAAAGCAAATATTGCACTCTCTTCTATCATTCGACCAGACTCTCCACCTATCGTGACTGACCAAGACGACTCTGAAGCTGCTTCTGAGAATAAAACGATGATATCCATATGCAGTGATGATGAGTCAGATATTTGTGTTAATGAACCTGAAGAAAGAACACTCTTTGCATTTTCTTATATTTTTTATCATGACTTACCACCTGTCTTGACTAGTCAGGAAAACAACGATGATACTGAGGACAAAGATTCCCCTGATCCATTCTCGAAAATCAGATTTCTTCAAAGTTTGTTGTTTTCAGAAATACGCAAGAACCTTGATCTAAAAAGACAAGTCATGGCCCTCAAAATTGATGTGCATAGTATAAAAGAATCCATCACCATTTTTGAGGATTTATAAAAACACTTTCAGGATGTTCTTAAGGTTCTCGATAAGGTTGTGTTAGACAATCTGGAAAAGGAGTCAGATCATCAAAGTCCTCATCCCGACCATGCTGGCCTTCGTTACTATCCACCGATCCATCTAAACAGGGAGAATTTTACCATCCACCTATCCATCCCGACCATGCTCTTAAATGCTCAAAGTCTCATACTTTTAATCGCAGGTCTAGTCCAGCTAACAGGCCCAGTCCCGTTTGGTGGTCACGACCAGAGTCTGTTATCATTGTGGTGTTAAAGGTCATATTCGTTCACGCTGTCCTGACTTCAAACAAAACTCATCGAGGAGCACAGCAAAGAAACCTGTTGGACCATGAGTCACCACAACACAAAAGACTCCACGAAAAACAGTGTTAGATGACTCCGATGAAGATTCTGAGCCAACGAATCACATAAGGGTGAAACGTTCTAATCATAAAAAATATCTATTTTGCATTTTCCTCTGTTGAAAACGCCTCACCTGATTGTTGGTATCTTGACAGTGCATGCTCACATCACATGACAGGGAACAAGAACCTTTTGACTAACTATGTTACCGGTGCAAGTGGAACAGTTCAGTTCGGAAAAGGTAAAAAGGGTCAAGTGGTTGCAAAAGGAACACTCATTATCAACGGGTATCCTAAGCTTAGCAATGTGTTCCATGTTTTTGGACTTGAGCAGAATTTGATTAGCATAAGCCAGCTATGCGATCAAAAGATGGTTGTCAATTTTTCACAAGATGAATGTCATGTGTTTGATAACCAAAAGTTTTGTGTTTTTATAGGAAATCGGACTGCTGAAAATTGCTATAATCTAAAGCAGTCACGACTCCCTACAGAACAGTTCACAAACTCTATTTTAAACAGATCCATTCCTCCTAAAGTTAGTGAACTAATTTGTTTTTATGGTTCGCATGTTAGTTAAGAAACCAACAGATTGGTCATCGATCAATCCAAGTGTGTTCAATATGCTATCAAGGACCTTGGCAATAAAACTGCTCAACAGTTGATGATTCCTGTGACGACTGCTACATGGGTTGTCAATGAGACAAGAGGCAACTTCATAGACCTCAGTTTCTGCACTTTCGGAACAGGAAGTCATCTCTACCTAACTAAGCATAATCTTGTCATATTACTTGATATTGGTTGGTTTGATCACATGGTTAAGAACTTTAATTTTGTGCAAAGTGATGTTTTGGTCTTTAGTAACCACAACTGTGCTATTACCATTGCTCATAATCATGTTAAGCACTTATGCACACACCGCACGGATATATGGCACCATCTCATATGTGATTTGGATGAAAATGAATGTGCTGTCATTAAGCATGTTGTGACCGGAAGACAAACTGCTGTTATTTATATGAAGAAACTTGTTTCACAAAGCTTTGAGACCCTCAGAAAGTCTCTCAGCATTTGTCTTCACTAAGCGCTGGTCGCGTGCCCGATTTAACTGAGATTTTTTTATTTGTTGAACTAACTGTCATGACTTACTTGCAGACCTGTTGGGCAGCCGGTTTTGGAGCGTACATAGAATTGCATTGATACACAGTGCACATCTTTCCCTCAGTTAAATAAGTGAAATCGAAGGATTTTGCTACAGGCATTTTTTGATTTTAATTTGTTTTTATTATCTCGTTGACATGGACATTGTCCACTTTTGCTACCTCATCACATCAAAAACATAAGGATTGAGCATGAAAAGAAAAGAATGAGTGTGCAAAAGAGTTATGAAAAGAAAAGAACAAAGAGAGCATAAGCCAGAAGAAAAAGTGCTTCAAAAGAAAAATAAATGGAAGAAAAAGCTGCCTAAACTCAATGAATATGTGTGAAAGTATTCAATTCATATCTCACGGTCATCACAATATTAAAAAGTGCTACCATGTTCTACATAAAGTTGTGAGCAAAAGCTACCTCTATGCAAAAGGCTCAAAGTGTGTATACATGCTGCAATTGTATTGTCTGAAAAGAGATATCTTGCAAAACGATTTTTGCCCCTTTCAAGTTCTCTTCCCTTTCATCTGTTTATCGTATGAGAATTCACACACACACATTTTAATGTATTCATCTGGTTCATGAGTATTCTTCAGTTTTGGATGTTCTATACTCAGTCTTACGGTCTGTCATGACAGGGTGTCTCGACATCCTCTTACACCAGTTGAATCGGTACTCGGTGAGTTATGTGTAATTTGCTGAGTTACTTTCTGTTTGTTCCTTTTAATTTGTGTTTTAATTTTATCAGGTGCAATTTTTTTTTATTTAATTTGTCTTTAAACGCGAGATGTTTAATTTTGGTACGTTTGTTTCCCGCCTGTCTTTTGCCGCGATTTTGATAGAGATTGAGTTGCGTGAAATCTGTTGGAATCTTTCCTTGATTAGTCTTGGTAAGGGTCCTATCACAGTGATAGTATCACTTATGGGAAGTTGTGGATAATGATTATGGAAGGTATGATGTTGATTTGATTTTATCTATTTATATGTCTTTCCTTCATATCTCACGCCATCTTTGTTCTCTCTCTCTTGTGCTTATTTTCTTTAGTGTGTGGTTTTGTTTATGTCTTCTTTCTCACCATTGTTTCTCAAGAAAATCTTTAACATGGTGAAAAACAAGTCAACAGGTGAACCGTCCCAGTCGAACCCTTTTGTCGACTATGATAGTGAAACCTCCACGGACAACCAGTTATCCAATGTCTTGCAACCGATGCCACTTTCCGTCAAGATTCCACCAGATTATGTTCCACCGGCTAGTGAAGCTACACCACCGCCGCCGCAAGACACCACACCACCGCCATCGGGAACAAAATCACCACCACGTGCCACACCATCTCAGGCACGAGAGTTCTCTCCTCCCTTGGATGACTCTCACTCTGTTCCGCCGCCGGAAGATGCATCGCCGTCACCTGTGGTTCCGTCTCCTTCACGGACACCACCTGCACCTGTTCCTGCATCCTCTCGCCACCACACCGTCGCGGCTAAAGGGAAGCAGAAGGCTCCGCTTCCAAAGCGCACCCAATCTGCTCGCCAAAAATCCAAACCTGTTGTAGAGGGTGTCGCGAGCCAAGTCGGGACACATACCAAGACTCCTACTCACAAACGTCCCCGATACACTGCTGTTGCCTCAGATTCTGCTCCAATCGAGGTCTCTGACACCGATTCCAGCCCCATTCACAAACAACAGAAACGGCCAGCTAAGTCCTCGTCTGATGAGGCAAACCAGTCTGGCAACAATTCGGCCTCTGACGAAGGCAGTCAAGCCAGTCTGAAGAAGCAGCTTATGGAGGTTACGCCGTCCCTCCCCGAGTCCTACCGTCCAACAGGTTCTATACGGCTAATGCCAAACTTAGGTATCCTCTTTCTGCCCGACGCATTCCTGTTAATGAAGTTCAACTTCATGATGATTCTTATGTGGGTACGGAGATTATCGAGTTTTTGGAAGGGAGAGGTTTTCTTGAATCCACTCACAAGGTACAACCGTTTGTAACCCAGATTGTGCACGAGTTTTATGCCAATCTGGATACTCAACTAGGTGTTCCAGGCTCAACCAAGGAACATTCAACGTTCGTGAGGAACTACATCTTTCAGATTAGTCCACAAATTCTGAATCTGCAGTTGGGGTCTCCTGATGTGCAAGCTGGTCGCGACTCCGAGCTGGAACTGGAAGAAGACTTGGACGCAGTTGCATCAATCATAACTGGCCAACCCATGAAGTGGCCCCAGAATGGTAATCTCCAACGAGGTTCCCTCACTCCTTTGTATGGTTTGGTCTTCGGTATCATGGTAAGAAATCGGTTCCCTATGTCCCATACTTCTACCGTGAGTCCTTTAACTGCTTATGTCTTATTTTGCATTGTTTCAATGATCCCATTAATCTTGGGAAACTGGTCTTTGAGCGCATACAACTCGAAGCATTCGACCAAAAGATTAAGATGACCTTGGGCTATCCATCATTGATCTACTCGCACGCTCACATCTCAAATGGATATCCGGGTCAGAAAGGATAAGATGACGCGCCAGGCCCAATCCTTATCATGCCCCGAGTCACCTTGTTCAAGCTCTCCTTGGTTCTCCGATCCGACGACCTATCCCAACTGCTCATGATAATGAAGCTGGACCATCTGTTCCCCAGGGCAGTCTCGACAACCTACAGTCGCAACTTGCCCGGATGATTACATTGTTGGAGTCCATGAACCAGTCCATTGCGCAATTAGCGGCAAAGCCTTGACTAGTTTTGGCAAAGTGGGGGAGTAATAGAAAATATGGCGAATGGGGGAGATTTTGAAGAATGGGGGAGTTCTTCAAGGCTGTTGCTGTTATCTTATGTTTTTTATTTTATTATGTTTTATTTTCCCGCTTAAAACTATTGTTATTAACTGCTTATTTATTTTATGTTGTTTTGGAGAGTGTTGTGCTGCTGTTGCAACAAGTTTTTATTGCTGTTAAGACTTGTTAGTTGATTTATGTGCCTATCTCTTACTAACTTGTTTTATTTCAGCATGTCTACATTTTTCTTGGGATTTAAAAGTGTTTTTCCCAAACAAGTCAATTGGGGGAGATTGTTAGGATCGCAAGTCCAATACGATTCGAACTTGATTGAACAGTCAGGACTGCCAGGTCCAACTCGATTTATTTTCTTGTTTGCAAAATTATTTTAAAGGAAAATTCTGGTTTTATTTTAGTTTGATTTATTTACTGAAATATTCGTTCTTCATTTTATGGAAATTATCTTTTAAAGGTGATCGAGTATTTGGGTAAGTTTGTAAAGATTTAACTTGATCTTATAGAATCTTATCTTATGGAAAGTTAATCTTTATCAAACTCTTTGTATATATCATTTTGTAATCTATTCCTTGTGGAGTTCTTTTTCGTCTTTGGTGTGCAGATTCACGAAGATCATATCAAACGATCACAAAGACTTATCAAAGGAAAAGGCGCCTTATCAATCGAAAGATTCGGATATACTTGGAAAGATTCTGTCTCGACTGGAAATGGAGACTGGCCGAGATTCAAGAGATCTTTCAAGGAGAGCTATCCTATAAATAGTAGAAATCCTAGGAATCAATGTAGAACACTTGTGTAACAAAATATACATCATTAGGTGTTCTCTTTTTATTTTGATTTCTTAGTTTTCATCTCTTGATTCAATTCAAGAACGTGACGAGCTGACGAGAGTTGAAGGGAGTTCAACGGGAAAGGATTGCGCCAGTTACATGGATCTATATTTACGTGCAGTTCGCTTGGAAGCTTGCTCATAAGAAGATCACTACAGGAGATTTGGTCTTACGGGTCAAACGGAGTAGACGCGAAAAAGGTTCCGGTGGTATCAACATTAGAGGGATTCGGTGTTAGAGTAAAACCATTAGGTGTAATAACTTTTGTCCATTGAAAGATGTTTGTCTCAGGAGAAAGCCTCGTGGATGTAGGACATAGTCCGAACCACGTTAAAAATCTGCTGTCTTACTTTCTGTCTTATATACCTGTCTTACATACCTGTCTAGACTACGTATCACAACTACTGCTTAAAACGTAAAGTATTAGATTTAAAGATCTATCAAAAATTATATAGAAAGCTAAATTTAGTAGTTGTAAAATATATTTGTTAGTCAATATTGAATTTATATTTTTCATTTGGTATTTATGATACGTATAAGTGAATTAATGTTTTCGATTAATGCCCTATTTTGTCAAAGGTTTATTGTTACGGAATTAAAATTTCCGTTAACTTGCTAAATATCATCAAAATACAAAACCTTAATAGGTAGTACAAGGGAGATGGTACAAAATTTAAGGATTCGACCAAAGATTTGAATGCTTCAAAGCCACAATACGATAACTCTATGTGCTTTTCTATCCTCCCACATCATACCAGAGAAGGAAGCAACGTCTCCACGTAGTTTGTTGTAAATGATTCATACTCCACCACAGACCGACCTGAGTCCGTTATTGAAGTTCCAAAGCCCAGATAAAGTGACCTGGCTAGATTTGGTTTCCACCAGGTTCTTTATCTTCTCTTTAACCTGGTCCTTCTCCTCTGCAATATCTTTCTTCTTATCTTTACCTTCTTTGGCTTTTTCATTGTCCCCCCGGTAAATAGAGAGGATAATCAATGCCCTCAAGGACAACAATGGACTTGGTCGAGGTGTGGATTTGCAACTTCTCGAACTTTGTGTTTTCCTTGACGGTTGTGAGATCGAAATCATAAACATCATCCTGCAGTAGATTGACCATATTGGTGACTTTCAATTCAGTTTCCCAATCGACTATACAGCAGTTGAGTACTATATCGATGAACTGTTGAAGTAATAAGTGTCTTTTGGCTTACTTTAGACCATCCTCTAGAAAGATCTTGCACGCGATTGCAAGAAGCCTCGCATCTTGCTTTGATCTACAAGTCAGATAGCTCTTTTTTAGATTTATAATGTATATATTTAGTGTTGTAAAATGTTGGGATTTATCCCATATTTTTTGGGAATGAACTTGGGCTTCCTTTGAATCTGAACCCTGGTCCCTTCTTGAAGACTGTGATCTAAGAAAATCCACCCGTATCTGGTCACCCGCAATTTGCTTCCAATTCATACTATTATGTGCCGAGTTGCATTTTCCAATCTTTAATAATCAACAATTGCATTGTTTTATTCTCAGGATAATCTAAATTGTTGTATTTTACCGAACTTGAGGAATTCTTTTTCCAAATTTTTTTTAGAATTAGATTGGCTGATTCCAGCCCCCCACAAACTTTTGCAAGGTTTAGCTGATTTAGCACGGATGACATGGTCCTTTAGCTAAAATTTTGATTTAAGAAATACAAAATCTGGGCGAGATATGGGGGAGGAGGGTTACAATTTGCGCAGGTGGCTTGCACGCTCTTCACACATGTGTTATGGCATTTCGAATCTTGCATTAATTTTTTTGTTGCATCTTCTAGTACACTACTTTATATTTTTCCACGTGTTTCATTCGGGCGTAACCTATGTTGCTAGATTTATATTGGGCCTTATAGTATTGTTATATTTTAATTTGATTTAAAATTATATAGTAAGCTAAAGTTAGTAGTTGTAGATTATATTTGATACTTCAATATTAAATTTATATTTTTTGTTTTGTATTTTTGATATGTATAAGTTAATTAATTTATTCAATTAATGTCCAAAGTTGTCAAATGTTTATTGTGATGGAATTTAAATTTTCGTTCACTTGCTAAATATCCTCAAAATACAAAACCTTTACAGGTAAAGGAATAAA
This sequence comes from Misopates orontium, assembly GCA_946800315.1. NCBI lineage: Eukaryota > Viridiplantae > Streptophyta > Magnoliopsida > Lamiales > Plantaginaceae > Misopates > Misopates orontium. Next base: position 32,329,180 of record OX326950.1, read on the forward strand.
TTGGAATAGATAAATTGGACTTTTCCTTTTTTCTTATTTAGACTGATCGTATTGAGCCTCGAAGGGAGATGGTACGAAATATAAGGATTTGACCAAATATTTTAATGCTTCAAAGCCACAATACGATAATTCTATGCGCTTATCTATCCTCCCACATTATGAGAGAGAAGGATGCAACGTCTCCAAGTAGTTTTTTGTTGAAATAATGATTGTTACTCAACCACAAACCGACCTGAGTCCGTTTATGATGTTCCGAAGTGCAGATAAAGTGACCTGGTTATACTTAGTTTCCGCCAGGTTCTTCATCTTCTCTTTATCCCGAACGTTCTCCTCTGCAATATTCTTTCTTCATATCTTCACCTTCCTTGACTTTTTAAATGTCCCTCTGACCCGGTAAATATAGAGAGCAATTGATTTCCTCGAGGACAATAATGGACATGCTCCAGGTGTGGATCAACTACTTCTTGAACTTCGTGTTGTCCTTGACGGTCGTGAGTTCAAAATCATAAATATCATACTTCAGTAGATTGACCATATTGGCGACATTCGATTGGGTTCGCCATTCGAATATACACCAGTTGAGCACTTTATCGATGAACTGCTAACGCAACAAGTGTCATTGCTTGCCTTAGACGCATTCCATAGAAAGATCTTGCACGCGGCAGCAAGAACCCTGCATGTTTCTTCTATCTACAAGTGAGATAGCTCTTTTTTAGATTTATACTGTATATGTTCAGTGTTGTAAATTGTTGGGATTTATCCCACATTGCTTGGGAATGAACTTGGGCTTCCTCTAAAACTAGAACCTGGTCCCTTCTTGAAGATTGTGATCTAAGAAAATCCAGTTGTATCTGGTCACCACCAATACGCTTCCCATTCATAATATTCAGTGCCTTAGTAGCATCTTCGAATCTTCCATAATAAACAAATGAATTGTTTCGTTCTCTGTTGAATCTAAATTTCTGTATTTTATAGAACTTGAGAAATTCTTTCTCCAAATATTCTTTAGAAACAAATCGGCTGATTCAAGCCACCCACAAACTTTTGCAAGGTTTAGCTGGTTTAGCGAACTCGATTTTCAAAGGCTTTCCACGGATGACGTGGCCCTGAAGGCTAAACCTTGTCCCAACTACTAACCAAGATCAGCAGATGCACCACCAAAATCATAAAACAGATTAGATGCGAATATACATGATCAATTGGCGTATATACATCAGCGAAATGAGAAGAAAACAGATCAGTAGGCGTATATACATGATCAACAGCCATGTGTGTGTGTATATATATATATATATATATATATATATATATCACCATAATAAGAAACAGATCAGCAAACTATATAGATGATCAACAACCGTATATACATCACCAAAATGAGAACATGCCACCAAATCAATTACACAAAAATCTGCTCAAAATCATTCAGACATTGATTCACATCATCAACGTAATATTCCATATTTAAGCAAAGGCAAACAACATAATTGCTCCACAATTAATGCTTGTCAACCATTGCATCTTCCTTATTTACTTGAAGACAAACAGTAGCATAATTCCTTGAATGACTAACACTTCCTTAGATAGCATTCTTTCCTTTCTTTTGTAATTCTATAGGTGTATAAATACAGAATATGAGGTTCCACGAAAAATTAATACAATCAAGTTACATTTCTTATGTTTAAGAGCTTTCTCTTTTTTTCTCTTTATGGTATCTAGAGCCTTGTGACTTTAGAACCTATTTACCAAGTTTCTTTTCCAGGGCTTCTTTCTCTTTAAATGTTGATAACTTTGTGACTCTCAAACCGTTAGATCTTTAAGTTTATAATTTTTACTTTAAAACACTTAGTCGTGATACCTAGTCTATACAATATGAACACAGTAAAAATAAGACAACAGATTTAACATGGTTCGGACTCCTTCCTACTCCACGAGGCTTTCGCCCAAGAATTCAAACCTCTTTCCTCGATCAAAAGCTATTACAACTACTGGTTGCTTTACTCTAACACTTAGACTCCCTCTAATGTCAAACACTAATAGAATACTTTTATCGGCTACTCCGTTTGAACCCGTAAGATCAACTCCGGTACATCTTCTTCTACTTGTCTATATCCAGTCTAATTACTTCCCTTTGGAAGTGTTTTTCGTTCATTGTGTGCAGATATCGAAAGCCTCTACTAATCACTTTTCACCTAATGCGGGAAATACTACTCCTCAACAGCGAGAGTCTGATCTCTCTCGCCACAATAATCTCATAATGTGACGCATGACACCAAGAGAACCTGAACTTTATCAAAATGAGCGCGGCCAAATGTGTGATCAGATGGTCACATTGCAACAATCTATTGGGAAAGTCGTGTGAATCAGGAAGACATTCCACAAGCCCTTGTTGCTCTCACATTAGATGCTAGTGTGACGGAAACAGATTGGACCACCGACACGGGTGCCTCAAACCACATGATTGGTCATGAGAGTACGGTTTATAATTCTCACCCTTATTTTGGTAACGATAAAGTTCTCATTGGTGATGGTAGTTCTTTACTTATGAAGTCTGTTGGTGATACCTTAATTCATGATGGCTGAAAACAACTTCCTATTAATGATGTTCTTATTGTTTCTTTACTTACTCCGTAATTTACTATCAATACGACAACTTACTAATCAATATCCAGTTAATTGTGAGTTTTCTAACCATGATTTTTTTTGTTAAGGCTCGGCAGACAGGGAAAACCATGTTGAAAGGAACACGTAAATTTAGTCTCTATGTGCTTACAAACCCACGGGAGTTTTTGTTCTCTACTCGGCTCTTTTCTGGTTCAATTGATCTTTGGCACCAACGCCTTGGGTATCCACAACCATCAACATTTCATTACATTTACTTAAATCTAAAGGCGTGATATCTATTAGTGGTAGCAGTAAAGTGTCTAATATTTGTGATAGTCTCTAGCTTGGAAAACTTAGCAAGTTACCTTTTCTTGATTCTAAACATTTATGTAATGAGTTGTTTTGTCGTGTTCATTGTGATCTTTGGGGCCTTGCTCCAATTTATTCTATTGGTCGTTTTCGTTATTACGCTTTTTTTGTTGATAGTTTAGTCGTTATACATGGATTATTCTTTTAAAGTTAGAGTCTGATTTTACAGATGCATATTTTAATTTTGAAAAATACATTCTACGTCAATTCAATAAAAAGATTAAAATGTTTCACTCTGATGGTGGTGGCGAATTCATCAACTCACGCCTCACCACCTACTTTGCTCAACAAGGTATATCACATCAAATATCTTGCCCATACACTCCTGACCAATCAGGTATGGTTGAACGACGCCATCTTTTCATTCGAGAACTCCGTATGACTATGTTATTCCATAGAAGACTTTGTACATATTTTTGGGTTGAAGCATTTAGTACTGCAGTATATATTCAAAATCCCTTACCAAACTCGCCGCTTAAATTTGAAACTTCACATTCTAGATTGCATGGTACTGATCCTAACTATTCCTCTTCGAGAGTCTTTGGTTCAAAGTGTTTTCCTTATACGTGGGATACAAAGAAAAATAAATTTGAAACCAAAACAGTTCCTTTTGTTTTTCACGGTTATAGCAAAAAGTATGAAGGGTAGAAATGCTTTTATCTTAATACTCGTCGTCTGTACATGGCACGACATGTAGTGTTTGATGAAAAAGTTTTTCCATTAAACAGCCCCCTTGTTACATGATGCACCTAATTCATCTTTTCTTTTGTCAAATTTTGATACTTGGATTGATTCTACTAACTCTACTTTAACTTCATCATCAGGATTAGAAGTCTCCCTCACTATTAATACTCCTGATTTTAGCCAAATACAGCTTATCACGCATCATGATAACATATCTCCTGTTGAATCACCTCCTGCCCCATGTGCACCAGATACCTTAGTTCATGGTATTGAGTCTTCCCACTTTATAGAAAATATTTCATCTCCATCTCTAGAACCATCATCCTTAACCATACCTCAACATCATATGCTCACTCACTCCAAAGATGGTATTTGCAAGCCAAACCCCAAATATGCCTTGTTTGTTAATACTAAAGATGTTCCTAGGGAACCGCGCATGGTAAAATCAGCTATTCAGCAGAAAGGGTGGAAACATGCCATAGATGAAGAGATGGATGCGCTCCATCAAAATAATACATGGGAACTTGTTCCTCGTTCTCCTAATATGCATGTTACTGGATCAAAATCGGTTTATAAAGTCAAGCTTAAAGCCCATGACACTCTTGATTGCTTGAAAGAACGCTTGGTAGCCACGGGATACCATCAAATAGATGGAGTGGATTACACGGAGACCTTTTACCAACTTGTGTTAACTCAGTTTTCTGCTACAATCAAAGTTATAAGATCAGATAATGGCACTGAATTTTTGCTTAAAGACTTTTATAATAGCTTAGTGTCACGTGCTAAGACTTGATCACCCGAAACTTAGAACGTGCGGCCTTACCGACACCCCGTGTGCCTAGCAAGTCAGTCTTGATTCACTCAAACTAAAGGTTGCTAGAGGATAAAGAAAGGAAAGAGATAGTAGGCAATGAAAGCTTGAATTCTCACTCAAAACTTGTTGGTTACAAATGACTCCAAGGCCCCTATATATATACATGTCCAACCTCAACGGACGGTTGTGATCGTTTTGATCGGACGGCTAAGATTGGCCTTCTACAAGGTTCTACAACTCTCCAAACTATTCTACACAAACTTGGTATGTACAAGGCCTTTCTAGGCTCTTCTAAAGTGTTCTAAACAGTCCTAGAGACTTCTAGAAACAATATTTACATGATAGTCCCTGAACTGTACAAAATAGCAAAACTGCCCCAGGCAGCCTCCGTGTGCGGTCCGTGCGCTCATGGCGCGCGCGGGATGTGCATGTCCTGCGCGGATGTGCGCTCCATGTGCGCGTCTGTGCGTTCCATGGGCGCAAGGCGTGCGCCTGATGTGCGTTCCACCTGCTTGGCGCGCGCGCACGGCTTGGCAGCCCGCGTGCCGGTCTCGCGTGCGCCCCGTTTGTCGCCCGGTGCGCCCGTATGTGCGGCAGATTGGCCCGGAGACGTGCGGGACGTCTCATTCTCCCCCACCAAAGCTGGCGTCGTCCTCGACGCCTTGAACGCCTCGATTTGGTCTTTGAACTGCCATAACTCGTCCTCTCGTTCCCAACTAGCTTCGGCCTCTGGCAGTCCCTTCCATCGCACCAAGTACTCTGTCCAAGGTTTGACACCCCTCTTGGACATAGTTCGGTCGGCAAGGATTTGCTCCACATCCTTGTCGAATTGCGTCACCACTGCTGTAGGTGCCCTCCGTGATAACCCTCGGCTTGGATCCTCGGCATCTTCGTGGTACGGCTTAAGTTGGCTAACATGGAACACCGGATAGATCTTCAAATTTGGCGGCAGCGTCAAACGGTATGCCATGATGCCTATACGTTTCTCGATTGGAAAGGGTCCCTCATACCGTCGCACAAGTCCCTTATGCACCGAACGTAAGCTCTTGAACTGGTGCGCGTTGAGCTTCACCATGACCCTGTCCCCCTCTTTGAACTCGACCGCCCGTCTCTTCATGTCGGCATATTTCTTCATCTTTTTGGCGGCCTTGTCCATCGCTGCTCGGGCCAAGTCCGTCTCCTCCTGAAGGTTCTTGGCAAACTTGTAAGCTGCCGGACTGTTGCCCGAGTACCCCGAGCTAAGTGTCTGGGGTGTTGCAGGTTGTCTCCCCGTCGCCAGATCGAACGGGCTTCGCCCCGTCGATTCATTAACCTGCAAATTGTACGCAAATTGGGCCGTGTCCAACAATCGGACCCAATCATGCTGGTTGGCACTAACGTAGTGCCGCAAGTAAAGCTCCAATAAAGTGTTCACCCGCTCGGTCTGCCCATCGGTGTGTGGGTGAAAGCTAGTGGAAAAGGCCAAGTTAGATCCCAAAAGCTTAAACAACTCTGACCAAAACTTACCCGTGAAGCGTGGGTCTCGATCGCTCACGATGGTTTTGGGTACGCCCCAGAGTTTCACCACGTTCCTCATGAACAACTTGGCCGTTTCGTCCGCGGTGACATCGGGTGGTGCAGCCATAAAAGTCCCATACTTCGAAAACCTGTCCACCACAACTATGATTGTGCCGCATCCCTCGGACTTCGGCAGGCAAGTGATGAAGTCCATCGAAACACTCTCGAACGGATACTCCGGGATGGGTAACGGCTGTAAAAGTCCCGCGGGTGATTTCTGCTTAATTTTGTCTTGTTGGCACACAAGACAAGTCCGCACATAAGTCTCCACATCTTCTCGCATGTGCGGCCAGTAGTAAGACTCCTCGACGAGTGCCAAAGTGCGATGCATCCCCGGATGTCCTGCCCATCTTGAATCGTGGCACTCCTTCAATATCTCGCGCCGCAAGTTGCCCCACTTCGGCACGTAAAGCCTATCTCCTCTTGTAAAGAGTAGGCCGTCCCGTATCCAGAATCGCCGAATCTTGCCTTCTCGCGTGAATTCCAGAATGTTCTTGGCCGTAGGATCGTGCTCCAAGCCCTCTTTGATCCGGTCCTTGATAGTACTAACGGCTTGGCTTATAGCAGCGAGCTCGGCCTTCCGGCTGAGAGCGTCTGCAACCCGGTTCAACGCCCCCGGCTTGTACTCCAACGTGTAATCAAATTCGGCTAGGAAATCCTGCCACCTAGCCTGCTTGGGTGTCAACTTCTTCTGAGTTTGGAAGTAACTTGTCGCCACGTTGTCCGTCTGAATGAGGAAGTGACTCCCAAGTAAGTAATGCCTCCAAGTCCGCAAGCAATGGATCACGGCAGTCATCTCCTTCTCATGCACCGTGTATCCCCGTTCCGTCTCGTTCAGCTTGCGACTTTCGTAGGCAATAGGGTGCCCGTCCTGCACCAAAACACCACCGATAGCAAAGTCAGAAGCATCGGTGTGTACCTCGTAAGGCTTTGAGTGATCCGGCAAGGCAAGGACCAGCTGCTCCGTCACTCGGTTCTTCAACTCCTCGAACGCCTTGCCACACTTCTCGTCCCAATCCCATGACTTGTTCTTTTTGAGCAAGTCCGTCAGCGGAGCGGCTATCTCCAAATAGCCCTTGCTGAACTTTCGGTAGTAATTGATAAGCCCCAAGAAAGATCGTAACTCGGAAGCATTTGACGGCGGCTTCCAGTCACGTATCGCCTTCACCTTGTCTTCGTCCATCATGAGGCGCCCCTGCTTGATTCGATGCCCTAAGAATGTCACCTCATCTTGGGCAAATGAGCACTTCTCCAACTTTATATAAAGCTCGTTCTCCCGAAGAGCTTGAAAAACCTGCCTCAAGTGCTCAACATGTTCCTCCAACGAGGATGAGTAAATGACAATGTCATCAAGGTACACGACAACAAATTTATCCAAGAAAGGCCCCAACACTTTATTCATCAAAGTGCAAAACGTCGCTGGTGCATTCGTGAGGCCAAACGGCATAACCAAAAATTCATAAGATCCGTACCTTGTGACCATCGCCGTCTTCGGTTCGTCGCCCGCGGCAATCCTCACTTGCCAATAACCCGACCAAAGATCGATCTTTGAGAACAACTTGGCCCCTCCAAGTTGATCAAAAAGCTCCCCAATGAGCGGAATGGGGTAGCGGTTGCGGACGGTCAGCTTGTTCAACGCCCGATAGTCCACACACATCCGCAACGACCCGTCGCGCTTCCTTTGAAACAACACCGGCGCCCCGTACGGTGACTTAGATGGTTGGATCATGCCCGCATCCAACAGCTCCTTGATTTTTTTCCTCAATTCCTCCAACTCCGGAGGTGCCATTCGATAAGGCGTGCGGGACGGGGGGTTGGCATCCGCCACAAGCTCAATCTTATGGTCCACGTCCCTTCGAGGCGGAAGCCTCTTCGGCAACTCACTCGGCATTATGTCCTCAAACTCCTTGAGGACGGCTTGAATCTCCTTAGGCACCTCGCCCACCTGCTTTGGTGCCGGCCCGTCATCTGGCATAGGAATGACGGCGAAGGACTCATCCTTCTTCAGTCCCTTGGCGAATTGCATCGCCGAAAGTGTCTTTACACACATGGTCTCCCTTGTGACCGGTATAGTACATGGTGCCTGCTCATCAAGAATAAACAGTGAGTTCGAAAAAGGTATAATACACGCCCGTACCTCATCTTGCCACTCAACCCCGAGCACCATGTCATAATCGTCCATTGGCACGACGGTAAAGGAAACGGCCCCTTGCCATTCCCCAATCTTGGTCTTCACGGCCTTGGCAATCCCCACGATTGGCTTGGCCTTTGTATTCACCGACTTCATCGCCCCGTTAGTCGGCGTGACATGTAGCCCAAGTCTCTTGGCTACGGCATCCTTCATGAAGTTGTGTGTTGCCCCACAGTCCACCAAGGCTTTCACCTCTCGGCCTTGGATTGAGGCAGTCACGAACAACGACCCCTTCCGAGGGCCCTTCGTCGGCTCCACCCGAGCCTTGACAGCATTGAGGAGACGCAAAGATCCCATTTGCACATCCTCCGCGGCAGCAGCTGGCTCCTCCACTTTCTGCAACAAAGCGGCCATCTTGCCCCTCTGTGGGCAATCCGCTATGCGGTGACTAAAGCTCCCGCATAAGAAGCATCCCTTCGTCTTGGGACGTTCCTCCGAGCTCCTGTTGACAGATTGTTCCGACGTCCCTGACTTAAATGAACTAGGCTTATGCGTACCTGACTTTTGTTGGGACTGTTGTGGGCGCGAGCCGGTGCTTGCTCCCCCACCTTTACCCTTGTTGTCCTCCCGGCGTCCCTTCTGCTTGTTGTCCTTGCTCCCTTCGGACGCAGTTCGGAACTCGATCATGCTCTCGGCAGCGGCAATGGCCGAGGCAAGGTCTTGGATATTTCGGCGTTGTAGTTCTTGCCTCGCCCACGGCTTAAGTCCATCCATAAAAGCGAACAAGGCATCCTTGTCCGATAAGTCCGGTATCTCGAGCACGACCTCTTGAAACTCCTTGACGTAGTCCCGAATAGCATTGCGGTGTGTTAGACGCCGCAATCGGCCCCGAGCCTCATACTCCACGTTCTCGGGGTAGAATTGCCTCTTGAGTTCCGCAACGAAATCCTCCCAAGTGGCAATCGTGCATAAGCCCCTTTCAATATCGGTTTGGCGCCGTCTCCACCAAAGCATAGCAACATCGGTCAAGTACAGTGGAACGGTGCGCAACCGAGTCTCGGCATCCTGTACGTTAGCGGCAGCAAAGTACATTTCTATGTTGTAAAGGAAATTATCAAGATCGCGAGCGTTCCTTACCCCATTGTAAGGCTTTGGCCTCGGAACATCGACCCTCGATGGTGCCGGGCCGTGTGACTCGGCCGGCATGGCTGCTGCTCGCTTGCACAGGGCCATGTTCTCCTTGATGGCCTTGAACTCCTCATGCAACTCGGCCATCGAGTCTTTAAACGATTGCACATCGAAGGAAATAGAGTTGATAGTAGTGAGTACCTGGTTTTCCAACGATGTGAACCGCTCGACCAAGTCCTCCACATCCTTGGCCTCGATCTCCTTCACACTGTTGATAAGATCGTCGAACGTGTGGTTTGCCTCGAGCAGGGCCTCCTCTACCCTACGCAGGCGTGCCTTCATGGCTTGGCCAGCATCGACCGGCGGCTCCCCAACAGGCTCTTGTGACGCTTGACGGCCCCTCCGTCCTCCCCTTGTCACCCTGTCTGTCGCCGGCATGGCTTGCTCAGATGTGCCCGACATCTCCTAGCCTTCGTGTCCCAAAGTGTGCAGCAACCTTGATCACTAAGCGGAAGCAACAAAGCCACTCGACGTGGCTCTGATACCACGTGTCACGTGCTAAGACTTGATCACCCGAAACATAGAATGTGCGGCCTTACCGACACCCCGTGTGCCTAGCAAGTCAGCCTTGATTCACTCAAACTAAAGGTTGCTAGAGGATAAAGAAAGGAAAGAGATAATAGGCAATGAAAGCTTGAATTCTCACTCAAAACTTGTTGGTTACAAATGACTCCAAGGCCCCTATATATATACATGTCCAACCTCAACGGACGGTTGTGATCGTTTTGATCGGACGGCTAAGATTGGCCTTCTACAAGGTTCTACAACTCTCCAAACTATTCTACACAAACTTGGTATGTACAAGGCCTTTCTAGGCTCTTCTAAAGTGTTCTAAACAGTCCTAGAGACTTCTAGAAACAATATTTACATGATAGTCCCTGAACTGTACAAAATAGCAAAACTGCCCCAGGCAGCCTCCGTGTGCGGTCCGTGCGCTCATGGCGCGCGCGGGATGTGCATGTCCTGCGCGGATGTGCGCTCCATGTGCGCGTCTGTGCGTTCCATGGATGCAAGGCGTGCGCCTGATGTGCGTTCCACCTGCTTGGCGCGCGCGCGCGGCTTGGCAGCCCGCATGCCGGTCTCGCGTGCGCCCCGTTTGTCGCCCGGTGCGCCCGTATGTGCGGCAGATTGGCCCGGAGACGTGCGGGACGTCTCATTAGGCAGTATTCACCAAACTAGCTGTGTAGAGACTCCCCAACAAAATGGGTTGGTGGAGCGTACACACCAGCATCTTTTACAGGTAGCTCGAGCTCTCAGGTTTCAGTCCAGTCTCCCTTGATCCTATTGGAGTCTTTGTGTTACTACTGCTGCTTTTCTCATTAACAGACTGCCTTCATTGACCTTAAAGAACAAGACCCCTTATGAGATGTTGTTCAATAAGTCTCCTGATTACAACTCATTAAATGTCTTTGATTGTTTGGCTTTTGCCTCTACTCTCACTGCTCACAGAAACAAGTTTGATCCAAGAGCCATTAAGTCTGTTTTTGTTGGCTATCCCCATGGAACAAAAGGCTATCTTTTACTTGATCCATTGACTAACAAGGTTTTTATATCTCGAAATGTTGTGTTCTATGAGACAGTGTTCCCTTTCAAGCTTCAGTCTCAGTTATTAGATACATCTACTAAAGCTGATATTCAACCAAAGAACCTCTATACTCATTCTTTTATTTCTCAGAATCTTTCTGCTCATATAATGGAGAATCAACCACCTATTGTTGATAATATTCTTAGTGATCATTCTGACTCTGAAGTAGCCAACAATTATCAAAATCCTCCTACACCTGACATGCACATAATTCAACAACCAGAAGAATCATACACACTGGATTCAACTGAAAGTTCTCAACATCTTATACCTTCTGCACATGATATTCCTACTGATCTTGCTTTCCTTCCAGTAGTATCTGCTGAGGTTCCTCTTAGAAGATCAACTAGATCTACAGCTCCACCATCATACCTGCAAGTTTACGATTATTCTTTTCCTGATTCTTTGCACAACACAAATCTTATTACTTTACAAAATCCTCTTCCAGGAAAGAAGTATCCTATCACTGATTATTTGTCCACTAACAAACTTAGCAATGGTCATAAAGTTTTTACTGCTCAAATCTCTCAGAATACTGAACCAGGGACTTTCAATCAGGCTAACAAGGTTCATGAATGGAGAGTTCCTATGAACAAAGAATTAGAAGCTCTAGAAAAGATTCATACATGGGAGTTAACTGATTTACCACCTTCACAGCATTGTATTGGCTGCAACTGGGTTTTTAAAATAAAATACAACTCTGATGGAAGTATTTAAAAGTATAAAGGGGTACACGCAGGAAGAAGGTTTGGATTATTTTGACACATTTTCTCCTGTGGCAAAACTCACAACAGTCAGAACTGTACTTGCTCTAGCAGCTTCACAGGGGTGGAACTTACAACAATTGGATGTAACTAATGAATTTTTACATGGTGATTTAGAAGAAAAGATCTACATGAAACCACCACCTGGATATTGCAAACCTGATGACAAAAGGGTCTGTCTTCTCAAGAAAAGTCTTTATGGTTTGAAACAAGCCTCAAGACAATGGTTCCACGAGCTCAATGATGCTTTAATCTGTTCTGGATATAAACAAACCACTTCTGATTCTTCTTTGTTTATCAAGAAAGTTGGTGATAAATTTACTGCCTTATGTGTATATGTCGATGACATTATACTCACAGGCAATGATATGCATGAGATTCAACAGATAAAGTCAGAATTAGACAAGAGGTTCACTACAAAAGACCTTGGGGACATAAAGTATATACTTAGAATTGAAATTGCAAGGAGTACTAAGGGAATTTCCCTTTGCCAAAGGAAGTATGCCCTTTATATTTTGACAGAATATGGCTACCTTGATTGCAAACCTAGCAACTTACCAATGGATCCAAAGATCAAACTCCTTAATGCAGATTCAGAACTTTTATCAGATGCATCTGTCTATAGAAGATTGGTGGGCAGGCTTCTATATCTTACCAATACTAGACCTGACCTCAACTACAACATCCAATCTCTAGCTCAATTCATGTCCAAGCCAACTCAGAATCATCTCGAAGCTGCACATAAAATGCTAAGATACATCAAAAGCACCCCTGGTAATGGTTTATTCTATCCTTCATCTTCATCTACTCATTTAAAATATTTCTGTGATAGTGATTGGGCATCTTGTCCTGAGAAGAAGGAGTATAACTGGTTGTACTGTTTATCTTGGTGATTCACTAATATCATGGAAGGCTAAGAAGCAAGCCAGAGTCAGCAGGTCTTCTACTGAAGCAGAATACATGGCTTTGGCTACAACTACGTTTGAAATCATTTGGTTACAACAACTTTTGACAGAGTTACACGTTCAACAAACCAAGATCCCTTTGCTTTTTACCGACAACAAAGGAGCATACTGCATTGCCAACAACCCTGTGCACCATGAACCCACAAAACACATACAAATTGACTGCCATTTTGTGCGAGAAAAGGTCATTGCCTCTCCCTGCCTTCAACGCCATGATTTCCAAGATGGGATTACTTAACATCCACTCCCATTTTGAGGGGGGTATTAAACAACAAAATAGAAAATATCAAATTTTCTATTTTCAGAAACTTTTCAAAATATCAGTGGAGTCGTTTAGCGCGCGCTTACTTATTCTGGAAACTTCCAACGGTCTTCACTCTTCTCACCTCTATAAATAGCACACTCGATCACACACTTACTCACTAAGTTTTGTATAATTCTCAGATGAGAAAAACGCTCTCAACACTTTCAATCGTCAGTTCATCGATCGCTCAATTGTATCTTCAATCTTTCGGTTTGTATCTCAATCATTCGATTAATAAGGTTATTTTTGATGTTGTTCATATTGTGTTTGATTGTTGATTTGATCGTTGAATTGTGAAAGTTAATAAACCTTGCTGTGGTATCTTAATAAATAAATAAAAATGTACAGATTATAAGGCAATTTTTTAAACATAAAAGTAAAGACTTTAGCTTCGTTTTGTGTTTTACTCGTAGTTTCTTTTTTTGTTTTTTATAATTACACATAACACACATAGTTTCTTGCCTCTTTGTTTTTCATGAAGGTTTTTACACGTTATGCAGGGACTTTTACAGTTATAGCTCTACGAAATTTAATCCAAGAAGTTGTAAAATGTTTTTTGCTCTTTAAATCAAATAACTAACTTGTTCATAGACAAGTTCATTATGTTTAGTATCTTCCTGTCTTTCATCAAAAAATATGTCACTCCTGCTAAAGGGTTTAGTTTATATTGTCATTAATTGCTTTTGGAAGGAAAATATTATACATTTACAATGTTTAATTACATGCGCTAAAATAGTCATAGAAGGTTCATTTGGTCTAGTGAAGTGCATTAAGTACGAAGGTAGTACTAGGCGGGGAAGTATTTGTTTATGATGGGTTTTACAAGATAACTGAGACTTGGTTTGATGGGGGAGGTCGGGATTTGGGGTCTATAAATTTATGCTTCTTAGGATTGAAAATCTGATGAGGTTAGCAGAGAGTTTGAAGAGTCGGCCATTATAGGTCCGACAGCTTTGGTGATTTGTCCGGCATATCCGTCTACTCCTTCTCTAGATTTTTCCATGGATGTATCAAGTATGAGGAATGTAGGTTGCTACGTCAGCAACAGTTAAACGATTAGTTTTCAAGTTGGATACCAAATATTAGTACATTTAAGTTGTAGAACTCTAAAATGAAAACTATCTAAAGAAAGTTGTAGTGGGAATTTGGTAAAAACGTGCACGTGCGAAATAGGATAATTATATTATGGTACATACAGAAATATAAAAACCATTATGTGGTATGCATAATATATAAAAAACAATGTAATACATAAGAGGCAATATAAAAGGAGAGTTAAAAGCTTCTTTTATTTTTTGATTGTAGGTATTTTTTTGTTAATTACGCATAACACATAGTTTTTTGCCTCTTTGTTTATATATTCCGGTTTTTGGGGGACAAAATCATTTTACATACCGTAATTCGGCATGATTATCATTTTTCATACTTTAATTTGACACTCATCAATATCCATACCATAAGTTGAACGCTTTCTTCACATTGGGTACTTCGGCGTCGAAAAAGTACAAGGTGGCATCCGGTGAACCCAAATTTGGGGATATAGACCAATTTCAACCTTATACCTCAACATATTCCACGTCAATCCCACGTATTTTTTTCAGAATCGAAGTACCCAATGTGAATAAATTGTTCAACTTATGGTATGTAAATTGATGAGTACCAAATTAAGGTATGAAAATGAAAATCGCGCGTGCCAAATTATGGTATGAAAAATGATTTTATCTCACACGTAATGCACAGACTTGTTTTAGATTTTGCTCTATGAAACCTCTGTTATGTTCTTCTCTATTTGAAAATTTAATCCACAAAGAAGTTATACAAAGTTTTTCACTTTTTAATGAAGTACTCTCACTTGTTAATAGAAATTGTGTAGAACTTTTTTTGTCTTTCATTTATAAATATGAACCACATGCTAAAACTAACATTTACCTTGTCATTAATGGCTACTGGATAAAAATTACTAACATTAAAAATTTTGAACTACATGGGCTAAAATAGTCTTTATGAAACAAAGTTCATTTGGTCTAGTGAAGTGCATTTGGTTTATTTGGTGTTTGTCTCAATTAGTATGAAAATAGAGTTGTTCAGTTGGTGGTATATATAATATACATCTTAGTGTTTTTTACCTCACAGTTTCTATTTGTTCTTGTCATAATGTTGATTATTTTACTTAATACCGGAACTGAGCTTAAGAAATCCATCCATGCAAGTTCTTCTGATCAATTAGTCAAGGGAAGTATGCGGCAAGGAAACCAGAAACAAGAGTGGAACAACAATTGGGTCACCGTAGGGTCCTCCGCACCTTTTGGGTGTAAAAATTGGAAAATTAAAGAAGAGGAAGATGTATGCATAAGCTACAATCATCATCTTATTCCTCTAACAATTCACCAGGGGTTTGGTCTTCCGCTACTCGTCACCCTTCTCAATATATTATGGTAACTGTTGTTGACTATGATGATTATTATGATTAATGTCTTAGATTTAGATGGAAAATAATGGAGAAACCTTTGGCTTATCCAATTCCTTTTCCCTCTTCAATAAAAACAAAGCACCATCCATAATATATGGTAAAGAATCGGCATCTTCCATGTTATACCCTCATCCGATAATCATTTTTATTGCACTGCGGAAAGTTACTAACAGATTATCAGTTAAAAGCTGATCAAGGCAGCACGCAAAAGTCTCATTCCATTCAGCTCGTGGGAAATCTTCAGTTTGGTGCGTCTGATCTACGCTATCTTCAGATGAAGTACACTTTGGCTTCTCCTGAATGATGGCCAAACTACGAAATTCTGCCAACGTAAGATCTGGTAGATCAGGATCGATCTCCAGATGCGCATCACATATGCATTTTCGTTTATTCATGCTGCCACTCGTGTCTGTCAACCCAGCTGGGCAAATAAACACAAGTCGCACTACAAGAAATCTGGTTTCCGCCGGCGATTTTATTGTGGCGCTGAGGAGAACCGCCGGGAAAATAGGACCTATTTCCTTGTTCTCGGCCTTTTTGCAAAGCTCCACGCTATTTCTCTCAGGCCCATAGGACTTAAGTTGTTCTGAGGCCCATGATATATATAATTAGAAAAAAAATAAAAAATTCCACAACCCAAAAAAAACCCTCGCTCCTCTGATTTTCAACACCGCTCGTCGTCATTGTTGCTCCTCGTAGTCAGAGCTTCTTCTCCATCGCCGTCAACTTGCTCTACAGTTCTTTCAATAGGTAAAAAACTCGCTTCTGATGTAATTTGAGAAATCTTTATTGAGCATTGTTAGCCTGTCTTAATCATTTGCTAATTTTCGAGGTTTAGTTGCTGATATAGTCATGAATTTGTTCAATTTTCGTTTGTTTTTTGGTGTTGTATCCAAGGTGTTTGATGATTTGACGCAGCGAGTTTGTGTTTGCATAATGAGTTTTGACCTAATTTTTTCATCTTTCTTTTTCAAACAATTTGACGAACAATTTGTTTTCAGCTTGTTAACAGGAAGACATAGCAATTTACTTCTGTTTTCAGCGAGTTTGTGTTTGCATAATGATTTGACCAACATTTCGATGTTGTTTCCCAAGCTGAAGATATAAGCAAAAATTAGCTTTTGTTTTAGCTACAAAAACAGAAGATAAAAAGGTTTATTTTAACTTCACTTGAAATTGAGTGCTTTGAGAATGATTAATTACTAATTTTTACTTGTTTGTAGGCTAAAGTTCATCATAATTACTGCAGTAGCCAGCATATTTGTGTCTCATATGATATTAACTTGGTTGGTATTCACATTGTTTTCATCTTTTTCTACATATACATAATTATAGTGTAGAGATTGTGTGGTTGTACAGTTGTGTGCATGTTTTTTCATTATCTGTTCATTTGTGGGACAGTATGAGTTATCAAGGATTTGGCTTTTGTTGAAAGTTAACATTTACAAACTTCCAGTTATTTGAATAGCCATCTACCTTATGCATTTTTGAGTTGTTTAGGCTAGCCTTACAAAAGGTAGAGCCAGTGAAGCCGCACCGATAGATGTGACTCTCATTTTACACTTGCATCCTTCAATTTTATTGAATCGTATGAGGGCTTGACTTGTAAAGTTTAAACATGCACCAATAGGCTTGACCAATGCATCATCGTGCGTAGGAAAAAAGGCAGCCACTAAACCATTTTACAAAGAGGACCTTCAATAAGAGTCAAAATCATGACAGAATATATACTAAACTTCTAGATATTCCATCTGAAAGTTAGACAATGCTTATTTGAATATAAAGTCAGGACAATTTATTTGAATTTTAAAGCCTTATTAGCACTAGTGTTAAAACAAAAGTGAGATATGTTCTAAAGTATATGAAAAATATGTCTTTGTTATGTATTCGTATGCGTGCCTTTAGGCACATTGCTTATTATGCAATTATCAAGTTGCCAAGAATCTGACAAATACGTTGAATAACTTCCAAAACAAAACGGCATCATTAATGCAAGATGGATGAGATGATGCGTGGACAGAGAGGCTGGAGGGAATTGGCTGATCTGGGGGATAAAATGAACAAGTTTACAGGCATGATAGAGGGTCTGATATGGTCACCAAAAAGTGCTGACAAAAATGACCAAGTTGATGATTGGGCATATGAGGAGGCGTTTAATACGACTTATTAACTATTTTAAAGTGCCACTTATTTTTCAAATATGGTTATGAAGTTTATATTACATGCCGGTCGACGTGCATAATTCCCTAATTTCTTGAAAATTCAGCCAGACTTTTTGGAATTTATAACCAAGTTATTAGCATTAAGTGACTTCTTCTTTAAAGATTTGGGCTAGAAGAGAGTATATGAGTTAGATGTTTATGACACCACCTCATATAGGGGCGGAGCCACCCACAAGGATTGGGTGGGCTCCGGCCCGGGGTCAATTTGTGGCCCAAAGTACATATTTATATGTAACTATAATTTAGCCCATAAATAATTTTGTAAAGATCAAGTAAGTCCCAATAAAAAACGTAGAATTAAGTTAGTCCAATTTAATATATTTGTTAGGCCATCTAAAGCCAACTTCTTCATTAACCAGAAGATCATTTTATCCCAATATTAAACATGTTTTACACTAGCATTAACCATTTTATAAAAATATACTATTACAAACATACAATAAATAAAAAAACATATTTTTCTCCCAAAAAAAAAATAGATATTTAGTTTTGCATCAAACCTCACTACAATTTCGAGATGTCACTGAGATGAACTTTGCAATCCTTTTATTTTTTCTTTTAAGGAATGTGTTCCTAAAACTTTTCTTAATATTTTATTCTTTTTAAATACATGAAAGTCAATATTCTTTATTTTTCATACCTATATTAGCAGATAGCAAGGTTACATACATTAAACGCTACTTGATAGAGAGTACATACGTCGATTCGATTACTGATACGGCTTATTTTCTTAATTGAGGGGCTTAGTGCAATATCATTTTCATTCATTTTGTTTTATATATATATATATATATATATATATATATATATATATATATATATATATATATATATATATATTCATTTTTTCCTGTACGAAACAATATACATTTCTCGTTGTACTCTACTCATTTGTTAAGTTCTTGAAATATATTTATGTGTTTTACTAAGCTTTTAGTAGCCCGGGATAAAAAAAAAATCCTAGCTCTGCCCCTGACCTCATAAACATTTTGTAATCAGTTTATAACACCTAGAAACGGGACGGTCTTCTGCTGGGAAATTTGGGCATCACTTGACCTCTTCCATGACTTCATCTAAAGGGTTAAGCTGGTGGAGAGGAAACATAAAAAGATATCCCTAGATTCTGATAATCAAACATTGTTCAGAATCATTTTTAACAATGGGAAAGTGTGGTTTATATTTGTTTACCTCATAAAGTTGCATTGGTTTCTCTTTTTCTTCTAAACCCTCTTTGTTATACCTGGTGGGCTTCCCTACCATTTAAGTTGATCTTGTTAAATGGAATTCATAGTTTATTCTCAGTTACTTTCTATTCTTATTAGATAATAATTTCTACAGTTAAGATGCAGATACTAGTTCAGTTACCTCTCAATTTAAGAGGAGAAGTCGCCCATTTCCCTCGTACCCCCAAAATCTCAGTCAGAAAATGTTATAGACCATATTCAGCTCTCCACGCTGCTCGTTTATGCCAACTTCACAACTTTGTAAAACAGTTAGCATTAAAATTGCAGTTAACAAATGTCTATGTGTGTCTTTTGTATAAGGGCATGGGAGCCAGGAACACTACTAAAAAAAAAGACCTTTAGAAACGGCCGTTTCTAAAGGTCAATTGCCCGTTTCTAATGAGCAATAGAAACGGGCACGCCGTTTGTAATGCTCATTTCTAATACCTTCGTTTGTAATGACTTTTAGAAACGGGAAAACGTTACCATTTCTACTTTTAGAAACGGCACAGCCGTTTGTAAAAAACATATATTTTCAAACGGGCAAGCCCGTTTGTAAAAAACTAAATTCCAAAATTACCCCTAGACTTTTAGAAACGGCTTTTTCCGTTTCTAAAATTGAAAAAAAATAAAAAAAATACAGGAACAGTTTTAAAAACGGGCAGCCCGTTTCGTCGTATTAGACACGGGCTGCCCGTTTCTAATACTCTCAAGTATTAGAAACGGGCTGCCCGTTTCCAATACTCTGAGTTTCTTTTTTTTTTAAATAGTATTAGAAACGGGAAGCCCGTTTCTAATACTATTAAAAAAAATTAAAAAAAAAATTATTGGCAGAAAATCTGCCAATAATAATAATTAATTAAGAATATAATTTGGTGTTTAATAGTGTTAGTTTTTCAGTCAATTACTTAATTACCTACTTTATTTATTTAATAACGATTATACCATAGTATAAGTTAAATATGAGTGTTAATTATGATATAATACATTTAATGTGAATATTCTTTGAAAATTAACAAAACTATATCTTTAAACTATATACTATATAATAAATATGATTATAAACTTATAATTTAGAGTAGAGATTAAAAGAAGAGTAGAGAATTTGATAGAGAGATGTGAATATGTATGAGTATGATGTTTGAGAAAATGAAGAAGAGGAGGAGTATTTATAGATGAGAGTGAGACTATTAGAAACAACTCCCCCGTTTCTAATAGTATTTTAAAAATTTTGAAATCCCGCCAAAACCTTTAGAAACGGCTTCCCCGTTTCTAAAAGTTTTTCAAAAATTTTAAAATTCCGCCAAAACATAAAAAAAATTACCAAAACCTTTAGAAACGGCTTTTGCCGTTTCTAAAGGGTTTTCGAAATTTTGTGAAAACCTTTAGAAACGGGAGAGCCGTTTCTAAAGGTTTTGGCACCCTTTAGAAACGGCTACCCCGTTTCTAAAGGTTTTCACAATTTTTTCTTTTGATTATGAATCTAAGTAATTTGGTGCTTATGTAGTTTTTGTTCAATTAAGTTAAGCTTATTTGAGAAAAGTCAAGATTAGTTATATTTAGTTGATTCTAAGTATATATGTAATTAGAATTAGTTAGGAGTTGTCTATCCAAACAAGTTCAATTAATTTGTTAAAATTTAAGATTAGTTTTGTCTAATTAGTTCAATTCTAATGTAATGTTGAGTTATGAATTGTATTCTTAATTAATTCAACAAAAATAAAGAGTAATTTTCCATGTACTGAGTTTTATTCTTACGTAATTAGGAGTTATTCATTCAAATAACATCTATTCATGATAAATATCAAGATTAAATCTAAGTAATCTGGTTCTTATGTAACATTTGTTCAATTAATTAGTTAAGCTTATTTAAGAAAAGTCAAGATTAGTTATATTTAGTTGATTCTAGTTATATATGTAATTAGAATTAGTTGGGAGTTTTCTATCCACACAAGTTCAATTAATTTATTAAAATTTAAGATTAGTTTTTTCTAATTAGTTCAATTCTAATGTAATGTTGTGTTATGAATTCTATTCTTAATTAATTCAACAAATGGAGAGTAGTTTTCCATGTACGGAGTTCTATTCTTACGTAATTAGGAGTTATTCATTCAAATAACATCTATTTATGATAAATATCAAGATTAAATCTAAGTAATCTGGTTCTTATGTAACATTTGTTCAATTAAGTTAAGCTTATTTGAGAAAAGTCCAGATTAGTTATATTTAGTTGATTCTAGTTATATATGTAATTAGAATTAGTTAGGAGTTGTCTATCCAAACAAGTTCAATTAATTTATTAAAATTTAAGATTGGTTTTGTCTAATTAGTTCGATTCTAATGTAATGTTGAGTTATGAATTGTATTATTAATTAATTCAACAAAAATGAAGAGTAGTTTTCCATGTCCGGAGTTCTATTCTTACGTAATTAGGAGTTATTCATTCAAATAACATCTATTCATGATAAATATCAAGATTAAATCTAAGTAAACTAGTTCTTATGTAACATTTGTTCAATTAAGTTAAGCTTATTTGAGAAAAGTCAAGATTAGTTATATTTAGTTGATTCTAATTATATATGTAATTAGAATTAGTTAGGAGTTGTCTATCCAAACAAGTTCAATTAGTTTATTAAAATTTAAGATAAGTTTTGTCTAATTAGTTCAATTCTAATGTAATGTTGAGTTATGGATTCTATTCTTAATTAATTCAACAAAAATAAAGAGTAGTTTTCCTTGTACGTAGTTCAATTTTTGAGTAATTAGGAGTTATGCATTCAAATAACATCTATTCATGATAAAAAAAAATACAGATCAAATCTTTGTAATTTGGTTCTTATGTAATATTTGTTCAATTAAGTTAAACTAATTTGAGAAAAGTCAAGATTAGTTATATTTAGTTGATTATTATATACGTAATTAATTAGGAGTTGTCCATCCAAACAAGTTCAACTAATTTATTAAATTTTAAGATTAGTTTTGTTTAATTAGTTCAATTCTAATGTAATCTCCAGTTATCACCTCTATTCTTAATTAATTCAACAAAAATAAAGAGTAGTTTCTAATAAGTTTTATATAGGATTAATTCAACAGATATATAGGAGATAAAAACACAATATAAATGATAAAATACCAAAGAGACATGGTAAATTAAATTTTATATAGGATTTTGTCCGTTTCTAATAAGTTTGGGTTAGTAGTAAAATTAACGTTCAACAGCGAATAATTACAAAATGAAACACCATACTTATAGCTTAGTCTTTCACTTATGAGATATATGCAATGTTGCCCGTATTTTGTGAAATAGTTGCAGTTTAGTCCCTATTTTGGGAATTGATTCGAGTTTAGTCTTTCATTTATGCAAATAGTTATGGTTTTGCCCTCAAACTGCAGATACGTATAGCTTAGTTTTTCATTTACGAGATATATGCAATGATATTCATATTTTATGAAATAGTTGCAGTTTAGTCCCTGTTTTGGGAATTGATTCGAGTTTAGTCTTTCATTTATGCAAATAGTTATGGTTTTGCCCTCAATCTGCATATACTTATAGCTTAGTTTTTCATTTATGAAATATATGCAATGTTGTCCGTATTTTGTGAAATAGTTGCAGTTTAGTCCCTATTTTGGGAATTGATTCGAGTTTAGTCTTTCATTTATGCAAATAGTATTCGATTTATGCAAATAGTTATAGTTCTGCCCTCAAAATGTAGATACGTATAGCTTAGTCTTTCATTTATGAGATATATACAATGATGTCCGTATTCTGTGAAATAGTTGGAGTTTAGTCCCTGTTTTGGGAATTGACTCTAGTTTAGTCTTTCATTTATGCAAATAGTTATGGTTTCGCCCTCAATCTGCAGATACTTATAGCTTAGTCTTTCATTTATGAGATATATCCAATGTTGCCCGTATTTTGTGAAATAGTTGCAGTTTAGTCCCTGTTTTGGGAATTGATTCGAGCTTAGTCTTTCATTTATACAAATATTCTTTGATTTATGCATATATAGTTATGGATTTGCCCTCAATTTGCAGATATTTACAGTTTTGTGTATAATTAATGATATTGTTGCAATGTGGTAACTGTTATCTGAAATTATTACACTTTAGCCCTGTTTAGGAATTAATTGCAAGTTAGTTTGTGCTTTTGTGAAATTATCGAAAATTAGTCCGTGTTTTATGCAAAAGGTTTTAATTTAATGTTACCCATTTCTTAAAGTTTCTAAAAATTGCAAACAGTTTTAGAAACGACAAAGCCGTTTCTAAAGGTTTTGTGAAATTTTGAAAAATTGTTTGAAAACGCTGTTTCTAAAGGTTTTGGCAATTTTTCAAAATTCTTCGCAAACTTTTTGCGGAATTTTAAAATTTTCGGAAATCTTTTAGATACGGGAAAGCCGTTTCTAAAGGTTTTGGCGGGATTTCAATTTCTTTTTTTAAACCTTTAGAAACGGGCTGCCCGTTTGTAGTATTATTATTACAAACGGGCGACCCGTTTGTAATAATCATGTTTACAAACGGGCTTTTGCCCGTTTGTAAAAGGGCTGTTTCTAAAGCCCATTTTCTTGTAGTGGAATTATCACAATTAAGTTATTCATTTGTATATTTCAGGTTTTGAAAATTTATTCTCCTTAACTATCAGTATTCTCTTGTTATACCTATTCAGTTTTTTTATTTTTACTCGATGCTAAAACTTTTCCATAAACTATATACTTCGAGAAATTAAAGGCAATGTTATTTAAGGTTTTGTATTTGTTTCTGTTTGGAGATGTGCAATTATTTTTTCCTTTTCCGACTCGCCTCCCAATAAAGATCAACAATGCTTCCCACTATCCCCCAAGATTGGCAATAGTTCTCATTGGTTTTAATTACTTGACTTAATATTTCTTGGTCCAGGGGCCACATTCCGACTTTACTGGACCAACATCTAGTTGTACTGCTTGTGTTGCAATCATCAAGGATAACCAACTTGTTGTTGCAAATGCTAGTTATTCTCGGTGTGTAATTTCTAGGAATGGTCAGGTAACAGTAAACATGCTCCTAATTCACGTGTTGTATGCGACTAACTTAATACTTTTGTTACCACTGCATTAAGAAACTTTAGGTATGCACCCCACGTCAAGAACCTTTCTGTAGTTATTTAATTATTTTGACAAAAAAATGATTGGTAACATTTCTTTGTTCTTTCTTTCTTATTCAGGCATATAATCTTTCAAGAGACCACAAGCCTGATTTGGAGATTGAGAAAGACAGAATCTTGAAAGCAAGTGGATTTATCCATGCGGGTCGTGTTAATGGCAGTCTGAATCTTGCAAGAGCTATGAGCGCTTCAAGTTTTGCTTGTCTTCTTCTTTTAGTC
Source organism: Misopates orontium (assembly GCA_946800315.1). NCBI lineage: Eukaryota > Viridiplantae > Streptophyta > Magnoliopsida > Lamiales > Plantaginaceae > Misopates > Misopates orontium. The sequence goes on from OX326950.1 coordinate 32,353,416, forward strand.
TCAATTACTTAGGTAGCTGCAAGTAATGTTTAATGCTAACCCTGCACGACATAGCCGTTCAATTAAACTTTCTAAAATAGTCCAACTAACAAAGACATTATATGACAATTTCAATGAATGAATCAGCAAAATATTATTGAGAATGATCTTCTTATGATCTATTCTTGCTGTTAATCTAGAAACATTCAGTGAGCAAAAGCAGGAGAAGTACTATCTGATCCTTTCCTGAATATTTTGAGTGTGTTGCAGGTGATATGGAATTCAAGCAAAACAAGTTTTTGCCTGCTAAAAAGCAAGTTGTCACGGCCAGTCTAGATATAAATATTGTATGTATCTTCTTGATGTTATGTTTCTTTTAATTAAGTACACTCAGAAGTCATCTCTACATCTCAATTTTTTTTTTCTAGCTTGCAACTTTGAGTTTGTTTTCTTGACAAGCACTAGTTACACGCTGTAAATCCAGGATAATTCCATCTCAGAACTTACTTTTTCTTTTTTTACTATTTTATGTGTTATCTCATGAGAAGTGAAAGAGCTGCTTGCTTATTTGTTGTAGCAACACAACTTACTTACCCAATTTATGAGTTCATTGTCCTTGCTTGTGATGACATTTGGTATGCATTCTAAACTTTAATCTATACCCTCTGTCTACAGATATCAGGAGAACTTGATGGATTGATGCTTGGTTCTTGTTAATTGTGTTGGACATAGGATTAATAGTGGATGACGACTACAGTGATACACTTGATGTTGGACAAACCCAAGGCATCGACACCTTTGATTGATGAAGTCACACTCTCTTTCATGGTTGAATGTGAAAAAGAATTGCTTTTGTTGAAGAAGCTTAAAAAGAAGCCCTTGCACATGAATCCCTTTCAGTTGCAGATAAAGAAATATGTTCTTTAGCTTGGGACTAGTGCTTGTGATTCTTCTCTTAACGGTAGAAAAAAAATAACAAAGGAGCTCTCCTTTAAGATCCTAAGCAAGGAGCGGAGTCATAGACCATTGCTTTAATGAAAGACGGGAGAGGTTCCTTTTTATCCTGAGGTTTCTTCTTATCCTAACTCCGTACATCACTTGTTCTTTTCTTCAACTGTTTTTTGGATTTCTAATATGTTTTCATGTTTTAGATTAATTTGAGTATTATTTTTGATATCTGTTACGTAGTCTTCAACTTTCCGAATTTCTTCTATTTGCTTTACACTTAATCTGTGAATTTTTTTTCATTTGAGCTTTTCATTTCCAAATTTCCAATATTTTTATTTTTTTCTGTATTCTACACTGTTAGATATATTCAAATGACATTTTTATTTTTTCAGATTTTAGTAAGTTTGCTAGTTTACGAGCGAAAGTTTTAAATTTATTCTCAAATTACATTTCTTGTTATATTTTTCTCAAAAGATATTTTAAGTTTTCTTATTTTTCAGATGTTTTATTAGTTTTGTAATTTTCAGTTTTGTTTTTATATTATTTATCAGATACTTCATTTCTGTAGATTGTTTTATTTTCATTTTTCATATACTTATGAATTTATATTGGTTGAAATCTTCATTCTTAATATTGATTTCTCTTTACTCTTTCTTTCTTAGGTAAATTATATTCTTAGTTTTCCTTTTTTTTCTTCAGATTATTACTAATTTTTCATGTTTCACATTATTTTTCCATTGATTCTCAAGTTTAGATTTATCACATTTTACTTTTTACATTTTTATCCTTTTTTCTTATTACCAATTATATTGCTTCTCTCTTTCTGGTATGGAATTTATTATAAGTCATTTTCATAATTTTTATTTCATTTTTTCATATTTTATAGTTTTTGTGGATTTTTCCAGATTTTATTAGTTTAGTAGGAAAGGCAGAATCACATTTGCCATGTATTAAGTGGCGTTTTTATTAGCTTCCAATTTTTAATTTTATTTATATATGAATTTCATTTTCTTTAATTCGATTTATTATTATCATATTTTATTCTGATTTAATGGGTCGGAACACTTTACTCTACATTTTACCGGCAGTTTTTTCGGCCTTTACCTGCGCTTTATATATGCCGGGCGCTTTTTGCAGTGCCGAGATCTTTACCAGCGGCGGTTTTACCGGCGGCTTCTAAACTGCCGATAATATTTATACCGGCAGATAAAAGCGCCGGTAAAAGCCAAAAAAACCGCCAAGAAAAACAGTTTTTTTTTTTGTAGTGGATCATAACAAGCAGAAGTTAGGAACATAAAGAAACTGGAGAGGAGTTTAGATTCGATTTGGATATCGGTGAACAAGTTGGTTAGGATTATGGTTGACGGGCATATCTTTGCTGTCAGATTAATGGAAGAATTTCATGGTTGTCTCAATGTAAACGATGAAGGTGAACGATATCCGTATCTAAGGAGTTTGAAGCGTGAATCCTTGGGACCCGAGGAGGAGGTGGCGAATACAGAATACTCTTGGTTATATTTCGGCCGACGATGATGATGTGCTTGGATTGGAGGGAGTGTTAGGGGTAGAATTGGTAATTCAATGTTGCGACACACAGGGGCGGAGCCAGGAATATCGCTTAGGGGGGCGAGACATTGTAAAGAATTTTTTTTATGTAATATTTTTGTTATTTTTACATACATTTAATTATTTTTAAAAATAGTAATTTACTGTAAAAATTGTACATAACTTAATAACCACATATTTACTATAGTAAAAATTTAGCTAGTCACTTTAAAGTAAAACAATTATAATCAAAAATTTAAAACATTAAAATAAATATGTAAGGAATAAGTCATAGAAAGTATACACCTTTGATTGTAAAAAAATGAACAAAATATACATTTGGTTGTAAAAGAAATGAACAAATATTTGAATGATTCCAAAAATCAATTACACACTCAAAGTTAAGCCACATGATCAGTCTTACTACATAAAAAGAAACTAAGATAAAATTTACAAATAGTATGATAAATTATGAGCAAAAAGGAATCAAAGAATTAAAAAGTGGAATCAGTCAAAGACTATAATTTTTTTTTGGAGTATTGAGCTAAATTTCAGATGTATAAAAGAATATTTAACAATATAAATATGTATATAGACTTATTGCGTACTGTATATAAGTTACAGTACATATTAGATATTGTACAATATATACATGATATGTTTTATATATAGTTATATAATAAATGTGTATATACATAATACATGTAGACTTAAAGTCAAAAGGAAAAGTTTGCATGGTCCTCAAGGCTCCATTTTCCAAAACTTCAAATAAAATATATATATTCAACATTTTATTACACCTCATCATCTCCTTCACCCTTACTTTGACATAAACAGCTTAAAACTTCCACCTCCTACAGCTTAAAACCTCCACAGCGCGCGCCCGCTCCTAAATTTTAGGGAACAAACAAAGCGTGGCTGTGAAGAATATGCATACATACATATATCTATATAGGGGTGGGGCTGGGGCTGGGGGGGGGGTGGGGGCGACACAAGCAACGAGGAGGATTTATTATTGACTCTGCTCAGGAAACATGATGGAAAAAATCGAAAATAAGATAGGTCAGAAGCCGAGTCCCAAAAAGATGACCCAACCGTAGTGGGAAAATTTAAGGGTGATAAATGAGTGAATAACTAATGGGACGATGTATGAAGCAATGGATCTGGACATTAATCTGGAGAGGCCTCATATAGAGGAGGAAAAAAAAGAATTAGCTGTTATGGACCGCAGTCAAAAGAAAAAATGACCTTTTCTAATTGTGAAGATGGGCAAAAAGAAAATAATCAGAGTGTTAACAATGTTTCTGAATGAAGATTCTTTCATTAAATTATCGAGGTTTGGGAGGGAGAATCAAGAAGAGATATATTAGGAATTTAGTTAGAGAACACAAGGTAGATGTTTTGTGTTTACAAGAGTCAAAAATGGAGGTTGTGGATCATAGATTTTGTTGTAATTTATAGGGCGAGGAGGACTGCTCGCGGACTTTTAAAGAAGCAGTCAGGAGATCAGGAGGAATTATTACGTTATGGAGGAAATTAAAGGACTTTTGAGTTTAGAAAGGGTAAGGATTGGAAATGGATCCGTAATGGTTTTCGGGGTATGTGATCGGAGTAATACGTGGTGTCATTTGGTTAATGTGTACTATCCATGTTCAATTGCTGAAAAAATGATTTTGTGGCAGAATTTGATCGATGTGAAGAGACAAATAAGTCAAGGAGCTTGGTGCGTGGTGGGTGATTTCAATGGAGCAGACCAAAGCTCGACAATGTGGGTTATACGCAAATTACAAGTACGCAAAATGAATTTCTCACAACAACCTTTTCTGAAGAAGAAATTTCGAAGGCGGTTAAGAGTTGTGATGGTTCAAACGGTCCGGATGGATTTAATAGGATACTCATTCAAAAAATTTGGGATGTTTTGAAGGAAGATTTTTGTATGTTTTTAGGAGAATTCCACGAGAACGAAAAACTTGTGAAAGGTGTGAACCCATCTTTCATAACTTTAATTCCTAAGGAGGATAATCTACAAGGGCCTAACGAATTTCGTCCCATCTCTCTAATAGGATGTATGTATAAAGTCTCGCAAAACTCTTGGCAAATAGAATGAAGAGAGTAAAGGGGTCTGTTATTTCAGAGGAACCGTCAGCTTTCGTGAAAGGTAGGCACATATGTGATAGCATTTTAATGACAGATGAGGCGATTGACGAAGTAAAGAAGGAGAGAAGACCTTGTATTTTTTTTAAGGTTGATTTCGAGAAAGCGTATGATAGTTTCAGCTAGGATTTTCTAAAGTTTATGATGTTGAAGATGGGTTTCAGTTTTAAATGGAGGAAGTGGATAGTGGAGTGCGTGTGTTCAGAAACTACCTCAGTTTTGGTTAGGGGAAGTCCGACTGAGGAGTTTCAAATTCAAAGAGGTCTTCATCAAGGTGATCCACTATCCCCATTTCTATATTAGACAGTGGCAGAAGGGCTTAACGGGATGATCAAGAAATTTGTTGATGAGGGTCTTTTCTCCGGCGTTACTGTGAAGCGTATGAAAAATCAGATTACCCATACAATGTACGCAAACGATACTATGGTATTTGGCTTAGCTAATGAGCAGAACATAAGGGCCACTAAGTGTATGCTTATAAATTTTGAACTCTTATCAGGATTAAAAGTGAACTACAACAAGAGACAGCTCTTTGGTGTTAATGTCAACAGCAAGTATATTAGATGTTTTGCACAACATCTGAGTTGCAAGACAGGAACAATGCCATTGAATTATTTGGGAATTCCAGTCGGGGTTAATCCAAGAAGAATAAGTACATGGAAACCGGTCATTGAAGCAATTGAGAAGAAGTTTTCAAAGTGGAAAAATAAACATATTTCCTTTGGCGGTCGCATTACCATACTAAATTCGGTTCTTACAGGTATACCAATATACTTATTTTCTTTCTATAAAGCGCCAAAAAAGGTTTTACAAAGATTGATCAAGATTAAACGGAACTTTTTGTGGGGGCGGCAACGAGGTGCAAAATAAAATATCATGGGTAAGCTGGGAGGTTATTTGCAAAAAAAAGGAGAACGGGGGATTTGGAGTGAGAAATATTGAATTATTCAATTAAGTTTGTTAGGAAAATGGAAGTGGTGGATCATGGAAGGAGAGGATACTTTATGAAATCAATTTTGTTGGGAAAGTATGGGGGTTATGAGAATCTGATTAGGGGTGATGATAGGGAAAGGACTCGGTCTTCAAACTCATATTGGTGGGAAGATCTTGAAAATACGAGAGGAAGAAATATTACTACAGATTGGTTTTGTGAAACCATTGTTAGAAAGGTTGGAAATGGCTCATCTACCTTATTCTGGAAAGACATTTGTCTAGATACACAGTCGTTGAGTGAACGTTACAAGACTCTTTCTCGTGTCAGTAGATAAAGAGGCAAATATTGCAACAAAAGGCGAACGTAAAATGGTTAATGCTTCTTGAAATGGAGGTGGAGAAGGTCATTATTCGAATGGAAAAAAACTTCTAGATGATCTTCAAACAAATTTGCAAAGGGTTCAAATAAAGGAAGATCTTCAAGACAGATGGGTATGGAGAGTAGAGCCTGATGGAAACTATTCGGTTAAGTCGGCATATGAGGTCATATCAAGGGAAGAGGTTTCACAAGATAGTGCTTTCTTGAAGAGCTTTTGGGATAACAAAGTTCCTCCAAAGATGGCTGCATTTGCGTGGAAGGCAATCTTGGATAATGTGGGGATTGATACACAATTGAACAAGCTAGAAAATGGTTGAGAATCGAGCTAAGCAGACAGCAAGCAAAGGCGGGAAAAGTTAGTTATAACCGTTAGTTTGTTAGGCGAGTTGAGAGCTGATTTGCAGCTGAATTGGAGCGCGATTTTCTCGGTGTATACAACTCCGTTTTAGTTCAGGGTTTTTTCATTGTAACACTTGTAACTTCAGCTAGATACTCTCTGTAAACACCTCTTGATTTTGTTGAATAAAATTGACAAAAAATTCCCTTAGATGTAGGTTGTGATTCGGTTGATCACAGTTTGAACCAAGTATAATCTTTGTGTTCTTGTTTGTGATTCTGTTACTTGTTGTTCTTAGATTGTTTGTGTGCATTTGTGTGCATTTGTGTGTGAGTTTTACATCAAATTCAGCGTGATTTGATCTGCATTCTTAACAAATTGTTGTGGTGAACGTGGATCGAGTGATCATGGCATCTGCTAAGTTTGATGTTGAGAAGTTTAGTGGACAGAATGATTGTGGCTTATGGAGACTGAAGATGAGAGCTCTGTTCGCGCAACAAGGATTGTGGGATGCACTTGATGAATCAACCATCGACAAAGATATGGATGAGAAGGCAAAGAAGATGATGCTTGAGAAAGCACATAGTGCTATCATCTTGAGCCTGGGTGACAAAGTGCTTCGACAAGTATCAAAGGAACGATCTGCAGCAGGGGTATGGCTCAAACTTGAAAGTCTATACATGACTAAGTCTCTGGTAAATTTATTTTATATAAAACAAGCTCTGTATTCATTCAAAATGCATGAAGAAGATCAAGCTCTATTATTATGGAGTTCTTTACAAAAATCGCATAGTCATTTCAAAGAAACACTCATCTATGGTAGAGAATCTCTGAGTTTAGATGAGGTGCAATCTGCTTTGAACTCTAAAGAGTTAAATGAAAGAAAGGAGAAGAAAGTTTCTGCAAATGGCGAGGGGTTGATTGTAAAGGGTAAAAATAACAAGAAAGGAGGCAAAGGTGACGAAAAGAAGGATAAGAATCCTCAGAATGATGGCAGTAAGGATAATAAGTGTTATCACTGTCATAAGGAGGGTCATATCAGGAGGTTTTGTCCAGAAAGGGTAAACAAGAAGGGCTCTGAGAAGCAGAAGCCTTCTGGTGATGGAACATTAGCACAAGAGAGCTATGAATAAGCTGATGTGCTTATGGTGTCACAAAAGGACCCTGAGACAGAGTGGGTGATGGACTCAGGGTGTTCATATCACATAACACCAAAGAAACACTGGTTTGAACACTTTGAGGAGATAGATGGAAGCATTGTGCTACTTGGAAACAATAAACGATGCAAAGTAACTGGTATTGGATCCATAATGTTCAAGTTACATGATGGTTGTGAGAGAATTCTGAATGAAGTCAGATATGTACCTGATCTTAAGAGGAAATATCTCACTTGGTGAGTTGGATAAAAGGGGCCCCAAGTTTGATTGCAAAAATGGTATTCGGAGGGTCTTCAGTGATCAAAAAGAAGTCATGAAGGGTTTGAGAGGAAATGGCTTGTATACAGTGGTTGGAAGTGTAGTTCAAGGAGCAGCATCTCCTGCAGTAGCATCAAAACTCAAAAACACAAAGCTGTGGCACAAAAGATTAGCTCATATGAGTGAAAAAGGTCTATTGGAATTGAGTGAACAAGGTTTGCTAAGTAAAGAGAAACTTGAGAAGCTGGTGTTCTGTGAAAATTGTGTGTTTGGCAAAGCACACAAGCAAGTTTCTCTGCAGCTCAACACAGAACAAAAGGGAGCCTTGATTACATTCATGCTGATCTGTGGGGTCCTTCAAGGACTCCATCACAATCTGGAGCAAGGTAGTTGATGATTACAGTAGAATGATATGGGTTTACACCGTGAGAACAAAGGATGAGGTGTTCAAGACTTTTAAAACTTGGTTAACATTGGTTGAAAGCCGGACAGAAAGGAAAGTTAAAAGGTTAAGAACAGATAATGGTTTGGAGTTTTGCTCTGAAGAATTCAGTGAATTATGTAAAGATCATGGTATAGCAAGGCACAGAACTGTAGCAGACACACCACATCAGAATGGTCTTGCTGAAAGATTCAACAGAACCATCCTTGAACGAGTTAGATGTTTGCTGCTAAGTGCAGCATTGCCTAAGGTGTTTTGGCAGAAGCAGTGGTTACGACTCCTTATCTAATCAACAGATGTCCTTCATCAGCTATAGGAATAAAAACTCCCGAGGAAATGTGGTCAGGTCATGCACCAGACCTGAGTATTCTCAAAGTATTTGGATGTGTGGCTTATGCACACATCAGACAAGATAAACTTGAACCAAGAGGTATAAAGTATATGTTTATAGGTTATCCTAAAGGAGTGAAGGGCTATAAACTATGGTGTTTAGAAGCTGGCCACAGAAGGTGTATTGTGAGCAAAGATGTTGTGTTTAAAGGAGATGAGATGGTTCACAAAGCCAGCAACTCAGGTGGAGCAGAGGTGAAGATATCAACCGAATCAGAGAAATCAGGAGGAAATCAGATTTAGGTAGAGTTGTCAAGGAATGAGACTCAAACTGATGAATGGTTATCTGAGGAAGGGGATGTCACTGAGCAAACGGATACTCCAACACAACAACCAACTACTGATCAAGTTGATCAAGTTGAATCTGACCAGTACATGCTCACAAGGGACAGAACAAGGAGACAAACTAAAGCTTTAGTAAGGTATGGTTGTGCTGACTTACATGCATATTCTTTAATTGCTGCAAGTGAGGTCTTGGATGAAGAACCACAACATTATAAAGATGCCATAGCTAGAAATGATACACACAAATGGTTGGAAGCAATGAAGGATGAAATGAAATCCTTGAACGTAAATTACACTTGGGAACCTCCTGGTGCAAAGGTTGTGAGTAGTAGGTGGATTTTCAAGAGAAAACCAGGAATACCTGGTGTAGAAGAAGGGATATATAAAGCAAGATTGGTAGCTAGAGGATTCACACAAAGGGAAGGTATAGATTACAATGATGTATTCTCTCATGTGGTGAAGCATAGAACATTGAAAAGATGGCTTGGTGCTCTCTTCTTCAGGCGATAAGTCACAAACTTGTTGACTAACATTTCCCTAAATTGTTCAAATGATTCAATTGTGTGTGGCGGCACTTTCTTAAACCACTATTTGGCTGTCCCCGTTAAGCTGATTGCAATCAATTTTGACCTTAGGCCCTTGCAGTACCCCATAATTCGCAATTCCGCATGAAATGCATTCCAGGATCACTTGTTCCATCATATATCTTCATCTCTGGAAGATTAGCTCCTTCCTTAGTGTTAGTCTGCTGATTGCATCACATAATGGAGTTGACTTCTCCATGGGTGGATTGTGTTCAGCAACTATTGGTTCTGCCCTTGGTGCAACACGTTCTGGCAGGTCCCTGTTCCTTCCAACCGTGTGGCTCACGGCTTGCTGGACCTCTGGACCCCTCTGCCTTGAGTTGAACTCTCCATCTCTAACGGTTGCCCGACTAGGGGCTTCGTGCCTTCCCGTCCTCACTAACGTGGGTTCCTACGCTCTGGTGGGGCAGACGGATCCCTTCTGCTGGGCCTAGTTATCCTCGAATGGGTTTGCTGTCTCGAATCAGCACGACGTTGCGTCTGATGAGACCTTGTTTGTAGTGCCGATGTCTGTCGTAGAGTCGGTGCTGGGGCATTCTGCTACAAGGTAGTGTTTGCCAGTTGTTGCACAATCATCGGTACCGTAGTCTGTTGAAAAGCTTTCATGATCTGAGCCAATTGAGCAGGATTCAACAGTTGTTCCGGGGGAGGCATGGCAGCTTGATCCGCTGCAACGTGTGATTCGTGCAAGAGAGCATTCGAAGTGTGCCCAGAAGGGTCTGTTGTCCTGTCATCTTCTTGCCATTGAGACTTTGCCCTTGTAGATATTCCGTTTTTCTCTGAGCCATTAAATTAGTGATAGTGTTTGTTCCTAATTGATGTGGGGTATTTTCGTCTAGATACGTGATGACTTGTCAACACTCCATGTCAGACTGCTTCAGTCCCTATTGGATCCTTAAGCAGCTTTTGAGTTGGGAACCTGCACTCAATACTACACGTAAACTAAGCCGGTGCCTTCCCGACGAAGGCACTCCAACGCTCAAGTTAGATGGGTCGGAATATGAAATCTTGTTGTGCGAGGCAACAAGTCGAATGAAACAGGTCAAAATTAGAGAATAAGTTGAATTAAACACGAGAATAAGTCGAATGAACTGGCCAAAACTAGTCGAATTGGGCAGCCAAAACAACTCGAATTGTGTGCAAAATAGGTTGAACTCGATCTATTTGGGTGAAGTCGGATGAGACTTATGAATAGGTCGAGGTCGACCTATATAACTCGAGCTTAGGGCTTGGAAACTATGAAAACGTACCTTGGAATGAGTAATGCGACCCTTTTATATAGTAGGAAGAGTCCTTATTAGCTGGAATTGCAGTCCAAGTAGGACTATGAATTGAAATAAGTCGAATTAGAGCGATTTCACAATAACTCGAATGACTTGTTGAAATAGGTCAAATAGGCCTGAAATTAGCTCGAATTGGGCGTGTGAAACAACTCGAATTGGGCGCTAAAATAACTCCAAATTGGGCCTGCTTGGGCCTAATTTTTGGTTTTGCCTGAAACTGTAATTTTTCATTAAACAATAATGATGCTATCGTGGCATAATAATCTGAAATACACTCCTGGTATTATATCGAATATTATGACGTGGCAGTACCGAAATATGGTACATCATATTAATTTACACATCTATATAATATATATATGTTAATACATATAAATTGATATTTATTATAAACAACAAGTTATATGTTATACAAAATATATTTTGTTTCTTTAAAAAATGTTAAAGAGCTTTTATTCAAAATAAGATTATATATATATATATATATATATGTAAAGCTGGAGGCAAAAATCCCCACCAAATTCAAAATATTCAAAAAATTTCAGAAAAAGTGGCGGTAAATCCGCCACCAATTTTTTTTTTTAAATTTTCAGAACCGTGGTGACAGATTTTTCTGTCACCACGGTTTTTAAAAACTAAAAATAAAAAACCGTGGTGACAGAATTTTCTGACACCACGGTTTATAAAAATAAAAAATAAAAATCGGTGGTGACAGAATTTTCTGACCACGTGGTTTTTTTTTGAAAAAAGAAAGAACGCGTGGAGGCAAAATAATCTGTCACCACGGTACAAACGTAGTGATCACTACAAGAATGCAAGGCAATGGTGTCAAAAATATGGTGAGTGATTAAAATTTGTAACCATGTAGCAACTGAATTTAAATCAATGGAGTCCAAAAAATTTTTAGCGAGCAATGGTGAGAAAATAATCACTCACCAAGCATGGGGAAAATAATTCGTCACCATTGGACACAATGGTGATAAAATAATTTGTAGCCATGCAAAATAAATGGGGTCAGAATAATTTGACCAAATTTATTTAAATCGTGGTGTCAAAATTATTTGACACCACGATTTAACAGTCCGGATCATGCGAAAATGCATGATCTGGACCGTTAGATTTAATTGAACAAACAAAAAACAAAAAAGAAAACGAAAATAGGCAATGACATCCGTTTTTTCGGATGCCACATGATGTCAGAAAAATGCAAAAATGTATGATCTGGACAAAAAAAAAAAAAAAAACAAAAAAAAAAACCAAAAATAGGCAATGGCATCCGATTTTTCGGATGCCACATGGTGTCAGATTCTGACACCATGTGGCATCCGAAAAATCGGATGCCATGCTTTATTTAAAGAAAAAAAACAAAAAAAATAAAAAATTGGCTATGGCTACAGATTTTTTGGATGCCTGCCATGCTTGAACGGATCAGATCATGCCACACGGCATGATATGATCCATTAGATCATTTTTTTTATTTCATTCTTCTTTTCCTTCTCATGATTATATTAGTAATTAACACTTTTATGACAATTTTTGTATAATTAGTAATGAAATTATAAAATTCATAGCATTTGATTGTAATTAATTAGTAATTAAGTTTAGCTAGGTAAATCATGGTCATATATGTGTAATCATTCTATAATTAGTAGTAATTAGGAGAATTTCATATTAATTAGGATAGCTTTAGTAAAAGTGTTGGATTTTATTTCAAAAATTAGGAAAAGTTAAGAAATAATATGGAATTTAGGATAAAACTAAAATTTAGGATAACATAGAAAAATTAGATGTGTAGTTTAATTGTATGGCATGATTACATTAGTAATTAACACTTTGATGACAATTATTGTATAATTAGTAATTAAACTATAAATTTCATAGTAATTTGAGTAAAATTAATTAGTAATTAAGTGTAGCAAGGTATAAATCATGATTATATATGTGTACTCATTCTATAATTAGTAGTAATCAGGAGAATTTCATTTTAATTAGATAGTTTTAGTAAAAGTGTTGGATTTTGTTTTAAAAATTAGGAAAAGTTTAGAAATATTATGGAATTTAGGATAAAAACTAAAATTTAGGATAACATAGGGAAATTAGATTTGTAGTTTAATTATATCGCATGATTAGATTAGTAATTAACACTTTGATGACAATTATTGTATAATTAATAATTAAACTATAAATTTCATAGTAATTTGAGTAAAATTAATTAGTAATCAAGTTTAGCAATTTATAAATTATGATTATACATGTGTACTCATTCTATAATTAGTAGTAATTAGGAGAATTTCATTTTAATTAGGATAGTTTTAGTAAAAGTGTTGGATTTTGTTTTAAAAATTAGGAAAAGTTAAGAAATATTATGGAATTTAGGATAAAACTAAACTTTAGGATAACATAGGAAAATTAGATTTTTAGTTTAATTATATGGCATGATTACATTAGTAATTAACACTTTGATGACAATTTTTGTATAATTAGTAAATAAACTATAAATTTCATAGTACTTTCAGTAAAACTAATTAGTAATTAAGTTTCGCAAGGTATAAATCATGATTATATATGTGTACTCATTCTATAATTAGTAGTAATTATGAGAATTTCATTTTAATTAGGATAGTTTTAGTAAAAGTGTTGGATTTTGTTTTAAAAATTAGGAAAAGTTAAGAAATATTATGGAATTAAGGTTAAAATTAAAATTTAGGATAACATATTATAGTTTAATTATATGGCATGATTACATTAGTAATTAACACTTTGATGAAAATTATTGTATTATTAGTAATTAAACTATAAATGGGTAATGGGTTAAGACAGGAGTATTTTTGGTAACACAAAATTTGGTACCACAACTAGAAAGTCCGCGCGGGGAACCGCGTGCAAAAGTGTTACTTGTGTAAAGTTTTTTTGCATATTTTATATCGTGAATAAAAATAAAGTTGTATGTATCTAAATTATTTTAAGATAAATTTAATAATTATGTGTAAATTGTTCAGCAAAAAGCAAAAAAGTAAAGAGAATGCAATTTATGAATGTTGTATGAAGGCACATGATGAGCATTTTCTTCTAACGTAACTTCCGTAACAATTTTTGGGAGATGTGTAGCGCTATTCTAAATTTCTATCTTTAATTACTATTTTATCTATTTTTTATATATTCGAAATAATGTTATACTATTACTTTTTCTCTCGTGTGGAGTAACTAAAAAATCACCTCATGTTTTAGTTTATGTGAACACATTTATATTAATGAGCAAATTTTCAATCATTTCATAGTCTATGTTATTGATTAAATTAATGTGTACGAAGAATAATAACATTGAAAATATTGCAAACAATTAATCTATATCCAATAAAAGCATAACAAATACTAATTACTACAGAAAGAAAATAATCTTAATTACAATAAAATAATTTTACACTCTACATTTAATAATTTCATAAGAACTATCTCTTTTTTTTTTCTTTCTAGAAGATAAAGAGAAGTTCATAAGATATTATCTAAATAGATTATTTTGCATCTCAAATCCTAGATCTTCTTTGGTATGACATGTAGTGAATTTTAAGTTGCACCCATGGCCCATGGCGGAGCCAAGGCGGGGGCATATGGGGGCCCCCGCCCCACAGCTCCAGGCACCCACCCTATATATATGAATATATTTTGATAATTGTTAATATATATTATATAAAATCTTTTATATTATATTATTATATAAAGTTTATAAATATAGTAAATTTAATGTAACCATATTCTAAAATTAAAATCTTCAATTATACCCATAACTTTGTTTTTTATCTTTTAGTTCCCTAATTTCATAAGATATTGCCAATAACTTAATGTACGAATTTTTTAAATTTTATCTTAATCTCTCACACTCTTTCCATACAATAAATAAGATAAATTGTGATTATATATTATAACAAATTTTGAGCTTATATTTAATTTTAGAGTATTCTTTTCAAATTTTTTTCTTAGTCATATTTACAATGAGATGTGTGTTTTTCTATAATAGGATTTGCGATAACCAAAAACTCTCTTAATGGGTATACAATGTCTCAATATTATAGGACACTTTATGTACGTATTGATGTAGTTTTATTTTATAAATTTTACCTAAAATTGTGTCACTTTAGAGTTATTTTTATTAAAAAATTTAAAAATTCTATCAAATATTTGTTTTCTAAGGTATTAGTATATTTTATGATGATTTATAATTGTGAAAATAAATTAAGAATAGAAATATTGTATTTACAAAAAAAAATCAACTTGATTTTGCCCCCAAACCTAAATTTATGGCTCTGCTCTGCGGCAACAGGTAAGTTTAATGGGGGATAAATCGAACACGAGCACACCTATTTTAATTTAAAGCACGTGCAACATATTATATGAGACTATATAGAAAGACCCAATGACCTTTTGCGAAGTTAAGTTAATGGAATATTAAGAAAAGAATGGCCTTTAGATGGCGAAGAGCGGCACAGGATTGTCGAAGAAGAGACAAAAAGTTGGAGGGAACGAGTGAGTTGAACGTCAGGCGACAAGAACATAAATGACATTTCCCTGACGATTTGGGCACGACGGTGGGTAAAGTAGGGCCCGAAAGGAGAACCGAGTGAAGTTAAAAAATTAGAATTACAAATGATTTACTCTCACAACTGTGCGATTCGCTTTGTATATTTTACATTTGGACCTCAAATTCTTTTCCACTTTGGTGACGATATAATGTGAAATAAATGTGGGTTGGTGGTTTTTTCTTGGGAGGGGGACCTTTTACCATCGGAATACAAAGATAAGATTATGACTTTATTTATATTTAATCAGTATATTACCAGTTCTATATAACTTTGATTATACCTTATTTGTAAAATTTTATTATGTTATTCACCAAAATAGAAACCTAAAAAATTATTTGGACTGAATATACGTCGATTTACTTATGTTATCATATTATTAAGCTGATCATAGTCTTTGTGCGGCTTGTTATAATTTGAAAAAATAAATAGATTTGTTATAATTTGTGCTGGACTGCATGATGTACCATATTTCTGTACTGCCACGTCATAATATCGATATATTACCACAAGCGTATTTCGGATTATTATGCCACGAAAGCCTCATTATTTTTTAATGCAAAATTACAATTTAAGGCAAAACTCAAAATTAGGCCCAAGCAGGCCCAATTTTAAGTTATTTCAGGGCCCAATTCGAACTGCACAAGCCCATATTTGAGTTGTTCAAGGCCCAATTCGAGCTATTTTCAGGCCCATTCGAGTTATTTCACTCAAGTCATTCGAGCTATTTTGATAGGTCATTCGAGTTATTCCTAAATAGCTCTAATTTGACTTATTTCAACTCATAGTCCTACTTGGACTGCAATTCTAGCTGAATAAGGACTCTTACTACTCTATAAACAGGTCCCATTCCTCATTCCAAGATACGTTTTCATTATTTCCAAGACCTAAGCTCGAGTTATATAAGTCGACCTAGACCTATTCACAAGCCGCATTCGACTTGTTCTCAAATAGCTCAAGTTCGACCTATTTTGCACACAATTCGAGTTGTTTTGACTTACTCATTCGACTTCTTTGGCCAGTTCATTCGACTTGTTTCTGTGTGTTTATTCGACTTATTGCTTATTCGACTTATTGCTTATTCGACTTATACACTATTTCGACTAGTTCATTCGACTTGTTGCCTTACATAACAAGGTCTCACATTCCGACCCATCTGACTTGAGCGTCTGAGTGCCTTCACCCGAGAAGGCGCCGACTTAGTTTACGTGTGGTGTTGAGTGTAGGTTCTGAACTCAAAAGCTGCTTAAGAATCCAGAAGGAACTGAAGCAGTCTGACGTGGAGTGTTGACAAGTGGACCTCGAACTGATAAGGGCCACAACGGAAGAAGCCTATCAACGTACACAAGTGTAAAAATCTATGATGGCTAAGGCATACGACAACAAGCTCCGATTTTGGAACTTCCATGTGGGGGACCTCGTCTTTAGGAAGGTGGAAGCTACTAAGCACGTTGGAAAGTTGAAACCAAACAGGGAGGGACCTTACACAGTGGAGAAAGCAAGCGCTAAGGATACTATTATCTGCAAGAGTTGGGTGGAAGGATTCTATCACGCCCGTGGAACGTCAAGAACTTGAGAAGGTTTTATAGTTAGGACACTAGCATCTAACGGCCTTGTGGCACAGTAGGACCGTAGTTTCGATGTTATTATTACCTATTCTCTCACGAATGTATCCACCTGTGGACCTTGATTGTAATACTTAGCACTGAACTACGGGGACTTGATTCCTGACCACCTATATACGGCAGGATACGTAGGCAACTCAAAAGTTACTCGAGCCCAGTCCCAAAACTTATAAAACTCCACAGTTTATTCAAGTTTGCTTCCCTGCCTACACATTACTTATATCATGCATATAAACTATCGAGTACAAGCACTCGTGATTTGAGCACCAGCACTCAAACTATGAGCACAAGCACTCAAATAAAATACTAAATTCATTAATAGTACGACACACATCCAAGGCATGTGGAACTAAAGCAGGAAAGTAAGGCAAATATAAAGCATAAATGCACAAGTCATTCAAGTAAGATCACTGTCGTAAACTGTTGTACTAGAATATCTGAAAAATATGCATTACAAAAATGCAAAGTCAATACGAACTAAAACAAGGTAAAAATGTTCTATCTGTATGAAGGACAAGGGAAAGATAGAGGCACGCATGCCAAAGACCACGGCACGCAGGCCGGCATCACGCATTTTCAATATCCTATTTCTACAAGCGCAAGCCAACAGCCTTCAAGGTGCTCCTACTTTGACGTGCGATCTCTTCCATTCAATTGCTCAAAGAGACGTGTCGTGCTTAGGCCTCACCAGAGATACACTAGGAGCAGCATCGGGCGCAGTAGCAAGATCAACATCAGGTGCAACCTTAAGTACAGATTCAGCCGCAACAACTGATGAAGTAGGAGCGGGTGCAGGCGAGGAGATGTTGACTACACTGGAGGATGGCACTATCTCTCTGGAAGTCGGCTGAGGAACCCCTTCAGGCAGCTGAACAGGTGGCGGATCGTGCGGCAGCTCTCCTTCTTGAAGGCTCTCTGTGGTAGACACCACTTTTGATCCAGAAGTACTTGCCTGTGTCCCAGACGCGCTGGCCTTCGCCTAGGCCTTTAGGTGATCAAGCAGCCACACTTTGTTCATGCGCCTCAGACTGAGGAAGGAGTCATGCCAAGTGTCTTCTTCGTCATCTGACTCATCGTCTTCTTCGGAGTCAAACACGTCCTCATTCATCCGGTCTAGGATGTTGAACTCCTTACGACCGCGACCCTCAGCGAAGGGGCCCTTGCGTTCCACATCTTTGAGGGCATATCTGTACCCCTTCCTCATGTCGTAGCCGCCACGAGCCATAGCTATGCGGTCCCACGTAGCGAAGCAAAGGAACTCCACAATAACGACCACCTTGTCATAAACAGACAAGTCCTACACAAACATGGTAGAGTAAGCACAAGTCCAAACATTGTAAAAGTACGCTAAGGAATAAGTTGAGAAGGGAGTAACTCACCTCCGCCTTAGCTCGGTCGTATCCGACCTGCTCTGTGACCGCAAGCTGCGCCATACCCGCGTCGCGCTCCTCCTCAACCGCCTTCAGCTGGGCCACCAAGCATTATTCTCATTATGCGTCCTCAGCTCCTTCATTGCCAAATTATCCTTCAACCGCTGCATCTGCTCAAATTCCTTGGAAACAACGCGCAACTTCTCATATCTCATAGCAAGAGCTTCCTGGGACTGCTTCAACTCCTCCTTAGCAGCCCGGAGCTCCTCAACAATGATATCCATGGTCTTTTGGAGTTTGCGAACATTCTCCTTTGCATGATCTTCCAGCCTCTTGGTCTGGGCAGCATGATGTAGGACAAGAATCCCGGATTTTGAAGATCCCCGCAGGTAAAAAGGCATTGCTCAAAAACAGCTATAACTTTTGACCCAGTGCTCTGATTGAGGCCCATAAGATATCAAAACAAACGTCTTTCTGTTCTCTACAGCTGAAATTATACATATACATGTATTTGTAAAGTTTCAAGTCTCAAAAACGTCGTCAAAGGCACTTTCGGAGCAAGACAGTTTTTTGGTGCAGTATTGTTAGGATTTTAATTTTATTAGAGTTTTAGTTATTTTAGAGTTTTAGTGGTATTAGGATTTTATTATTGTTAGATTCCTTTCCTTTTTGAATTTGTTTCCTAGTAGGATTCTATTTCCTACTTTAGTTAGGGTTTCTGAGAGCTATATATAGTTCTTCTTCTCTGTATTTTATTTAGCTTTTGATAATTTATGAAATAAAGATAAAAATTGAAAGTTCATCTCGTGGATTCCAGGTTTTTTTCATCGACTACACGTTGGTGTACAAGTGGTATCAGAGGGAGGATTTTGCCTTGCCCAAAATCGCCAGGAGATGTACAACTGGAGCATATTCCGTTTTGCATCAAGCAGTATCTAGAGCAAGGATTTTGCCTCGTTCAGTTGCTGTGAGAGGTACAACTGAAGTATTTCCCATTGACGTTGGTCATGGGAATATGAGCGCCGTGGAGGATTTGAGTCAGGAGTCGAGACAGGAGTTCAAGCAGGATTTTGGCTGGAGATCGTTCTTCAACAGCTTCTCAACACCCAAACCAACCGAATTTTCAACTAACGAAGTACATATAAGATGCACGAGTTTTATAATTCCAGTACCGATGATTTGGAAAAAGTGTCGACTTGGAATCGTAATCCCTTTTGTTTCGTGGCGATACAGAGAAAAACAAATCTCTGGTGAATCAAAGATTCAATTTGAAATTGCAACGGTTCCAAAGAATGACTCGAGGTCGAGTTATTCAGAAATGGGAGGGACTGATGTAGGACAAGAATCCTGGATTTTGAAGATTCCCACAGGTAAAAAGACATTGCACAAAAATAACTATAACTTTTGATACAATGCTCTGTAAAGGCTCATAAGATATCAAAACGAACGTCTTTATGTTCACCACAATAGAAATTATACATATACTTGTATGTGTACAGTTTCGAGTCTCAAAAACAACGTCAAAGGCAGTTTCGGAGCACGACAGTTTTTGGTGCAATATTGTTAGGATTTTAATTTTATTATAGTTTTAGTTATTTTAGAGTTTTAGTAGTATTAGGATTTTTTTATTATTTAGATTTGTTTCCTTATTGAATTTGTTTCCTAGTAGGATTCTATTTCCTACTTTAGTTAGCTTTTGATTATTTATGAAATAAAGATAAAAATTGTAAGTTCATCTGGTGCATTCCAGGTTTGTTTCATTAACTACACATTGGTGTGTCGATATGACGTTTCCGTTCTGCGTCACAGCAGCAGTCTTGAATCCCTCCAAGTGTGTACCGTACTCACTTCGCCCATCATTTGTGATGTCAAAGTTTTCGAGCAAGGTTTGGGCATTCACCACCAGCTGCAAACAAGGATGAGCAGTTACATTCAGTAATTTACTTGAACAAAAGAACTGGGAAACAAAGTAGAGGTAATAAAGGAACACACATTGACCAGGCTCAACGCAGTCCAGCTGCACAGGCCTTCAGCACCAACCTCTTCATTATACTTCTTCCGGTCAAAGGCTGGCATGAAGCCCTTGAGCATCCTCAGAGAAACCATGAAGTTTCAAACATCCATAGAAGCTCACGGCACCTCCTCCATGTTGATGTCAAGATCATCAGGCTCATACGTGTTGGAGGTATCGTATGCGGGATGCTTTCAGCGACGACGGTCATCAGAGGTGGAAGGATGTTTCCTCGCAGAAGGATCAGGACCCATCGCATTCCCCCTCCTCACAGCATCAATCACGGCGGGATTCTGCTCTCGAACAGTAGAAGAACCACGAGGGATGGGAGCTCGGCGCGAGGAACCGCCGACATTCTTGCTCCTCGAGCTCCGTGAGGCACCAGCAGATGAAGGCACACCAGTGGAAGGTGCAGCAGAACAAGGACTGGAGGCCGCAACATGAGGGTCAGTAGTGATCGGATCAGCAGAAGAAGGAGTCGCATCAGGAGCAGGCTCAAAAGGGGCCGCCTCGCCGCCACTTGTGCTCCATGGGGCCGGTATATCATCAGTCTCCAGCATGGCAATCAACTTCTTCTTTGATTTGCTAATCACCATCTTAGACATAAAAATTGGAAGCGTCAATACAAACCAAATAGGAAAAGCATTACATAACATGTCAGCAATGCAAGTAACAGAATACAAATAAAACAATACGAGCCAAATACCAACTGATCCCGGCCCGGTGTATGGAACAACCGTATATCCTCCGGCCCGGAGAATATCAGTCTTGGTCAATGAAAAGGAATCGAAGCGATGACTTCTCAACTTGGTGATGAGATCATCTGACAGAACGGACGGAGGCGCACACGCACTGTCTCTCCACTCTCGCTTAAAATTAAATTCTCCAAGTTTGGACTCTTTGATAAAAAACCACTGGCTTTTCCACAGGTGTCCTCTCCCTTCTTCCTAAACTCGTTGTCAAGAAGTAGAAACCGGTGTCCTCTACCTTCTTTCTAAACTTGCTAAGAAACATCTGAAAGAAGGAATCAGGAGTGCACAATTGCGTGAACACCCTCACCAGAATAATGAAGGCGTGGATGATGGTATATGTGTTTGGGGTAAAATGCGACGGACAAGTAGGCAATCTATCCATTATTTGCTTAACAACGCTATCTAAAGGAAAAAGAAGGCCGCATGATAAATAATTATGGAAAACAGTGAAACAACCCGACGGCGGATTGTTCATACTCTGATCAGGAGTCGGGAAGATGATTTCGTAAGGCTCCAAAATATCGTAATTGTAACATCCCGAAAAAACATTCAAGCCTAAAAATATATAAAATCAGAGCGCGGAACAGGTTAACAAGAATTTCTAAATTCTCACTACCACAAAGGATGTTACAATACACTTAAAGTAACAAGGGTTACGATATGATACTTAATCTAGGTCTCGAGGAGAGTAACTGTTAGCACTCCAAGGTCTCTGAGCTCTACTCCTGAAAGTCTAAATCTAGAAGGAATGAAAGAAGAAAACATTTGATCAGATAAAAATCTCAGTGAGTGTTCATGGAGTGTGTGCACATAGTGATTTGATTAATATATTACTTGTTTTCCAAAAGATTTGAGACATAAAAGCGAGACGTAACATGCAATATTTTTGACTGTGAGAATCATAACTATTTTAACTAGAAATCACTTTATAGGAAGTAGCTTCAACGAAAACTTTATTTTTTGACATAAATCAATTTTTTGAAACGTTAGTCTCTAACAGAAGCAACTTTAGCTGAAACTTTAATCTTGGCCATATCACTTTAATGGAAACATTGATCTTTAACACATCAATTTATCTGAAACGTTGATCCTTACAGATCACTTAATATGAACTTTTAACTGAAATACTATCCACTTATGATGACGAGGTCCACGTATTTTTGTCGATGCAGACCAACCATATCACCCATAATAAACAGTCCTTATCTCCCCGTGTAAGGAGCGACCTTACAATCTGAAACACATGCCATGGTACATGCGGAAAACTACGACCCAATAAAGACACAACGACCTCCCGATGTGTCTAAGAGGGAATGGGCCATGGGGACATAGGGCCCAACCGACAAGCCCTCCGCCGCCCGGTGGCACCCCATGCACACCCAAGCCAAGTTGGATCCAACTAACTGAAAGGAACATATCCGAACATAACGGGACATAATCATCATAAATGACAAAATGCTTTTGAACAAACGATTTAGCGATCTACATGCTTTAGGAAATCAAGTTCGAGTAAAACTATACTTTGGGAATTGCTTTTGAATAGAACTCTTATTTAGAAAATTAAATTTAAGTAAAACTATAGATATACATACATGCATCCTTCTATTTTCTCAAAATATGCAATACATTTGTGAACACTCACCTTAAGTCCAATTGCAAGGATGTCGAGATACCCCGAACTTAAGCTCAACTACCTATTGGTCAAGCGAACGATCAACTCCAACACCTCTAAACTTAATCCTAACGTAAAGAAAGCAAATCTTAAATGACGATTACTAATCTTAACTTATCTTATATACATATACATATACATATACAACTCATATGATACACATTACACACATAGAGATAATATAATCACACAAAATAAATAGTTTAGTTACAAAAATAAAATACTTACTTAATCCACTAGTTTTATTTGCGAATAACATAATGGACCTATAATATTCAAAACTAAATTATGACAGTTTAATTTACAATTTTATGTAAAATCATGAACTCTTCAATATTCCATAAAATCTCAAAACAAGTTTACCAACATAATGACATAATCATATAAAATTCATCAATTTAGAACAAGAGCCTTAACATGCTCCAATAATTTTCTAAACTTATTATTCACTTTCCCGCAGGATTTTCTGGCAGTAACTTTGTAACCATTTTATAAAATTCATTCCAAGTGATAAATTTACAAACGTTTACAGAAGGTTTAGTAACACCTTGAAGTTGTTACAGAAAAAGTTTGTATCACAAAATCCGTCATTTAGCATGCGAAATAATTCGTTAATTAAAGAGTGTAAAAACAGAATATACTAAGATATTAATACCTTGCAAGTGTTTCTTCCTTTTTCTTGTTTTGTATGTATGGATAGGAGTTAAGAAATAGGAACAATAGATAATCTGAAGATGAGCTAGCTACAAAAATGATTATATTTCCCTTGCGTTGTATATATATATGATGGAATTTGGTGGTGAGGTGTACAAGTGACATGTGGAAGGATGATGAGAAAAAAAAAGTGATGATGTGTATTACACAAGAGTAACAAGTGGCAATGAAACAAATAAATAGGTGGCATAGATTTATAAGTTTCTTGAGGTACTATGTATATATGCAAGTTAAAGACCAAGATTATCAAATGATTAATCAATTAGAGTATTACTAAAAAGATTATAAGTAAATGGCATTAACAATCTAAACTAAATAGTTCTTATTTTCTAATCTAAAATATAAATTTTCACACATATCTAACAAGGTTCGTAATACATATTTATATAAGATAATAATTTAAGAGATAAGAAAATTTGAGGATATTACAGTGATTCTCTTGATAAAACTCGGCTGTAAGTTTCACCAAACACTTAATCTTATCAAACCTAGGTAAATTAGTGGGAGATGGAAGAGCTTCAGGGGATTCAAGAAGGAGACCCTCTGCCACGAATTCCTGAAAGGTTTCGTCTACAACAGCGTCATCAGGCTCTAAAGAAGGAACACTAGGAATATCAGGAATGCCCTCTACAGCTAAAGTCGTTGGGACTGAAGGTTCGGAGATGTTGGTCATAAATACCTCATGATCAGATTCCTCCATAATTTCTACGTCCCTATCAGACCCTTGGGCGTTAAAAGATGAATCATCGCTATCGGAACTGTTAATGCTAGACTCGGAATCAGAAAAAGACACTTCATTCACAAGAGGACACTCACTATGACTAGATGACTCTAGGTCGGACTCGGAAGCCATAACGGACAAGATGGGATTAGGAGTTACCAGATCTAGAACTAAGGTCTAAGACTCACTCCTGTGCCGGATCTCTCCTTTTGTATGATCAGGCTGCGGGGACAAAGATCCTACTAGTTCCCGATACTCTAATCTTTGCTGGACGCACAGGATGTGACGACCATGGCGGATTCAGTCTACGCGAAGTATTATGGTCACGATCTGAGCGAGGACGTGACGACTGAGGGCGACGGTCGAAGCATGACGATCTGAGTTGTTTTGGCTGTCCAATTCGACTTGTTTTGGCCAGTTCATTCGACTTATTCTCCTGTTTAATTCGACTTGTTGCCTCGCTCAACAAGATCTCGTATTCTGACCCATCTGACTTGAGCGTCGGAGTGCCTTCGCCGGGAAGGCACCAGCTTAGTTTACGTGTAGTGTTGAGTGCAGGTTCTGAACTCAAAAGTTGCTTAAGGATCCAACAGGGACTGAGGCAGTCTGACGTGCAGTGTTGACAAGTGAATACATATCGAGACGAAAATACTCCACATCATAGTATATTATAACATGCATTATATATATATATATATATATATATATATACTTAATAATATACCAACACACACAAATATATATACATAAACACCCAAATAATTACATAACTAACATACGAGAAAAAAAAATGAGAGGAGAGGAAATGAAAGGATTTTCGGATTTTAGAGGAAGAGGAGAGGATTTTCAGATTTTAGAGGGAGTGGAGAGGATTTTCGGATGTGATGAGGGAGAGGAGATGAAAAGATGAAGTTTGAGAAAAATGGGGTATTTTCATAGATATGAAATTGTGGGGAGAAATATTTTTGACCCTATTGCATCACAGGGATAGTGCCCTCATTGGGGTCCAAAAATTATGTCACCATTGATATCACATGGTTTGTACATTTCTAGGGTTAGAATAATCTCTCACCATGTTCAGACATGGGGACAAATTTTTTTTTAACCCACAAACTTTAGAGCAATGGTGACAGATTATTCTCACCCCACACCTAGGAATAAATAAATCTATCACCATATAAACCTATGGTGACAGATTTTTTTGAAGCTATACAGATATGACACTCATATCACAAATTTTTTCTCTTCTTCCCTCATTTTCTTCCATTTTCACCTGTTTTCATCCCCAAAAACCTTCATCTCCAACTCTTTTTTTTTTTAACAAACTCTCCAAAACATTGCTGAAACTCTACTGCTCACAATTGAGGCATTTAGTAGGTAATTTTAATACATTTACTGTGTTTTGTTGGCTTGACTTTACTTCCAAAAATACGGATATTTATTTATTAAAAATTATTATGTTTTAGCATGCAATTAAATTATGCGAATACGATAGTTGAATTTGATGTGGTATGATCATCAGTGTTATGGTTGTATGTTTATAAACAGTTTTTTAGTGCATTTTAACTGTGTTAATTAAGTGTTAAATATTTTTTCATATGTATATAAATGTTCTAGTGATATATTTATTTTATCATTTTAATAATAGACAACCCCAGACATGATTGTTTATTAATGGTAGTTTTTGGTGTTTGTAATAGGTTATAAAATGTATAACAACGCACTTAGGAACAAACACTATCATTTGGGACCGCTAAACACACTTAGGAACACACACTATCACAATATATATATATATATATATATATATATATATATATATATATATATATATATATATATATATATATATATATATATATATATATATATATATATATATATATATATATATATATTATTGTTTACTAGTGGTGTTTTTGTATATAGTATGTTATATATCTATGAGAAGTGAAAGTATTATATTCAATATGATGGGTAGTGGACTTTTACATGTATTTGTTATTTGACTCTAATTAAAATTATGGTTTTCTAAAATATTATGTATATTGTATCATGTAAAAAGTTATTTACATTTGTGAATATACAGAAAGAAATGAGTTCAATTCTATTATACATTATTATTTATAATGTTATGCCTATTATATTAATAGTGTGAGTAAATAACATGGTATAAGTGTGGTGCATTATGCGTATTAATATTAATTAAGATTAGTTGTCTTTATTTGTGTTTTGTTTTGTTTTATATTAGAATTTAGGTTAGTAGTGTTGATTAGGGGTGTGCAAACATAATCGAATCGATCGAATCGTTTCAAAATCGATCGAATGATCTGATTTAAAAATCGAATCAATTTTCGATCCGATTTTTGGTTGTCATAGAAAAATCGAAATCCACTTCGATTTGATTTTAATTTTAGGGGTCGATCATCGAATTGAATCGAAGATCGAAGCTATATTTTATTTTTAATATATATGTATAGAACATAATGAATTTAATGTGGTCTTGAATATTTATTAATTTTGAAGTGTGACTTATTTCTCTTGTATTTAATGATGTTTGAGTTTATTATTTTATAATTTGTGAATTGCGTTGACTTGAGTAGAAGTATCACTTTTGAATTGTGAATTTTCAATGATTGATGAATTAAAGAGTGTACATTATTTTTGTAGTACTGTTTCATACATATTTACTTTAGTTTTAAATTTATATTCGAAGCGCTATATTGCTTAATTTTTCAAAATTAAATACAATAAATAAAATGCTCATAATCAAAATCGGATCAAATCGAATTGAAATCAGCTCGATTTAAATCGAATCGAATCGAATCGTTTCAAACAATTTGATTTTGATTCTCATTTTCCCACAACCAAAATCGGATGATCCTAGCTGATTTGATCGATTCGATTCGATTTAATCAAAACGCACAGCCCTAGTGTTGATGTTAACTTTTGACTTGACTAATAGGCAGATCGGCTTAACTTTGGTGTATCCTGTCATGCTTGTAATTAGAATTCAGATGAGTGTTCCAAAACTCTATTTATTTTGCAAATTTGGAAGGAATGCTTAATGTATGTATGTCACTTATAAGAGTATCTTACACTGATTTTGTAAGGTAAGCCTAAAGTTTGATTTAAATTGAAAAATAAACTAAGTTGGTTATGATGATCACGTCTTCAGTTATGTCTGTTTAGTTATTAGTTAGTTGGATCCAGCTTGTCTTGGGTAGGCATGGAGGATTGCTCGACGACAGAGGGCTCTTGGTGGTGCTTCATGTCCCCTTGCCCCTTCTCCTTAGACACGGCGGGAGGTTCGTTGTGTCTCTGGAGATCATTCGTTATGCATGTACCCTAGCATGTGATTAGTTTCCAGGGTAGCTCCTTGGACGGGGCAATAAGGACTGTATTAGCTATTTCGTTGATCATCATAATTAATTAAATAACAATATATGTTTGTTCTTAAGTTATTATTATTTGGTACCAACCTTCATTGTTTTATAAAATTGTGATCTTGTCTCGTTTGTATCGTTTCGTAATTTTGAAGTTGAAATAAATTATTGGTACCTAATAATAATATTGTTGAGACACAAAAGCATAATTTGCATGCATAGTTTAGTATGTTTCGAAAGAAAATGGTAATGCACTTTCACACACATCGAGCACTCACTGAGATTTTTATCTCATCAGTTTGTGTTTCTCCTTCCTTCCAGACTCGAAAAACCTTCAGAGCATAACCTTAAAGACTTAGGTGTCTGGAGTTAACCAGTTTGGATCATAGAATAGAGTAATGTATTTGAGATTTATTTTCTGTTCTTGTCAGTATTGCTCTCAACTCTCCTGTTATTCTTTTAGCAATAAGATATTTTATTTCTTGTTTAGATAATTTAGTTGTTCTTGTGTTGTTCAATTTAGGCTGGATTTCGGGGCTTTTACATGAATGTTGTACAGATATGCTACCTTTTCTATCGATAGCATATAAAGAAAAATTCGATATTCACTTTTAATACAATTTATACATATTGAAAGTATGCCAATTTAATATAACTATTCAAATGTTATTAATACACAATGTATTTATTTTTTCTTTGAGAAACTACACAATTTAGTTAATCATACCTAAAAATATACAAGATTTGTATAGCTATACTTTTACTCCTAGCTTAAATATGCATGAGATCAACGCATTGTGATAAAAATATTTTGACATTAGAAGAAGATTTACACGCGGTCCCCCGTGTGTAGGTTTGGTAGTTCATAAGATAAAGACTTTAGAGTACCTCAAAGAAGAAATAAGCACATATATATAATAATTCGAAATTGGCAAAACTTACACGGAGGAAAAACTGACGATTAAGTTCATGTTTGCAAGTTGCAAGTTGTAAAAACTGAATTTTCAGTTGGTGGGGAAGTGGAGGTGCGAACGTGGTTAGATATGAAAAAACTTAAATTACATATGAATCCTTTGGTCGGATGAAATGAAAGAAAAATGCCAAGGGTAATGCTGGAAGCTGGAGTTTAGATCAATGGGAAGAATTTTAGTTTTCCTAAGTTCGTGTTTTTGTTTTGTTTGTGTTTTCAATGACATTGGAAATGCTGGAAGCTGGAGTTTAGATCAATGGGAAGAATTCTGCACAGTTACAGAGCAATGAGATTGTGGTCTGAGCAATTTTTGCTGAGATTGTGGTCTGAGAAAATAAATTATAAATATTTTCATTTTCGAAAATAACTTAAATGTCGGTTATAGCCGTTATGTACCAAGTAAAGTTCGCACCTTATTTGAGTTTCAGCACACACGCCCCTCTCTTAGTGTATGAAATGGAACAAAAGACATCAACATCCCTTTATGCGATTTTTGGAGAATTAGTTGGGCAATGAGGCCTAATTGGGCAATGTGGCCTAAATGAATAATTCATAGTGTGTGGCCCAATTGAGTGAGCCCAAATAATTTTAAGTGGGAATGAAATTGCATTGAGGCAAGTGTAAGTGGGAAATGTCCCACATTGAGAAAAGTTCACTTTTGTGAAGTGTTTATCTTGAAACATGCTTCAAGAGTGTGTAGTGAACTTGAGAAGATTGGCTCCTCGCGCCGTCGTCGTCGTCCGTCTCGCGTCGCGCGCGTCCCCGCCGGGAAGGCAGCCTAAAATAAATAAAATAATCTGTTTTTTTTTGAATTTTAGAAAAAAAAAAAATCACACTTAAATTCGTGCAGCTGTTACTCGAATTAATTGTCGCACATTAACAGCAAAATACGTGGAGTTTCATGTGAATGTTAGTACACAATGGTTTGAACCTCTGCAAAGCCCCTCCAACAGATCTTTTATCTCCTCGTGGTGAAATGGTTCATTTGTAAAACTAGTTGACCATAATAAATTCATTTTCTCCAACACACTTGCATTTTGGAGCAAAAACTTCAAGAAACATATTTCTGTATTAGTTCCTTGCAGGTTATGATAGGTCACTGTCCTGAGACTCGATAAAGCACTGTTTGATCCTACAATCAGTGTGCAATCCTCAGCATATTTGTCAATTCCCTGAATTCAGAAACAACAATTTATTAGTCTAGTACGGAAACATGTCAAGGCTGAACTCTAGTCTCTGTTATAATCTACCTTGCGGACACAAAGAGTTTCTAATTTAGGCAAGTGATGGAGAAACTTCATCAGCAATTCAATTGCATGCTTCCCGAACTTCCCTTTCATTTTCAAAAACTTCAAGTTCCTAAATAGAGATACTTCAACATGCATGGAAGAGAAACATGGCTGATCAGCACAGGGAGTAAGTCATAAAGCTAACTTTTTTAATTCGACATATACCATATTTTGCATAAATTACCTTAATGGTTTCTTCACATACTCCCAAGCAACGAATATCTATCAGCCCTCTAAATAATTTAGCAGTGCGTTGAGAAATTTCTTGTTGCATACCACCAAAAATCATAATATGAATTGAAGCAATAGCCAATGAAGAAATATTCTCAAGTTTTATCTCATTCCGTAGATTCCCATTGTACTGAAAAAATCTGAGATTTCCTGCACCTATCCTGATCTTACAACCTTCAAGATCATCTGAATGTAAAAAAGAAAAGTCATATGTTGCCAAGACTTGTAAAGAAGGCATAGATATCGAGATACTCCTCAGGTTCCTCCAATCACAATCTATCTTGGTCAGCTGAGCTAGAGAGGGACAACCAGAGAAAAGCCTTTGCATCATGTTGTCACTTGGAAGTGTGACATGATGAAGGCGCAACATCTTAAGGGACGGAAGTGAAATGTTGGGGGGTAGATGGAGGAAAATATTCATTCTTAACTTGAGATATCGTATCTTTGGGTTACGAAAGACACAAGTGGGTAATAAGAATGGCTGTTCCACTATAAGGCTAAGATCCAGCCCTTGAACATTACGCTCGGTAACAGCTTTGATCCAATCATAGACACTTGTTGCACTGAAACAGATATGAGAAGAAAGATGAAATCTATCTAAACTATAGTACTCATCTCTCATTAGAACCATCTTTCCAATAAAATTCATGAAAACGATGACATCAAGTGGGGACCAAATGTCAGTCAAATCAGAAAAGAGCAACGATGCATCAGGTGGGTACGGAACGTCTGTCTCTGGAAAGAACGACTTATCATCAAAGTTGAGGCTACGGATGGAAGTCCATAAATACTTCCATCTTTGGGATAAAACTAATGTTCTGGGAACCTCTCTTGTAGGAAGAAACGACAAAATATGATGAAGAAGGCAATCGGGTAAAGGGCTGATCCTGTCAACTCCTTCATCAACATTCTGCTCTTGAATATCCATCAACTGGCCTTTTGATCTTCAATAAAATAAATAATATTGGATAAGAATTTTGTGTCATACTTAAAAATACTGTATATACACACATTCACACACATATGGTGAATATAGAGCTCCTAAATACAAAAATAATCGGAATGCGTGTAAAGAAAAGAATAGTAAGAAATAAAAATTTGGTATTCTTAATCACCAAGGAAGAAACAGTTAAACAATTAAACTAAGGGAAGAGTTAATTTGAAATGCAGTGATCAGTTAAAGGAAAAAGGTCCTTCCTGTTTGCTAATTCAAGAAATAGCTAAATTGAAATACTGTATATACACACATTCACACACATATGTCGAATGATGCTTGGTAAAGTGTATATCTAACCACAAAAGAAGAAAGATTTCAAGGGATAGACAGTCTACCTTTAACCAAACAAAACCCTCTAATATAAGAGAAGAATTGAATTGAAATGAAATGCAGTGATCAATTATAGGAAAAAGATTTTTCTTTTATGCTAATTGAAGAAATGACTCGCTATTTATCCTTTGATGTTTGCAAATGTGTATCTAAAACAAATTAGAAACGAGTATGTCAATTCGAAGAATCAAAGAAACAGATTGAACCAAACAGAATCCTTAACCAAAACAAAAGAAGAAATTAGTTAAATTCTAGTAAAAGCAAAGACATGCAAAAAGATGTATGGAAAAATCTTACGCAGCTAGAGAAGAAGATGGCTGCGGTTTGTGAGTGATTGTGATGTGGACCAACGTTCAGCTAGGCCTATAAGAGTGGTGCAGCAACCTGTGTGGATGAAGGATTACAAACTTGACCCATAGGCTTATTATATTTGTATTACTAGTTATGTGTTTATCTTAATTAATAGATGCAGTTGTATTAAGGAGTGTTTTAGCAGTTAAGAGCAGTTTACCCAAACTGCTGTGTGTTTGTGTATTTAGGAAAAACGTTGGTTCTGTGGTATGTATGAAAAATTGCAGTAAAATTCTCTTTCCCTTTCTCTATTCTTCTTAGGAGTTTTGTCCAGACTCGAATTGGACGTTTTTGTTATAACTCTTTTATGGGAGTTGTATCAGATTGTGTGTGAATTGTTAGAAGCGGCTGCTGATTTATTTTGATTAAATACATTTTATTTTAATAAATCACTTAAGTGACCTCCTGAACCTTTGCAACACTTGGTTGAAACCCTTCTGAAGAATCATGTCTCCTCTATCATTGATGGGTGGTTGTAGATATTAAATTATATATATACATGTTTTGGTCCCCAAGTTCATTCATACAAAATATTCTCATTCAGAAAAAACCTCATACACCATCTTAGAGAGAGAGAAATAAAGGAATAGAACTTGGAAGCCCAAAACGAAGTTAATCCCGTTGCATTTTCAAAGCTTCGAATTCGGTCAACAATGCCAGGAGGTACGCCGATCTTTGCTTCCGCGCTTGAGTGATTATGCATGATGTTTAATCACGATTATAGTCTAACATTTGGTATCAGAGCGTTTGTAACGCCTCTGCCTTGTGTGTTCATATGTTTTGAAAATGTTCATCCTTGAAAATTTTTGGGTTTTCTGAATATTACGTTGAAACTTGAATATGATATTAGAAATCATCCGGAAATTCGATTTCTAATAATTTTGGGCTTTGAAACGATTATTTTGGTGTTAAAACGAGTGAGATATAGTCGGATTATGTAACCCGGTCGTAACCGGGTCATTTTGACCCGTCTGGAGGTTGAAGACGACTGCACAAAAAAAAAAAAGAAGAAAAGAAATTGAACTGGGGTGAGCATGAATCGAACCCGCGCCTCTTGAAAATTATTGTGCAATCTTCACTACTTGACCCAGTGTAGATATGCTATTTTGTTGTCACCAGAATGTAAAAATTGAAAGCATTTCTATTGAAACAAAATAATAAGAGAATCTGATTGTCTGTTGATCATGCGTTTCGAACCCGCGTCTCTCAGAATAGTCTGTAAGCCCAATTCCACTGGGCTAAGCCTAACTATTAGTGTTGGTTCGTTGCTATGCTTTTTATATATGTTTTCTGTTCTGTCCAAAATACATAAGTTGTTGCCTGTGGGAATCGAACCCAAATCCCTCTTGGCCTTGAAAAATGACATATCCCCACTAGGACAAATGCTTATCTGGTTTATTATGCATGGCAAAAAGTTTATATATGATTCCAATTTCATGAATTGTGTATGAACATGCTTATATGTCTTGTTTATATGTTTGTAAGATTTATTTTCTTACATTTGAATTAAGCATGTTAATTTATTTAAGTTAATGTTGAGTGATTTCCATGTTTTTATTTGATTGAAGAGTAGTCACAGCATCTTTAATTATTTAGAAGCATGTTTAAGGAATAAATCATGTAAGACATTAGTTGTAATTAATTATATGAGGTATAGTAAAATTTATCCTACAGGAAGTTTTATTAAACTTTGTGTAATTAATTAGAATAAAATGTCAAAATTATATTTCTTAATCTACCCACAGGAATTAAGAGAAGGAAAATAATTTTGATAGTTTTATTGGTTTATTAGAATAAATATAATTGAGTATTACTTTGGCCCACAGGCAAGTTGTATGTCACTAGATTTATTTATGTATATCTCATAACTATTGAACTGAGTATGTTATAAATTATTGCAGCATCAAATTCTATGAATGTTAATGATCTCAAAATTGAAGTTCCTGATCTAAACGGCGAGAACTACACAGTTTGGAAAGAGAGAGTACTACATTATTTAGGAGTGGCTAACATGGACTATGCTATCCGTAAGGATGAACCACCGAGCATTGGGGAATCCAGCACTAAAGAAAATATTCATCTTTATGAAAAGTGGGAGAGGGCTAACCGCCTCTGCGTTATGTTCATAAAGACTCATATATCAGCTGAACTAAGGAACTCAGTGGAGAAGTATGATAATGTCCGTTCCCTACTTAAGGCAATAGGCGAGCAATTCCAAACTTCAGAAAAGTCACTAGCTAGTACTCTGATTGGGAAGTTCTTGTCACTAAGGCTTACCGGTCCGGAGGTGTGCGTGAGCACATCATGAAGACGAGAGACATTGCGGCAAAACTGAAAACATTGGAGGTTGAGATGTCTGACACCTTCTTAGTCCATTACATTCTGAATACTCTCCCATATCAATACGGGCCCTTTAAGATATCCTACAACACACATAAGGATAAATGGTCTATGAATGAACTTTTGACCATGTGTGTTCAAGAGGAAAGCTAGTTGATGATGAAACAGGGGGAGACTGTATTGTTGGTAACCAACAAGAAGAATGACAAGCAGGCTAAGGACAAAGGAAAAGACAAAATGCCCATTAAAGGTGGAATTACTAAGGAATCCAAGTGCTTTTTCTGTAAAAAGAAGGGACACATAAAGAAGGATTGCACCAAGTTCCAAAAGTGGCGCAAGAATAAAGGTAACTTAATCTCTCTTGTTTGTTATGAATCTAGTATGGCTGATGTTCATTGTAACACATGGTGGGTTGACTCTGGTTCTTCAACTCATGTTTCAACAACTTTACAGGACATGACAAACCTGAGGAAACCAGCGGAAAATGAGCTAAACATTTATTCAGGAAACAAAATGCGCTCAGCTGTTGAATTTGTTGGAACTTGCCAAATTACATTATCTAGTGGTTTTATTTTAGTATTGCATAATGTGTTCTATGAACCTGGATTTTCCAGGAATTTAATTTCTGTATCTAGACTATTGCCTTTAGGCTATGATTGTAATTTCCATAAAACATCATTCAGTTTGATTTATAATAAAGATGTTGTTGGGAATGGCACTTTATGCAATGGTCTATTTATGCTCAATGTGCAATGTAACACCACTAATTCAGTTATGTATGTTAAAACTGGCATGAAAAGATGTGTTGAAAATGAAGAATCTTCTATGTTGTGGCACCGGAGATTAGGACATATCTCTAAGGATAGAATCAAGAGGTTAGTGAATGATGGAGTACTTAGTACTTTGGATATGCTGAACGGTCTAAAGGATACAGATTCTATTGTCCATCTCATAGCACTAGAATTGTGGAATCAAGAAATGCAAAATTTCTGGAAAATAACATGATTAGTGGGAGTGGTCATTTTCAGGACTCTATTTCTGAAAGAGATCGTGTTGGTACACAACCTTCCTCATATAGTGATCAAGTTATTGTCGTTAGAAGTAGCCCTCAAGTTAACACGAGCATTGAACGGCATGATGAGATTCCACAAGCTGATATTGATATGGTAGATCAAGTTGTTCACGAAGAACCCCAGGTTACCGAACAAGAAGTTGATCAACAAAATCATGAAGATAATGTTGATTCAACATTAAGAAAATCTACTACAATCAGAAAATCAGCAATACCTAGTGACTACCATGTGTATCTACAAGAGTCCGACTGTAATATTGGAGCCGTGAATGATCCTGAGACGTTTTCACAAGCCATGAGCAGTAATGAGTCAAGCTTATGGTATAATGCTATGACAGATGAGATGAATTCAATGGCATCAAATGGAGTATGGGACCTTGTTGAGTTACCTGAAAGGGCGAAAGCCATAGGGTGTAAATGGGTCTTTAAAACAAAGAAAGACTCATTAGGTAACATTGAGAGATACAAGGCTAGACTCGTTGCCAAGGGATTCACTCAGAAAGAAGGAATCGATTACAAAGAGACTTTCTCTCCTGTATCGAAGAAAGATTCCCTACGGATAATTATGGCATTAGTTGCACATTTTGACTTAGAGTTGCAACAAATGGATGTGAAAACGGCATTTTTAAATGGAGAACTGGAGGAAGAGGTATACATGAAACAACCTGAAGGATTTCCTTCCAGTGATGGTGAGCATTTAGTTTGCAAGCTCAAGAAATCCATATATGGATTGAAACAATCCTCACGTCAATGGTACTTAAAATTTCATGATGTTATATCTTCATTTGGTTTTGAAGAGAATGTTCTGGATAATTGTATATACAAGAAGGTGAGTGGGAGCAAGATTTATTTCTTAATTCTATACGTGGATGACATTTTACTTGCAAGCAATAATAGGGATATGATATATGAGGTGAAACAATTTCTCTATAAAAACTTTGATATGAAGGATTTAGGCGATGCATCTTACATCACTGGGATAAAGATACATCGTGATAGAGCGCGTCGTGCTCTTAGTATGTCTCAAGAGATATACATCAACAAGTTTTAGAGAGATTTCGGATGCAAGATTGTTCACCTAGTATAGGTCCCATAGTGAAGGGTGACAGACTGAACTGCAATGCCCGAAGAACGAGTTGGAACTTGAACAAATGAGAAACATTCCGTATGCTTCTGTTGTTGGAAGCTTGATGTATGCTCAGGTTTGCACTAGACCTAACATTGCATTTGCCGTCGGAGTCTTGGGGAGATATCAAAGTAATCCAGGCATTGAGCATTGGAAAGCTGCTAAGAAGGTACTGAGATACCTGAAGGAGACTAAAGATTACATGCTCGTATATAGACGTTCAAGCAATTTGGAAGTAATTGGCTACTCAGATTCAGACTTTGCTGGCTGTGTTGATTCTCGAAAATCATTTTCTGGTTATATTTTTATGTTGGCCGGTGGAGCTGTTTCATGGAGGAGCGTGAACCAAACTTTGACT
This sequence comes from Misopates orontium, assembly GCA_946800315.1. Lineage (NCBI taxonomy): Eukaryota > Viridiplantae > Streptophyta > Magnoliopsida > Lamiales > Plantaginaceae > Misopates > Misopates orontium. The sequence continues at coordinate 32,389,979 of OX326950.1, forward strand.
GCTACTTCTACTATGGAAGCTGAATTTGTGTCTTGTTTTGAGGCTACTTCTCACGGTATATGGCTTAAGAGTTTCATTTCCAAACTTAGAATCATGGATTCTATTTCCAGACCCCTGAAATTATATTTTGACAATTCAGCCGCTGTCTTCATGACTAAGAACAACAAAAGTGGTAGTCGAAGCAAGCACATCGACATTAAGTACTTAGCTATAAGAGAGCGTGTCAAAGAAAAATCAGTTACTATTGCACATATAAGTACTGATAAGATGATAGCTGATCCTTTAACTAAAGGCATGCCTCCAGGAAAATTTAAGGATCATGTTGAAAGTATGGGACTTGGTTCCCTCATGTAACTTTTTCGTTATAGGAACGATGTTTTATGGAAACTCTTGTTATAAGTGAATTCTCACATACGGTTGTGTACACATTTTGATATATTATTATTTTGATTAATAGTGAGAATTCTTATTTTGTGTGGACCTAGAATAAACATTGAGTTTATTTATTAAGTTATTTTTGGTTATAGATGAGAAACAGAATGCATGTAATACATGGAAGATACTACTTGTTTTTTTTTATCAAAGGACCTATCGCCATGATTCATGTGTTTTGTTTCTTGTTGTTGTTGGACATTGAGGTTCATGTAGATCAAGTGGGAGAATGTTGATTTATTTTAATTAAATACATTTTATTTTAATAAATCACTTAAGTGACCTCCTGAACCTCTGCAACACTTGGTTGAAACCCTTCTGAAGAATCATGTCTCCTCTATCATTGATGGGTGGTTGTGGAGATTAGATTATATATACACATGTTTTGGTCCCCAAGTTCATTCATACAAAATATTCTCATTCAGAAAAAACCTCATACACCATCTTAGAGAGAGAGAAATAAAGGAATAGAACTTGGAAGCCCAAAACGAAGTTAATCCCGTTGCATTTTCAAAGCTTCGAATTCGGTCAACAATGGCAAGAGGTACGCCGATCTTTGCTTCCGCGTTTGAGTGATTATGCATGATGTTTAATCACGATTATAGTCTAACAGCGGCTGCTTAAGTAAATACTCAATAGTGAGTTGCCGCATTAAATTACCGCTGATGCAGACAACAATCAGATATTATCCATTTGCGTTTATGATACTTGGAATGCTTCACTTTTATTTCCATTTTAGGATTCTATTAAACTGTATTAGCCATTATTTCTATTTTAGAATATTATTCTAAATATCACTTATGACGGTTAGTTACCGGTTTTCCAGTTTACGAAAGCTGGAGCCGCATTCGTAAATTCAGCCGTGTTGCCGGCTCAACATCAACAGTCGATAAGACAGTCATGCAAACAGCTCATCTGATGGATTGTGTTTAATGCCCTTCCAATCACCGAGGTAGCAACAATTAATCAAATAAATTCAGGGAAGAGAAACTTTAATTGAATATTGTGATCAATTAAAGGAAACAAATATTTACTTTTTGGGGTCAATTGCGATAACCCCTTAACGTATGGGGGTTTTTGGTCCCCCCCGACCTTTCCGAAAGAGCATTTTGCCCCCTAATGTTTCATAAAATCCGCAGTTTGCGCCCTCAAATGTTGACCGGCGGAATATTCCTCCAAAGATTCCAAAACGTGCAAATCACATGCCTGCCAAAGGGGTATATTCGACCAACCACTTTTGGAGTTACCCCCCAACCTTTTGTAGCAACGTTACCCCCCTGAACTTTCTTACCCTCCCCCCCCCCCCCTTAACGTATTGAATTTTATGCACTATACCCCCTAACGTATTATATAGATACCCCCTAACTTTGAACTTCTTGATAAATCGTTCTATTCTTCGTCTTACTGATATGATTAATTTCAATTATAGATATTTATTTGTGACTTATAGTAGCAACTTCTTAAATAATACGACGATGCGTCATGCACATTTACCTGCTTCTTTTTGGTCTTTTGCAATCCAAACTAGTGTTTATCTCGTCAATCAGCTGCCATGCCCCGCCACTAATGCCATCCCGTTCAACAAATTATTTAACTTTCCGCGCAACTTTCTGAAGCTCTGGAATTTTGACCGTTTATGCGATCCGTCGCTCAAGCCTTACATTGCTGGAATTGTCTTTTCCGTCCAAACCATGCTTATTCCTGGCCTATTCAACATCCCAAAGTACTTATAAGTGTTGGGATCCGGAGACTCGGCGCCTCTTTGTTTCATGTCATGTCCGATTCTGTGATCATTGCTTTCCTACATTGACATTCATGCAGCCTTCGGCTTCGCGTCAATGGCCTGCCTCGGCTCCATGTCCACCTTCTCTTTTGTGCTCTCCACCATCGGCACTCCCTCATCCTCGCTTGCCAATGACCCGTCCTCCACCTGAGCCTTTCACTCCAGTTGCGGCTCCAGCTGATCCGTCATCTTCTCCACATACGGGTGCTCCACCTTCTCCACCTTTGCCGACTAATCATCATCCAATGGTTACTAGCGCCAAAAACAACATTTTTAACCAAAATCTGTCCATAGCGCCACCAAGCATCCTCTTGACCAAACTCTGTCCATACTGCCATGCAAAATCCAAAGTAGCGCAACGCAATGTCATAGGAGTTCACGGCCCTTATGCAGCATGGAACTTGGGATTAGTTCCCAAACATCTCGCATCGAATATATTTGGGTGTAAATGGGTCTTTTGGCTCAAACGGATTCCCGGCAGCACCATTGACAAATACAAAGCACGCCTTGTCGCCAGATGCTTTCGTCAACAACCCGGAGCTCATTATGAGGAAACTTTTAGTTTGGTAGTCAAACCTGTGATAATTCAGATCATTATCTCTTTGTCCGTGACTCAGGGATGGTCCATTCGCCATCTCGATGTGAGCAATGCCTTTCTCCATATTTTGTTGATTTGACGTATCCTTATCATGTTTGACGCCTTCGTAAGTCACTCTATGCCTCAAACAAGCTCCTCGGGACTGGTTTCAGGCACTATGCACGGCTCTTGCCTCTCTTCGGCTTTTGGCAATCAAAATCCGACTGCACACTTTTTCTCTATCGTCGGGACTCGGTTTCTTTATTACTTCTTGTGTATGTTGATGACATTGTTTTCACCGGTAACGACTCGCCTCTTATTGCTCATATTATCTCAAAATTACAATCAATGTTTGTCGTCAAAGACATGGGATCTTAATCTTACTTTCTTGGTGTTGAGGCTATTCCTTGTGTTTAATGTTTACTCATTTCTTAACACAAATACATTTGTGACCTTCTCGTTCGTCATCACAAGAATAGGGCCAAAGTATTTACTACTCCCTATATACTTTTGACTTGTCGGCATTGATTAATTATAAGAGAAGTAGTCTTCAGTGCCGGATGTCCAAGTCTAGAGCGCCACATATCCAGAGTTGTACGAATCCCCATTAAAGCGAATTTTGCCTCCGAACCCATATACTAAGATGGAGGACGAATATGATAGACGCTATTACAGCATAGCCTCTACGCCAGAGGGTCCCCCATAGGTTGGTCCTTAACAATGAAATAATCAGGAAATAATTCCAAGAGAAAGAGTTATCTGTAAATTGATGAACATATAGTAAATTTTGTTGCGCATGTGGAACACATTAAACATTGGACAATTGGAGTTTACGAGTCGGAAACTGAATGAAAGAAGTGTTAATATGAGTAATAGGCATACCAGCACGATTGGCTAATTGAACCTCGTCTGTGCCATCGTATTCTTGATGATATTGAAGGTTATAGAGATTGGCTGTGACATTGTGTGATGCACCAGAATCGACCAGCCAACCATCTTGGCTTGGGCGAGAGTTGGAAGGCAGAGGCGTGCAAGCCATGTTTGCAGCAGGCATGAGATGGCGGAAGCAGCGGCTAGCAACATGGTCTGCATTGTCACAAAATTGGCAGACGACAACATTATTCAAATAATTGTTGTTTTAAGAGAAATTTCAACCGCGACCACCATAGTTTCATGAACGCCCACCACGAGGATTGGAACCACCATGGCCACGCGATCCATAGTTACGATTTCCATTATTGTTGGTTGCGCCACATGAATAATTGGAGGGAGCAGGCATTAGCCGTATTGGCAGTAACCATCAAGGAATTTGTGTCAGACTCCAGACAGCGTAAATATGCTTCATGAGAAACCAAACACTATAAGAAACTCGCTTATTAGAAAGCGACTTTTACAAACGGGCAAAATGCCGTTTCTAAAAGTCACTTAGTACAAATGGATTTTCCACTTGGATAAGTCCAAAAACTTATACAAATGGATTATCCGTCGGTAAAAGTCACTTAATTATTAGAAACAAAAAATCCGTTTCTAATAACTTTACTACAAACGGATTTCCCGTTTGTAGAAATTAGTGACGGATATTCCGTCACTAATAGTTTCGGCGCCATAAAAAGTCAATTGGCGTGAACTAGAAATGGACTGCCCGTTTCTAGTGCCCGCATATTACTAGTGAAAGGCAGTCTGTCACTAGTAACAACACAAGTGACAGATTGCCCGTCACTATTGCATGCAGCTTTTTACAAACAGATATTCCGTTGGTAAAAAGCTTACTAGAAACGGATATTCTGTTTCTAGTAAGTCTGATGTATAAAAACGGAAAAAATCCGTTTCTGCTTCATATTTACAAACCACAACTTTATTTTCTCTCCAAAAAAATGCGATTTCCTCTCCAAAAAGTGCGATTTCCGGCCAAAGCGCTCACGGTACGTAATTTTCACGATTAAATTGGTTTATTTACGTTTTTTACCGTTTATAGTATGTATTTATCATGTTTTTGAGTAATTTCATCGGTTGATTAAGGTTTTTGATCCCGTTTTGTTGTAGTATAACCGTTAAATCGTGTTGATGTTGTTTGTGTAGCGTATATTATCGTTTATATTGTACGTTATCGCTAGCTTATGTAATTAATCGATTATATTGTATGTTACGACATTTTATGTAATTAATCGGATAAAATACGTCACGTATGGTGGTTGTTTTGTAATTTAGCGTTTATATTGTGTTTATGATGTTATTTAGTACATGCAATCGAAGTTTTATTGTTTAAATTTGGTGTTCTTCATTTTGAGTTGATTAGTTCGGTGTCTTTCAGCTGTAATTATAATTGGAGTGGGAGTTATTGTTGTTGTTTTGTTTATTTTTGTATCTATTGCTAGCTACTGTAATTGATAATTGGTGTCTGTGAATATTACAGATGGCAGATCAACAGCCATTGAAGATCGCGAACCGTAGACGACTGCCTACTACTCTTGCTGCGGGAGATGGTCTTATACCAAGCGCCTAGGTAGGACAGGCTACTCCAGGAGCAGGACCCCCTAGTCGTTCTTTGCCTAGTGATGATTAGCAAAGTTCAGCCTCCTCTGCAGCGACCTCGCGCTACCGGACCCCGACGGGGTCGACACCTCCACTGCGACCGGCCACTGCGCCTTCTAGCGTACCTTTTGGGACGGTGTCTGCCCCTAGGCCACATCGTTCAGGTGTTCCATCTCCGGTTGGATCAGCAGGAGCATTCGTTGGCACACCCGCAGGAAGGATCTGTTGGCACACCCGCAGGTTTGCGTGTATCCCATTGTATCCATCGGGCCGATCTAGTGGGATCACCGACAACATCACAGGGAGCAGGTTGTCTACCACGTCCAGCTGTTGACACTGCGTCTGCTGGCCCACCACCGACTGTCCCCCGTTGGGCGACCCCTGATCAGGCTGCCCCATCTCAGGCACGACCCATAGATATACTGGCCCTAGTCGTCCCAGACGACCCGTATGGGGTATGGCTGTAGCCGATCAGCCCGCTGCTCGTCCAGAGGATAGGATCTGGATATCTAGGGATGAGTTTGGCATATGGAATGATCGTCAGCGAGTGGTACGCACGATTAGCAAGACGGTGAAAAAGCTTGTTGATGGGCTCGTGGATGACTTATTCCGATATTCTTGAGGAGGTCAGGACGGCGTTTTGGAGTCGTGTTCGGGCATATATGTTTAACCTCTATACTCATCTTTTGCGGCGCACAGTGTTTTTGCATACAATCTATCAGTGGGATCCTAGCATGACTTATAGGATTTTCGGTGGATTCACTGCAATTGCACGCAATTGTCTTACCGGTGAGATCAACAGGGCAAAGATGTGCTGCGTGAAGAGAAAGAACGATCCACGTTACCATGATAGCCTCTGTTGGATTCCCCATTGTATTCTTCTTTACTTCATTGTCCATTGGGACAAGGAGGAGATGAAGATTAAGTCTGATAAACAAGGGCAAATTGGGGCAAAGGAAACGATTACAATTATCATGAGGGCTCTATCAGCACGCATGATCATCATAGGAGAAGGGTATGTTGTGGGTCTTAATTGTCTTAATTAAGCAAATATGAATGAATTAGTGGAGTTATGAATATGATTATGATTTTGATTCTGATAATGATATTGTTTTAATAGTTGATTTTAGGATAACTAGTTTATGAATATGAATATGATTATGAATATGATTTTGACTATGATTATGATTATGATTATAATTATGATTATGATTCTGATTGTGATTCTGCATTTGGATTTAGGATAATTAGTTTTTGATGTTGGCGAGAAGGACAAGGAGAGGAGCTGATGGGATGCTTCATTTCATCAACGATCAGAACAGGGTCATTTACGTGAGTTTCTCCAAGACATCTTATAGGACGTAGGCATAATACTATTACTTACATTTTTTTAATAGGAGAACCATATCCGAGATTGCACGGAGCTGCACGGTCCTGACAGGTCAAGATCGCCACAGTTTGACGTAGATATTTGGTCGGATGCACAAGGAGGGTCGTACAAGAGCATGTTGAATGGACTGGCCTACGTCTTTGATCCTGAGGCTTTTGGTTCCCACCCACATCGAGCCGATGAAGGGTAAGGACATTGTACAGCAGGTTATGAGAGAGAACTCTCAGCTGAAATTCCAATATGCGGAGATGCAGCGGTAGTTCATGCAGATGCAGCAATAGTGGAGTCACATGCAGCAGACCCAGCAGCTGTGGACACAGAATGCACTGGGTCTGTCTACTCAGCCAGGTCCATCGACATCTCATGGATCCGCAGTTGACTTAGGGGCCACTCAGGGATTTGGGGACAATCCTATGGAGTTCACCATCGACCAGTTGTTAGACGCATGTGATGGGGTGGGTGAACGGGTAGCTGCACACTTAGGGACTGCCATGGGTAGAGGGATACCCGCGAGGATTGACCAGGAGGATTTAATGATCGACCCTGAGGATGAGGATGAGGGTGAGGAAGAAGAGGAGTAGATGTTACAGTATTTATTAGATTAGTTTTAATTTATTGTATGAGATTTATGTTTAGTAGTTGATTTATGTTTGACAAGATATTAATGGTTTTTTAATATTATGATTATTAACGTTTTGATGTCGTTTATGATTATGATCATGATTATTAATATGAAAATATATGACATTCCACTTTGCAATAGAGAATGGCAATTTTCATTTTTAAATTGAACAACAACAATTATAAAACTTAGACAGTGGAAATAGACTAAGGACAAAACATAAACAACTGCCTATTACAATCCTAGTCCTCGTCATCGTTAGATTCCTCGCTATCTATCAGATCTACAACTTGAAGTTCTATATCAGCCAATGCAATAGGTAGATTGTAATCGTGGCTCTCATTATCAACGATGATGACTCTTCTTGGTTCTGCATCTTGCATTATCTCGGTCTCCACAGTCGTTTCTTCAGTTTTCCTTGCATTCCCATCGAGCAGTGAAGTAGTATACGATATATCTGGCTCTAGTAGTTCCCACTGCCCACCATCGCATGCAAGCTGGAAAATGGCTTGCAGACGGGTATGATTTGTAGTAGACATGTTGAGACTGATTAGCGAATATGAATGGCTCATTTGTTTGTACTCATAATCGAGGATTGATGTCCTCAAGTTGGTAACGAGTTCAAACGGGTTCAAACGGGGAATGTCATACCAATCGCACTTGAAGTATACAATGGTTTGTTGTGTCTCGTGACCCCATAAATCAACTTCCCATATATCTGGGACCATGCCGTAGAAATTAGTGTCCTCTTCTGAACCAAGACTTGCCTTCACACACACACCACTGTTCATTGTTGTATTCCCAACACTGTGCGACTCCGTATGAAATCTAAACCCATTAACTTTATACCCTGTGTATGTCTTGGCCATAGCCAATTGCTCCCTGAATCAATGCATTTAGCCGTGGGTCAACTTCGTAGACACCTGATCGCGCCGTGTTCTTGAACCACTCGACGAACAGAGCATTCCGTTTAATTTGTGTTAGTTGCTCGTTAAGGCTCTGACACATTTTCTGTTAAAACAATCTGTAAAAATATCAATGGAAGACTTAAAATTGGAAACAAGTAGTTACGTTGTATGAGGGAAGGAAATGTATAAATGTAATTAACTCTTACATGACCCAGTCGTCCACTTCTGGACAGTTCAAGAGTGTATATAACTCAATAAGATCGAATTTTGATTCTGTTAGGTATCGGCGTTGCTGAACGGATCCAATTGGTTTGCATTGCTTAAGAAAGATTGAGAGTTGTCCATCGTTGAGTGCAGTCTCATATCTATTAAGTCGATTGTATCTAATTTCAACGCCATGTCTAAAATACTAAGAAACAATGTGTGTCATTTCGGACAACAAATACACGTGGCATATGGAACCTTCCACAGGCTTTATTACCTGCTGATCTTTTAAACCCGAACATTCGCCTGCAATTCAACATTTTACGGTGAATATGGAAAAAAAATTCTACGTCATAATAATTTAATTCAAGTATAATTAGATATTACCGTTCAAACGGATACATCCATGGATACTGTACGGGACCTCCCACCTTCGCCTCGTATGGAAGGTGAATGGCCAAGTGCTCCATTGAATCAAAAAAAGCGGGTGGAAATATCTTGTCCAGCTTGCACATTGTTTCTACTATCTAGCTCTCTAGTTTCTCCATATCAGACCTTCTAATCTCCAGCTTGCACATTGTTTCTACTATCTAGCTCTCTAGTTTCTCCATATCAGACCTTCTAATCTCAGACGAACATAGACTTCCGAAGAATACACTAATTTCAGCTAGTGGACCCCAAATGGCATCAGGGAGAAAATCTCGATATGCAATTGGTATTAGTTGCTGCATGAACACGTGACAATTGTGACTCTTCATTTGGCTGAGTTTGAGTTGCAGCATCTGAACACACCTTGAGATGTTGGAAGCATACCCATCTGGAAACCGAAGACCTCTCAACCACTCAAGAACTAGCCTTTTCTGATCTCTATTGAGACAGTATGTTGCCCTCTGCTTATAGACTTCCCATCTTCACCTTCCTTCGAGAACAACTCTTTTCGTCTGGTCACGATTTCTAAGTCTCGTCTTGTATTAAAGTTATCATTCAACTTATCAGAGTCATCCATCACATTGTTTTTGATGTTGTCAAAAAATTCTTCTCACATTGCATGACATCAAGGTTATGGCGAATTAAGTTAGTTTCCCATAACGGAAGGTCCTAGAAAATGCTTCTACCACACCAATTATGGGATACCCCATAACCCAGAATGTGATATCTAGGATCTATGTCTTCTGGAAGATCATCAACAATAGCTCTCATCTCAGTACCTGACCTCCTAGGAGCGGGTTCACTAAACTCTTGTTTTTCCTTGATGAAATCTTTTTTGTTTCTCCTCCCAAAATGATCCGGAGGTAGGAATCGCCCGATGACAGCCAAAGAAACGCGTCTTTCTCCCATGCTTCAACTGGAAGGTCTGTGTATTTTCCATGCAATATAGACAAGAAAATCGACCCGCAGTGCCCACTGCAACAACATGGCATATGCCGGGTAATCATTGATTGTCCACATTAGCATGGCAAATAGTCTAGGCTCTGCTTCAGATGCCTATCATACGTGTCCACACCATTAACCCATAACTCCCTCAAGTCATCAACTAATGGGCAAAGCAACACGTTAATGTTCTTCCCTGGGCTGTTTGGTCCAGATATAATCAAACTCAAAAACATATACTCCTGACGCATGCAAAGATCTGTAAGTAGATTGTAAGGAGTAACGAACACGGGCCAACAAGAATAGGGGACTGATGAACTACCGAATGGAGTAAATACATCGCTAAACTCCGAGTGAATCCTGTCAAACTGTTTTGAGGTTTCTCCGAATGCTAGATGAATCATTTGTTCTTTCGAACCAATACATTTCATATGCCAAGTCATATGCTCTACAATAATCGCAGACATGTATAGTTTCTGAAGGCGAGGAATTATAGGGAAGTCCACAACCTTTTACGACAGATTTGATTCTTCTTACCCATTTTATATCTCGCCTTACCGCATTCAGAACATTCAGTATATTCGCTATTTTCAAAGTCTCCGTAGTACAAAAAACAATTGTTTACACAAATGTCAAATGTCTTGTACCCCAAGACCCAAACCAGACATCATCTTTTTCAACCCGTATACGTTATCAGGCAACCGACTCTCATCTTCAGGACTAATGTTGTCCTTGGCCAGATGTAAACATTTATTGCATGCGGCTGCGGGAACATTATGAACATAATGGACGACAAGAAATTTTGCCACCCATTGTAACATAGTTTTACCTATATCACTTTGCAAGCGCATCTCTGATTGCCTTAGCAACTCATAGAACTTTCTAGCCTCAGTGTTCGATTCCTCTTCAATTGCACCTCTATCTACTTGAAATGCATCATATACCAACTAACTAAGGGTTTTGTTCGTCACACTCAATATCATCTACTATTGTTTCGTTTGAGGTCTGTCCTACCTCGGATGTCGATGGGTGAAAAACAGGACTTGTTTCACCATGTGCTACCCACGTATAGCACTGAGAAACGAAACCCCATCTACATAAGTGAATTGAAATTTGATCGGAGTTCAAGAACTTTCTATTGACGCATTACTTACAAGGACATCTAGGATAATTTTGGAAATCAAGATAATCTATTTGGCATAAAGCAAACTCCAGAAATGTTTGCACACCGTAAGTGAAACTATGCTTCAACTCACCATTATCGTATTTCATATCATACATCCAACTTCTATCTTCATGCGAATACATTGCGTTTATATGTTGTAAAACTGGATAAATAATCGGGTATATGATGAAATGTAGGACATACCAGAAATGGATGATTCAGGTTTGATACAGGTAATTCAATTCACATACTCCTCATCGCGATGACATAGTGATTTGGACCTAAGTGATAAACAAGATAATTTAATAAATTAGAACATTTCATATCTATAACAAATATTAATAAAAACACGAATAATGTCAATTACGGAATAGCATTTGAAATGCACCTGGACAATAAGATGTAAGTGATTGTGAGGGAAGTTGAAGCTGCTATTTATAGAAGCAGATATGGGGTTTTAGAAAGGGATATGTAATAACGCAAAAGGTTCACGGGTTGAATAGTAAGAATTTTGAGAGACAAAATTAAAAGAAACGGAATTTCCATCTATAAAAAGAGTTTTAGTAACGGAAATTCCGTTTCTAGTAAACGAAAATGTTTTACAAACAAGAAATCCGCTTCTAGAAAGTACGATGTACAACTTTCACAAACGGAAATTCTGTTTCTAAAAAAAGAAAATCATTAGTTACGGAATTTTTGTTACTAAAAAGTACTTAAAATAAAAAATATATATAAAACTTTTTAATGTAGACATGCGAGATTTTTTAAACAAAAAAATAATTAAGTTTTACAAACGGATAATCCGTTTGCAAAAGTCAAGGCGGGACATTTGAAATTTTTGAAAGTCAAGGCGGGACATTGAAACTCTTTAGAAACGGATAATCCGTTTGTAAAGGTCAAGGCGGGAGTTTTAATTTTTTGAAAATTATTAGTAAAGGAACTTCCGTTTCTAATAGGTTATTAGAAATGGAAAATTCGTATGTAATAATCTAGTTCCATCTATATATAGTTCCCCTCATTTTTTCAATACCATCAAACACATATCTCCAAATTTCTCTCCAAATCTCTTCTCTTCTCTTCTTGTTTATTTGTTATATATATGGATACACTATTGTTAATTAAGTTAGTTTTACATTTCAAGTTATATAATTATAGTTATATAATCTATAGTGTATAAATTATACTAGTTGTATCATAATATGGTTTTATATAATGTTACCATGTTATAATTGAGTGTAAAAAAAGGCCGGTAAGAGTGATTGTTAAAGAAAAATGTTATTTATAAACATTAATATCTTATAACCAAATATTCTAAAATTGGCAGATTTTTTCTGCCAATATTTTATTTTAATAATTTTTGGCCAACATTACAAACGGAAATTCCGTCTCTAATACTCCGTGACTCTTTAGAAACGGATTTTTTGTCTCTAATAATATTAGACTTTTACAAACTCAAAACCCGTTTCTAATAATTTTCAACTTTTATAAACGGATATTCCGTTTCTAAAAAGTCTCTAAAAGTTTTATATTTTTAAAAACATATTTCGAAAATTTTGATTATTACAAACCGAAAATCCGTTTCCATTAGTCTCTAATATTTCAAAAATTTTGATTATTACAAACCAATTATCCGTTTCTATTGGTCAAGGGTATTTTTTGGTATTCTGGGTTTTACAAACGGATTATCCGTTTGTAAAGGTCACTAACATCTAGAGAGGGATATTTCGTCACTAAGAAAGAGGTGTATTAGTGACGGCTATTCCGTTTGTAAAGGATATTGTCTTTTAGAAACGGGCTGCCCATCACTAAACGTAGAAACGGGCAGCATTTTCCGTTTATAATAGTCATTAGTGACAAGACCAGTAGTTACGATTATTAGAATCGAAATTTCCGTTTCTTATAACCTTTACAAATGGAATTGTGGCCTTTACAAACGGATTTCTTTGTTTCTAAATGGCGTTTTTCTTGTAATGAAAGCAGTGTGAATTTCAGAGAAGGACATCGGCTGCTCTTGTAGCCGAATTGTGGAAGCGATGTCACGATACGAAGCACCGAGGCCATTCAAAATGTATAAGGTGATGTCCTTGGGATGAAGAGGTCTATCAATCATGGGGATTTAATCCACTTTCGCCTTGATGTAGGTGAGATACTCGGTGATTGAACATGGTAAGGGCAGCCGATTTTAATAAAAAAGTTGAAATAAAAATTTACCTATTGTGTTTATATTTGTTTGAAGCTATCTGCCACTCTAAAGTTGTTTATAAGGAACTAAGCAGTTCAGCCTCAAAAATCAAAATACCCAACCCTAAACCCTCAACAATCAAAATAGTAATACCTTGATGCTAATGGCAAGCCTTCACAATACAGTAAGAGTTGAAGTAGTTAAAAAGCTCTCGGTTTCCCATGCCAATCCGTTGTAAAACGTTAAACAACATAATTAGTGCATATAGAATAAAAAATACTTTATATAAATCCAAGAAAAAGTTGTTGTCATCCTTATCGTGCTAGGTATACATTATAATAACCATAGGTTGCTAAACGATCTTGTGATCTACTTTTTCTTCTAAATCTTTCTAAACTCACATCAACTGGTACAACTGACGTTCTTCTTCTTTGAAGTTTCTCGTCGAACACTTGAGCAAGTTCTCTATAGAGCTTCACTCATTTGACTTTTTAGTGGTTGCATATGTAATAAGGGGCTTCGAGTGAGATTGAGTTCTTGAAGGACCCCGTAGGTCAGAGTGAATCTAATCCAAAGTCTCCTTGATTCTTTGATGTCTAGTGGATAATTTCACTTCGCAAGCTTTACCAAGTACACAATTCTCACAAAAATTGAGCTTCTCAGGCTTCTTGGTACCCAATAGACCTTATGTACACAGTTCAACCAAGCCCTTTTCACTCATATGAGCCAACCTTCTATGCGAGAGCTCCACGTCAGACTGATTAGCATTTGATCCAACTGCTGCAGAGCCCAAAATCACTTGTCCATGTAAGTATACAAGCCATTCTTTCTGAGACCCTTCATTACTAGCTTAGATCCTTTTACCATTCTCAGAATTCCATTATTTCCCTTAAATTGAAATCATTTCTTGTCATGTTCACCAAGGGAGATTAGCTTTAATTCTTGTACATATCTCACTTTGCTGAGTAATTTTGTTTGTCCATCATGCATTTTAAACCACACTGAACCAATGCCAACAATCTTGCATGCTTTGTTTTTTCCTAACAACACCGAACCTCCCTCCTTCTCTGTATACTCCTCAACCCACATCCTGTTAGGTGTCATGTGGAATGAGCACCCTGAATCCATCACCCACTCCCTTTTTGAATCACTTTCAGACACCATAAGAACATCAGCAGACTCATAGCCATCTTGTGCTATTACCGCATCACTAGAACCACTAGATTTCTCAGGATTCATTCCCTTTTGCCTCTCAGGACAAAACATGACCTGATTTATGGCAGTGATAACACTTCCTTTCACTGCTAATTAATCCAAGCTATAAATGTATAGTAATATTTTCAAATAGCCAGTTATGACAATGTAACCAATGACTTTAGTCGATGTTACATATTTTTGAAAGAAAAAAATAGTACTACACATTATTGACTTTTGTATGAACAAGTGAAATTATTTGATTTGAAAAGCGAAAATATTGTACAACTATTTCGATTAAAGTTTAAATATAAAAGAAGAGAGCATTCTTGGAGCTAAATCGGATAAAGTCCGTGCATTATGTGTAATAGGAAAAACCTGCATATTAAAAACAAAGAGGCAAAAACCTTTAAAAAAACAAAAAGCAGCTAAAACCACTCCCTTTATTTTTTTAAAAAAATTGTCTCTTATTCTGCCTGCCACATAAAGGTTTTATTTTCGCTTCTGCTCAGTAATATGTTTATCATAATTTGCACAGCACGTGCATGATGCATTTTTGTGAAATCGTTACTACCACTTTTTTAAGACAATTTGAGTGTGAGAGTTCTATAATTCAAGCTCTCACGCTTCATTAAAATGCAAGATACCAGCTCTCCAATCGAACTCTAACTAACAGGGACATAATTAGAAAAAGTAAACCCTATAAAAAGAAGCTAAAAACATACCTTCTATTTTTAAAATAATGCATTGGGTTTTTTGCCTCTTATTGGTTTTACATGGTATCTTATCTGATATGCACAATTGAGAAAGGTTATATATATATACTAGCAATCGAGTGCACGCGGTCAAGTTTTGTTCTAGTTTTAAGAGTTTCTGCTCACGTGATTTGGTTTAGTGTTAAAGAATTTCTTGAAATGTGCTTCTTACATATAATTATTGTTTATTGTTTCTTAATATTGTCAAAAAAAGTTTTGATTATATTATATTAATCTTTTATGACCTAATTAATGTGATTTGTTATATAACTTATACCATGCCAATTTTAGAAATAACGTTGGCAATTAAGAGTAATTGCTACATAAATTGTCGCTATTAATAACCAAATTAATATTGTAATAATTTAATTAATGTTGGCAGATTTTCCTGCCAATTTTGTTTTTAATATTTTTGGACATTATTAGAGACAACGTCCCCGTCTCTAATACTCAAAGAGTTTTAGAAATGGCATGCCCGTCTCTACTATGTGCAAACCTTTAGAAACGGATAAACCGTCACTAATATTGAAAAACTTATATATACGGATTACCCATTCTCTAATATTGATTTCGAATTTCGAATATTATTTTGGAATTTTAATTTTTAGAAACGGATTGTCCGTTTGTAATGGATTAGGGATAATTTTGGAATTTCGGTTTTTAGAACCATTTGTAATGGTTTAGGGGTAATTCTGGAATTTCATTGTTTATTGACGGCTTGTCTGTTTCTAAAGGTGTTTAATTTTTACAAACGGTGCGGCGGTATGTAATATTTTGGGAGTATTAGAAATGTATTGTCCGTTTGTTATGGTTAGGAGTAATTTTGGAATTTCAGTGTTTACCGACGGCTTGTCCGTATGTAAAGGTGTTTAATTTTAACAGACGGTGTGGCGGTTTGTAATTTTTTGGGAGTATTACAAATAGGTCGCCCATTTGTAATTGTTTTCGGCTTTTACAAACGACCTGGCCGTCACTAAAACTAGAGACGTGGCCCTTTTCCCGTTTCTACTAATCATTAGTGACCAGCACATTTTTGACCAGCATTAGAAACGGCCTGCCCGTTTCCACTAATCTTTAGAAATGGAATTTCGGGTCTTATAAACGGATTTGCTCATTCTTTGCTCAACAATGGAAATCTGTAGTTGTGTTATTGCTTGAACACCCATGATCACGTTTGGACGCGTGCCCGGCCAGATGGCAATTACTTGGTTATCGTGTCGGGGGTGGATCGGTGAAAGTCATCCCTTGTTTTTCTTGTGGAATTTTTATTTAGTTATATATCAGGTAAAATATGTTGTAAGAAATTGCATCAGAAAAAAGGGCACTTGCAAATAAAATAATTTTGAGAATCTTTGAACATATATGGTTTTCTTTGTTTCTTTTTTTACTTTGAAAATTATAAATCAAAAACATTGTAAGATGTCAAGATTTGCATTAAACCTAAACTTAAAGAAATTACTCGAATTTGACTTCTATAACTTGAAATGGATGCTTAAAATATGTAAAACGTACCTGAAAATGAGGTATGGGGCCCCCTTATATACTACTAAGAGTCCTTCCTTAGCTAGAAGTCTTATCCAAGTAGGACTATAACTCAGAATAACTCGAAATACAATTATTTTGAAATAAGTCGAAATACCTGCCCAAGTAAGTCAAAATGGGCTCAAATAGCTCGAAATGGGCTTGAATAACTCGAATTGGTCCAAACAAGTTGAATTGGAGCCGGACAAGTGGAATTTAGACCAAATAGGTCGAATTCGACTTGTTCTTCAGCTTTGCGCAGCCTCACCGTTTTTGTTATATCTCCTTCTCTAGACATTGGAATCTCAGTCCTCTTTTTGGTTTGGAAACTAGACTTCAGAGGTTTTCCCGGCATATAAGATTCATTGAATTCAGAGTAGAATTCATAGGTCAAAACAACAATTCAAAATAGTACCTTGAAATTCACTCTTGAGAACTTCTCCTCCCCTTTTTATGTTGTGTCTTAGGGTATTTATAGATATTTTGATGGGCTTGGGCCATAGGCTGAAATATAAGTTGGATTGGACCCTGAAACAACTCAAAATTGGGTCTGCATGGGTCTAATTTGAGTTTTGCCTTGAATTGTTTTTTGCATTAAAAAATAATAGTGATGACGTGGCATAATATGTTCCGAAATACGCTCGTGTATTGTATCGAATATTATGACATGGCGGTACCAAAATATGGTACATCATGGAGTCCCTCAGTTTGTAAGAGTAACGTCATGAAATATTGGTGATACAAACTAAAATAGTTCAAGAAACACCGATAATCGTGCAACGAGTCCGTAATCCAGGAAAGAGTCCAGAAAAAAAAACACTTGAAGAAAAAATTCAAGTGAAAAGAAGTTAAATTTTTGAAAGGCTTTACCAACTGAGTTTCATGGTCGCCTAAACTTCTTAGCTTAAGGTCTTGTATTTTTTATCGGCTAAGATGCTTGGCTTAGGGTGTTGATCTTTATTGTCTAAGCTGCTTGGCTTAGGGAGTTGATCTTTATCGTCTAAGATGCTTGGCTTAGGGTTTTGTATGCCTTATGAATTGAGGCTAGTGCTCATATCTCATTTCTTTAACGCCCAAGCTGCTTGTGGCTTTGGACTTTCCGTTTACCAACTAAGCTTCTTGTGGCTTAGGGTTTTATATGCTTTGTGAGTTGAGGCTAGTGCTCATATCTCATTTCTCTAACGCCCAAGCTACTTGTGGCTGTGGGCTTCGTGCTCTTCGTGAGTTGAGACTAGCGCTCATATCTCATTTCTGTAATGCCCACGCTGCTTGTGGCTTTGGGCTCTGTGTGTTTACCAGCAAAGATGCTTGTGGCTTAAGGTGTTAAAAGCCTCATGAGTTGGGGCTGATGCTCATATTTCTTTTCTCTAACGCCCAAGTTGCTTGTGGCTTTGGGCTTTGTGCTCTTCCTGAGTTGAGACAAGCGCTCATATCTCATTTCTCTAACGCCCAAGCTGCTTGTGGCTTTGGGCTTTGTGTGTTTATCCACTAAGCTGCTTGTGGCTTAGGATGTTAAAAGCTTCATGAGTTGAGACTAGTGCTCATAACTCATTTATTTAACGTCCAAGCTTCTTGGCTTTGGACTTTGTGTATTTACCTACTAAGCTTCTTGTGGCTTAGGGTCTGTTAAGGGTTGTGCTCATCATATGCTCTGTAATTTCTCTTTGTTGAGGCGATGATTAAGGATGTTTGTGACTAGCTTGACGCTTGTGACCAAGTTTATGAGTTGCATAGCGCAACATATGCAAGTATCGTACATGCCTATTGTATTGGCAGAGACACAAAATAAAATATGAATTTTTTTTAGTTTTAGGACTGAGCTCGTGTAACTTCCGAGTTGCCTATGTATCCTTCCATGCTTAGATAGTCAAGAATCAAGTCCACATAGTTCAGTGCTAACGATTACAATTGAGGTCTACATGCGAATATTCGCAATCCGTGAAAGAAAAAGTAATGATAACATTTAAACTACGGCCCTACTCTGCCAACAAGACAATTAGAATACTATTATTTTACCTGTAAGATTTTCTCCATGAATCCAGATTTGGCTTAGACTGCATGGTCCACAGATTGATTATTTCAAGTAGCTGATACCAACTTCCATTTGTTTCTTATATCTCCAGGTAGTTTTGTCCTCCTTTTCCCCCTCTAGTTTTCCCATTGTGAGTTTCTCGTTAGAAATCTCAGAAGCGTCTGGTTTCATTGTTTGATCATCCTGTGCGACGAGCACCATCTCTGTATCCATATGTTCCTCAAATTCAGGCGTCTCAGAGACATGTATCCCAATCATTGCGATGTTAGGATCTGCCTTTGCCTTAATTGGTTTTGTCCATGTGACATAGCAACTTCAAGATTCACGGTAGTTTGTGGTAATCTCGGCTATTCCACCTGGAGTGGGAGATTTGACCTTCTAATGAGCTGTGGATATGATCATAGTAAATATAGGGATTCCAGGCCTTCCCATCAACACGTTATATGCGAAAGGTATGTCAACAATGAGATATTCCACATTCAAAGTCCTCCTCCACGGATTTTCACCGAAAAAGGTTGGCAGCATGACTTTGCCAATTGCTCTCACTTCGCCTCATCCAAATCCCAATAGAGGAGAATTCACTTCAGTAATCTCATACCTTCCTAGCTTCATTTGTTGCAATGCATCCATAAATATGATTTTTTTTTTTTGATGAATTTGACTGAGTAGCCATTATCTATTATGATCCTCTTGACAGGATGATCTGCTATCACAATAGTCACTACTATCGGGCAGTTCAGGTATTGCACTTCGCTAGCTTGAGAAGATAGATTCTTATAGTCATCTTCGTCAAATGTGATTCTCATGTCTAGTTTGTCAACTGCAAAAACAAGATCAATCTCTGGCCGTTTAAGACGTTCATTGTATATGTCTATTGAAATTCGTTTTTTGCTCTTTGCTGAATCAGCGCCAGTTGGTCCTCCAGCAATCACGTTGATACCATTTTCATCAGCGTCATTAGGGTTACCCCTTTTGTGCGTCGGTTCATCCTTCTTCTCATGTGGAGAACGACTCTAGTTTCTGCCTCCAGAGGACTTGTTGTCTCGTGGTTCTCGATTCTCAAGGATAAACTCAATAAGTTTCCCATCTTGAATGAGTCGTTCTATTTCGTTTCTCAAGGCCTTGCAATCATTGGTGTAATGACCATTCTCCTTGTGGTATTTGCAAAATTTCCTTGTGTCCTTCATCTCATTCATTTCCTTAAAAAGTCTGAGTGTTTTGAATATCCCGCGATCCTTTGTGACGCAAACATCTCTGCGATATCCTTTCTCAGCAGAGTATAGTTATCGAACCTCTTAAAAGGTGAACGACGTCGATCAAGATCCTTGCCCCTGTCATCTTTCCTCCAGTTTCTATTCTCCTTACCTTGTAAGGTTCCAGTAAATCCATTAGGGCCTGGTTCAAAGTGGCCTCTTCTATGTCAGTAACGTTTCGAGCAAGATCCATGACTTGCTCAATGGTTGTAGGCGTCTCGCAGGTCAGTACTTCTAGCGATGTCTTGCCTTTGCTACAGTTTTGCAGCACCGAGTTAACCAAGTGTGCGGTTGGAGATTGCACTCTACCAATTTCCGCATTTAGTCGCTCTATGTATTTTCCCAAGCTTTCTTCAGGTTGCCTACGAACATTGAACAGAGAGCTGGGTGCTTTCTTCTTCAAGCGATAAGTTGCAAACTTGTTAATGAACATCTCCCTGAATTGTTCACATGATTCAATGGTGCGTGCCGGCACGTTCTTGAAACACTATTTAGCTACCCCTCTCAGGCTAATTGAAATCAATTTCGCCCTTAGGCCTTTGCAGTATCCCAGAATTTGCAATTTTGCATCCGGATCATCAATATGTGTTCCAGGATCACTTGTTCCATCGTATTTCTTCATCTCAGGAAGATTAGTTCCTTCCTTCAGCGTCAGTCTGGTGATTGCATCACAGAATGGAGTTGGCTTCTCCACTAGTGGGATGTGTTCAGCAATGACTGGTTCCACCCTTGGTACAACTTGTTCAGGCAAGTCCATGTTCCTTCCCGCTGTGTAACTTGCGGCTTGTTGGACCTCTGGACCCCTTTGCCTTGAGTTGACCTCTAAATCTCTAGCAGTTGCCTGACTTGGAGCTCCGTGCCTTCTAGTCTTCACTGAACGAGGATTCCTGCGTTCTGGCGACACAGATGGTTCCCTTCTGCTGGGCCTAGTTACCCTTGTATGGGTTTGCTGTCTCGAATCAGCACGATGTTGCTTTTGATGAGACCTTGTTCGTATGGCCAATGTCTGTTATGCTGTTGGTGCTGGGGCATTTTGTTGCGAGGCAGTGTTTTCCAGTTGTTGCACAATTATCGGCACCATAGTTTGTTGAAAAGCTGCCATGATCTGAGCCAATTGAGCAGGATTCAACAGTTGTTTCGGGGGTGATCCTGCAGTAGGTTCCACTGCAACACGTGGTTGGTACAAGGGAGCATTTGGGGGTTCCACTGATATGTGTTCAGAAGCATTAGTAACTTTGTTGTCTTCCTCCCGTTGAGACCTAGCCTTGGTGACTGCACTATTCTTCTCCGCGACTATTTGTTGAGCTATTAAATCAGTGATAGTGTTTGTTGCTAAGTGCGTTTAGTTGTTCCCATAGACGGCGCCACTGATGCAGGGTATTTTTGTCTAGATAAGTGTCCACTTGTCAACACTCCACGTCAGACTGCTTCAGTCTCTGCTGGATCCTTAAGCAGCTTTTCAGTTTGGAACCTGCACTCAACACCACACGTAAACTAAGCCGGTGCCTTCCCGACGAAGGCACTCCCACGCTCATGCCAGATGGGTCGAAATGTGAGTTCTTGTTGCGCAAGGCAACAAGTCAAAAATATAGGTTGAAATCAAACAAGTCAAAATAGAGCAAAACAAGTCGAATTGAGAGTCTTCAATAGATCGAAATGAAGACATCAAAATTAATCGAAATTCTCTCAATATAACTCGAAGAAGAGCAATTCTTGTCAACTTGAAATGAAGGCAAAACAACTCGAATTCGACTTATATAGCTCAAAATGGATGCTTAAAATACGTAAAACGTACCTGAAAATGAGGTATTGGGCCCCTTATATACTACCAAGAGTCCTTCCTTAGCTAGAAGTCTTATCTAGTAGGACTATAACTCAGAATAACTCGAAATAGAGGTATTTTGAAATAAGTCGAAATAGCTGCCCAAATAAGTCAAAATGGGCCTCAAATAGCTCAAAATGGGCTTGAGCAACTCGAATTGGGCCAAACAAGTCGAATTGGAGCCAAACAAGTCGAATTGAGACCAAACAGGTCGAATTCGACTTGTTCTTCAGCTTTGTGCAGTCTCACCGTTTTTGTTATATCTTATTCTCTAGATCTTGGAATCTCGATCTCCTTTTTGATTTCGAAACTAGAATTCGGAGGATTTCCAGGCATATAAGACTTATTGAATTCGGAGTTAAATTCATAGGTCGAAACAACTCGAAATAGTAGCTCGAAATCACTCTTGAGAACTTCTCCTCCCCTTTTTATGTTGTGTTATAGACATTTTCATGGGCTTGGGCCCATAAGCTGAAATATAAGTTGGAGATCCTGAAACAACTCAAAATTGGGCCTGCATGGGGCAAATTTGAGTTTTTCCTTGAATTGTAATTTTGCATTAAAAAAGAATGGTGCTGACGTGGCATAAGATACTCCGAAATATGCTCTTGGTATTGTATCGAATATTATGATGTGGCGGTACCGAAATATGGTACATCAGTATAGAAATACAAATATATCACAGAGATAACAGTAGAAAAACCAAGGATAGCGAGCCCAGAGTATGGCTTACAATAAATCCGTGCAACACTCGACACTTCTGGTACAAGCAAGACGTCACCAATTCTTCGAAGAAAGGAGATATTTTATTTGATCTTTGGACAAATCACCTCTCTTAACTTTAGGGGGCTTGATTGTATCCACCTAATGAGGGGTAAATTTAAATGCATTAGGCTGGTACTCTTGTACATAAATAAATATGGACTTCCATTTACCATACCCACTATGCGTGGGGATGAGAAAACTTTGCCCGAGAACAGTTGTGGCAAAATAAAGCCCCGATCACCCCCCTTACTGTTGTTACCAGATGTAATTAGTTGAACCAAAGCAGAACGAGTACAAGGAATGTCCTGAAGGTTTCATGGCTCTGACAAAACAGCTATCAAACAATAGGAGTTGGGTGAGAGTTGAGTTAGACAGACTTTGTAAGCGTCAAGAATAAGAACTACATCAGGTACAATAGGGAGCGAAGGTCGTTCTTTAGAAATATTTCAAAAATAGAGATACACCCGTGTGGTGGTTGGTGCACTCGTTGATCTGTAGTAGGCTTGATAAGAGTGTAAGTATGTGGGATCTGGTATTTGGCATAGAGTTGAGTTAACCTACACTTGATGGAACATAAGAGGCTATCAAACGGAACTCTAGTCCTATAAATAATGTCTGTCACAGCGTCGTCAGAGTTGTGTAGAAGATCATCAGGGGTTGCTTCCTCGTCATTTTCCCTTAACATTTCCTCAAAAAAATACCAAAGTCCTCATCCCTATTCAAAGGATTATTCTCCTCATTCTCGCTTATGCTGACCCCATCTACTAATCCCTGTTCTTCAAACTCACGGGCAATACTGTCCACAAAAGTGTTAGAGGGAGCACCCTTATCAAATAATGTGTTAGACGAAGTGGAACAAGAAATGTTTGATCTCGATCTCTTTGAACCAGAAGAATTAGCCTCAGACCCAGAACTAGTCCTATCGGAGCTAGAGGACGATAAGTCAGTAATTGCTACGAGAAGAGGGAGAGATTACAAGACGAAGAAGATCTTGAGTAGCGTGAAGGCCTCCGACGGTAGTGTTTTGAATGCCTAACCTCTCGATGACGACTCCTAATAGGAGATCAAGAATTAGGGCTGTTGCGGTTGTATTAATTGGATTTTCCACATCAGTGGCAGTTGTGTTGCTCATGTGGGGGACTAGGGACACGTGACTGGTTCAGACTTCGAGATTGAACGGAATAAAGGGTTGATTGTGATACTTGGGGAAAGCGAGATGAAGCGTAACCGCGCTATTGCTGAAATCAAGCCGTTGTGAAACACCTGTAACCAAAACAGTGTCATGCAACTTCAACGACAAGAAATTAAATATTTTCAAAAAACTTCTAATGCATGAAGGTCGGATATTTCTAGGGATGAAACATTCGACCAATACAAGTTAAAAACTAAATTTTTCAAAAAAATCTGCTAAAGCATGAAGATCAAATATTTCAAGGGCTAAAATACTTGAGCAGTACAACTCTGGAATTAAAAATGTCATAAATTTAACTAAGGCACATAGGTCGAATATTTCAAGGTCGGAATATTTGACTAGTATAAGTTTAAAAATTTCGAGTTAGGCATGTAGGTCGAATTTCTTTCAGAAGGGGGAAAATATTCAACCCATGGTGAAGGGGACAAAATTCGACTATGGCACCAGGATCAAATATTTCAATAAGGAAATATTCAACACTGAACAAATACACTGTAAAAGAGAAATAAGAACAAGAGGTCGAACCATACAGAGAGGAATAATTCGACGGCAGGTAATGATTCGATGAGTGAGTAGTTCCACCTTATGCAGAGCAAGAGGTAGGGTTCTGCTGGGAATCTGAGTTAGTCCGGTTTTTTGGAGTATTATAGGAAAGGCGGCGTGCAATGGTCCTTGAAAGTTTTAGAATTCAGAATTGAATAATTCGACCCGTGATAATTCAACCTTCAATCATGCACAATATAGTGAATAATTTGACAATCTGGGGTTTGAAAATAATTCGACCTCTGCAAAATTCTATCTGCATTAGAGTAGAACATAAATTGATATACTTGAGAACTTCCAAACTTATTATGTTAGCACCGAAGAGTTTGCAATGTGATCTCTCCACAAAAGACCGCATTACTAACTGGAAAGAAATTATCATTTCATCTCTTTAATAATTTTACTTGATCCTTTTACTTGTGTCCCTACACCCAGAATCATTTTTTTTTTTTCACACATGGAAACCAAAAAGAAGCTCCAAATCCATAAGCTTTGAAGATCATGATACAAAAGGAGATACATAAACAAAATGTTAGTTAACGGATTCTGATTTCGAACAACTGTAACAAATCCTCGAGAAAAAGGAACACTTAGAACGATGTATCCAACCTGCAGCCATGATTCTTAGCTGAACAAAATGAAATATTTCCATATTAGGAAATATTTCAAAATCTCGTTATAGCCGTTACTCAACGAACCTTCCAGCAACTCGGCTCCAACTAACGTTCTGCACTCAGTTCTCTATAAATAGGCATAGAGAACACCAAATTACTCTGTTCTTCTAAATCGGTTGATCATATCGATCAAATCTTTCATTTTTTATATTCTGTTGATCATCTCGATCAAATCTCTATATCTCGATTATCGTGACTTCGTCTGCATCAAATTTGAGTAATGCACCACTTCTACGGAAAAATCCAAGTGAAGATTCATCATCGGTGTACTTTTTGGGATGCAATAGTTGGTAATTCGATTGTTGGAGATGTGCTCAACGGTAAAAATTACATTGCCTGGAGTAAAGACATTCTTATGGCGTTGAAGATCAGGAACAAAACTTGTTTTATTGATGGATCGAAGCCTAAACCTACTGAAGATCCTTTGATCATCACCTGTTGGACGTGTGCTAATAGTCTCGTTTTGTCATGGTTGTGGAACTATGTGTCAAAAGATCTGCGTCAAAGCCTTCTTTATTTTGATTGTGCTTTGGATCTGTGGCTGGAATTAAAGACTAGATACTCAAGAGCTGATGGATATCGTGTGTATAACCTTTAGAAGTCTCTTTCTACAATTGGTCAGGGAAGTTCTTCGATAACTGACTATTATAATCTGTTTCGTTCACTTTGCGATGAGTATATCACACAAAGGCCTATCATATAATGTTCGTGTGGTTTGTGTACTTATAATGTGAATAAACAGATGATAGATTCACAGCAATATGATTCTGTGCTGAAGTTCTTGATAGGTTTAAATGACTCCTCTAGTGCTCTGCGTAGTCAGATATTGTTAAATTCTCCTCCGCCTTCCTTGGGTAAGGTATACTCTGTGATGCTTCAAGAAGAACATCAGATAGATCTATATTTTACTCCTGTTGTTCCTGATGGTTTGGCCAAGTTCACTAGGCAGAACAATAATCAAGATTCTAAGATAAAGTCATTTTCTCAGACTTATAAACCTGGTAACAAGGACAAAAAGAAGTTGAAGTGCACTCATTGTGGTTATACAGGGCACACTGTTGATAAGTGCTGTCAGATCATTGGCTATCTACCTGGTTGGGATGGTCCTAAAGGAAAACGCGTGAATCATCCTTCTCAGGCTAATAATGTGCAGGCTTCTGATGATGTTAACTCTCTTAATGATAATTAGCCTAATCATGTTTTTAATACGTCTAACCAAGTCTTGTTTGATGAGTTTTTGTCTTATAAACATGCAAAGGAACATATGAACTCTTCTTCTGAGCATTTCGCTTCTACATCAATTGCTAATTACTCTGAGGCTGCAACTGTAACATTTCAAAAGCTTCATTTTTGCCTTTAATTCTATTCTTGTCAATTTTGATCATAAGTCTTGTTGGATACGTGACACAGGCGCAACAGATCATATGATCTGCAATATGAATTTGTTTATTGATAATCCGACTTTTATAACTGGCACTATTCACTTACCAAGTAAGAGCAGGCCTATGGCTACTCATGTAGGCAGGATATGTTTGTTTCCTAATCTCATTTTAAACAATGTTTTATATGTGCCAGACTTTGAACATAATCTGTTGGCTTAGTTTTCTGGTCTTACATTGATCTTTAATGACTCTGTTTGTATCTTGAAGCACTCAATCACCAAGAGGATGATTGGTTTTGCTGAATTACAAGATAGCCTCTATGTTCTGTCCACTACTCATAATTTTGTTGCTAATGTTCATTGTAATAATGTTGTTTCGAATGTAAACACTTGGCATATTAGTCTTGGCATCCTTCCTCTGAGAAGATGCCTTCCTTATCTGTACCTTCATCTTTGAAATGTAATAAGATCCACTTTGAGAGATTCCACTTAGCTAAACAGAAGAAGTTGCCATTTCCTGTTAGTAGCATTTTATGTGTAGCTCCTTCTGATCTTATTCACTGTGACATTTGGGGTCCCTTTTATGTGGAAGCACATGATAGTTTTAAGTATTTTCTTCCAATTGTTAATGATTTCAGTAGGTGTACTTGTATATGCATGCTTAAGCAGAAATCTGAACTTAAACACTATCTATTACAGTTCTATAATATGGAGTTAACTCAATTCTCTTCGAAACTTAAAATCATAAGGACTGATAATGGTGCAGAGTTTATTTTAAAAGACTTTTATTATTCTCTGGGTGTGGAAACTCCACAGAAAAATGGTTTGGAAACACCAACACCTTTTACAGGTTGCAAGAGCCTTAAGATTTCAGTCCAATATTCCTTTAACTTTCTGGAGTAACTATGTATATGCTGCTACTTGTTTGATAAATAGGTTGCCTTCTTCTCATCAAACATCTCACAAGTCTCCTTATGGACTCCTTTATAATAAACAGCCTGATTATTCTCATCTTAGAGTTTTTGGTTGCTTAGCTTATTCTTAAGTTATATTATTAACGTGTTTTTATTATTTCACGTTTCATGTATATTTGCTCTTTTGTCCTTTTACCGTTGAACATTAGTCTCGGGGCCCCATGTATATAAGGGCCATTTAGGGTATTTTTCTAATTACTTAATTAAGTTCTTTTCTCCCGATTCTCTCTCATGAAACCCTAGTTCATAAACGCTCTCATCTCTCTCTATATATTCTTGAGCAAATCTGCTCGATTTGTTCCTGTTTACATGGTATCATTCGTTGAGTGATCAATCCGTTATTCCACGGCATATTTTGTTGTAGATTTCTTTGTGAAAGCTTTTTCTGCACGTTTGATTCATCATCTTTGCGATTTTCTCTGAGTTTTTTAAGAAATCTTCATAGATTTCGTTTGATCTACTGTTTACTCGTTAGATCTTGTCATTTTCTTTCAGATTTGGTCATTTTCCTTCAGATCTACTGGTTATTTCTCAGATCTCACTTTCTTTGTCCGATCTACCGGTTTCTTCACTGTGTTTGCTACTATTAAACTATGGTGTCTGGTTTATCATCTTCTACTCAAATTTCATCCACGGTTGGTGTCAAGAATCCAAGCGAAGACTCATCTTCGATTTATGTTCTAGGTTCGCAGGATTTCACCGGCGCTTCCTTTGTTGGCGATGTATTCAATGGTCAAAACTACATCTCATGGTGCAAGGGCATTCAAATGGCTCTTAACATCAAAAACAAGATCCAGTTCATTGACGACACACTTCCTATCCCTGAAGACAATGATCTACTGCGTGTGTGCTGGAATAGGGCTAATAGTTTTGTCTTGTCATGGCTTCTCAACTCGGTTTCAAAGGAAATCCGTCACAGTCTCCTCTACTTCACTACAGCTCTTGAGGTATGGCAAGAACTTCAAATCAGGTATGATCGAACCGATGGTTCACGCGTTTACCAGTTACAAAAATCTCTGTCTACGATATCTCAAGGTGCAAATTATGTTACTACTTACTATAACTCATTTCATACACTGTGGGACGAATTTGTTAGTCAACGTCCTGTGATTGCATGTTCTTGTGGTAACTGTACGTGTGACATGAACAAACATATGATAGATCTTCAGCAACATGATTGTGTTCTGGCTTTTCTGATTGGATTGAATGATTCGTACACTCCTATTCGTAGTCAAATCCTTCTCATATCTCGCCTGCCCCTGCTTTCAAAGGTTTATTCTATGATTTTACAAGAGGAAAACCAACGGGCTCTTTATTATGTTCCTTCTGTGGATCCTTTAGCTATGGTTACACAGGGAAAATCTTTTAACGAGGGTTAGAACAAGTCTAATCCTAATACTGGTCGATTTAATAAACCTCCTGTTGCTAAAGATAAGAAAAAGTTGAAGTGTACCCGCTGTGGGTACACTGGACATACTGTGGATAGGTGTTTTCAGATTATTGGGTACCCTCCTGAATGGGATGGACCCACTGCCAAGAGGTCTTTGCCAACTAATCATTCTGCTAATTCTGCTAATACTAATGAAGAAGATTCTAGTGCTGTTATTTCAGAAAATGCTGCTGATCCTAATCAGATTCTATTTGAGCAATTTATGGCTTTTGCAAAATCTCAAAATTAGCTCCCTGTTTCTCAATCTGGAAAATCCTATTCAGCACTCTGCTGCTACTACTTTAGCTGGTAATGTTGTTGTTCATGCATTGTCTGTTTTTAAACATCCTACTATAAATAATAAAACTTTGATTCTGGACACTGGTGTCACTGATCACATGATTAGTCATTCTGGTTTTTATACTAGCTCTCCTAAAACTATTCATATTGTTATTCATATGCCTAATAATAGTACCACTATTGCTACTTTGATAGGGGATATAGTTGTCTCATCTGATTTAATTCTGAGAAATGTTCTTTATGTCCCTGATTTTACTTTCAACTTGGTTTCTATATCCAAATTAATTGCTTCCGGCCAATTACATGTACATTTTTTCTCCTCTATGTGTGTATTGCAGGACACATTCAAGAGGAAGATGATTGGTTCTACTAACTTGCAGAATGGTTTATACATTCTTGGTTTTAATGTACCTATTAATGATAAACTTTGTAACATGAACTCTGTTCCTATTTTTTGTAATTCTATTGCTACTACTGATGCATTATTGCATTTCAGACTTGGTCACCCTTCTTATCAGAAGTTGGCTGCTATCCCTCAGATTTATGTGCCTAAGAATAGTATACATACTCATTGTGATACTTGTCATATTTCCAAACAAAAGAGGCTTCCCTTTCCTCATAGTAATACTATATCTTTGCATCCTTTTGATCTTGTGCATTGTGATGTGTGGGGACCTTTTTCAGTGGTTTCTAGTGATGGTTTTAAATATTTTTTGACTGTGGTTGATGATTACACTAGATGTACTTGGGTTTTTCTGTTAAAACAAAAGTCTAAAGTTCAGTCCAAACTTACTTCTTTTCATAAAATGGTTGAGACTCAATTTTCTTCCAAAATCAAGGTTATTAGGACCGACAATGGGACAAAATTCATTATGAAAATTTTTTATGATACCTTTGGCATTTTACACCAAAAGAGTTGTGTAGAAACTCCTGATCAAAATGTTTTAGTCTAGCGCAAGCATCAACATTTGTTGCAAGTAGATAGATCTTTGATGTTTCAGTCTAATGTTCCTCTTATATATTGGAGTTATTGTTTATCTGCTGCTGCATTTATCATTAACAGGTTGCCTTCTGCTACTATTGGTAATAAATCTCCTTATGAGATGCTCTTTAACGCAGCTCCTGATTATAGTTTACTCAAATGTTTTGGCTGTCTTTGTTTTGTTTCCACTATTTGTGCTCATAGAAATAAGCTTGATCCTAGGGCTACTAAATGTGTGTTTCTTGGTTACCCTTTAGGTACTAATGGTTATTTGGTTTTGCATATAGATACTGGAAAGATTTCTGTATCAAGAAATGTGATTTTGTATGAAACTCAGTTTCCTTTTAAGGATACTAGTCTATCTATTTCCACTAACTTTGGACAAGACAAAACAAGTGTTTGTACAGAGTCATTTATTACTTTGCAGGACAATGTTCCAGTTGTTGATCCTATACAACCTCCAGTACCGGTTGTAGATGCTGATTTTCTTTCTCCAGCAATGTCTCTTCAAGATGTTCAGTCCCAGATTCATAATACTTTTATGACACTTCTACTACACATGTTCCATCCTCTAGTAACATTTCTCCCATTCATAATACTTCCTTACTTAATGAATCTGTTACTGTTCCTGTTATACATAATCCTCCTGTTTTACCTGATAGTTCTACTATTCTTGATTCTGCTCCTATGATGAATGCTCCCGTCATTACAAAGTCCTCTAGGAACACTGTTCCACCAGTCTGTTTGCATGATTATGAGTACAACTTGCCTTCATCCATTAATAACAGAAATTTTTCCTCAAAATCTAAAGTGATTAGATATCCTATCTCATCTTGCATGACCACTGATCATCTTATTTCATCTCATAAAGCATTCACCACTTCTGTGACTCACATTGTTGAACCTAGAACTTATAAACAGGCTAGTAAGGTGCCTGAATGGCAAGCTGCCATGAAAGCTGAGATTGATGCTTTAGAAAAGACAAATACTTGGGTTATTACAGATTTACCCCTGGTCATAATTGCGTTGGTTGTAAATGGGTTTTTAAAGTTAAGTTAAAGTCTGATGGTACTATAGAAAGGTACACGGCTAGACTAGTTGCAAAGGGGTATACCCAAGAGGAAGGTCTAGATTATTTTGATACTTTTAGTCATGTTGCTAAGCTTACTACTGTTAGGGTCTTACATGCTTTGGCTGCATCTCATTAGTGGCATTTGCATCAATTAGATGTTAACAATGCATTTTTACACGGTGATTTGGATGAGGAGATTTATATGGCTCCTCCTCCAGGATATTGCTCTAACAATGAAAGTAAAGTTTGTTTGCTTAAGAAAAGTCTTTATGGCCTCAAACAAGCCTCTAGCCAATGGTACAACAAACTTACATCTTGTCTTCTCCAACATGGTTATCCTCTAATTGTTTCTGACTCTTCTTTGTTTATCACAAAGATTGATGGATCTTTTACTGCATTGTACATCTATGTTGATGATATTATCTTGACTGGCAATGATATTAATGAAATTACTGTTTTGAAGAGTCAATTACATGCTGCTTTTACTATTAAAGATCTTGGTAATCTTAAATACATCTTAGGTATTGAAGTAGCAAGGTCTAAACAGGGTATTACTTTGTGTCAACGCAAATATGCCTTAGACATTTTATAAGATTCTGGTTATTAGAATTGTAAACCTATTTCGACTCCTATGGATTCTCATATAAAATTACAATCTGCTGATTCTTCTGATTTCCTTAGTGATCCCACAGTTTATAGGAGGTTGGTTGGGCGCCTCTTATACCTCACCATTACCAGGCCTGATTTGAGTTTTAGCATTCAAAGCTTGACTCAACACATGGCTCATCCCACACAAAACCAACTTACCGCAACCCATAGACTGCTCGGATATATAAAGAGCAGTCCAGGTAAGGGTCTATTTTATCCTACCAAATCTGAATCTCACCTAAAATCTTTTTGTCAGTGACTGGGCAAGCTGTCTTGATTCTCGAAGAAGCATAACTGGTTTTGCGGTTAACCTTGGCAACTCCCTGATATCTTGGAAGGCGAAGAAACAACCGACGGTTGGCCGCTCATCAACCGAGGCAGAATACCGAGCCTTAGCTTCAACAACCTGTGAAGTTATTTGGCTATCTCAACTTCTCAAAGATATGCATATTGTTCAAACAAGAGTTCCTGTTGTGCTCACAGACAACAAAAGCGCAGCTTGTATTGCGATCAATCCTGTCCAACACGAACGAACGAAACACATCCAGATAGACTGCTACTTCGTCCACGAGAAAGTACAACAAGGCATCCTGAAAGTTATGCACATCTCCAACGAACATCAACTAGCGGTCATATTCACAAAACCGCTTTCGCCACAGCCTTTCTTCAAAATGATGTCCAAGATGGGCATCATTGATACCCATGCCCCTCTTGCGGGGGGGTCTTAAGTTATATTATTAACGTGTTTTTATTATTTCACATTTTATGTATATTTGGTCTTTAGTCCTTTTACTGTTGAACATTAGTCTCGGGGCCCCATGTATATAAGGGCCATTTAGGGTATTTTTCTAATTAATTAATTAAGTTCTTTTCTCCAGATTCTCTCTCATGAAACCCTAGTTCATAAACGCTCTCATCTCTCTCTATTTTTTCTTGAGCAAATCTGCTCGATTTGTTCCTGTTTACACTTATGCTTCTACTATTTCTGCTCATAGGCTCAAATTTGACCCAAGAGCTGTTAAATGTGCATTTACTGATTATCTCAAGAATGTCAAAGGTTATTTGCTTTTGAATCTCCACACTAATAGAGTTTTTGTGTCTAGGGATGTAAAGTTTTAGGAGGATATTTTTCCTTTCAAGAGTTCCTTGGATCATAATGACAAAAGATCACCTACAGACCCTTTTATAAGACTTAAGCCTGCTATTAATATTGAGTCTTCTAAGATAGTTGAAGAGGTGCTTCCATTGCCAGAGAATTCTTCTGATGATTCTTTTGACACTAATATCATGCATTCTGTAGAACCTGATAGCCATTTCAAAGCTGACTCTACTTATCAGGAAGTCTCCTGTCAACTCCAAGTTTTCACTGTGCATGGGAATCCACCTGAGGCTGCTGCACTTGACAACATGCAACATGTTCATGTTTCACCAGGTTCTTCTTCTCAAGCTGCTCCTTATATTGTTCCTCAAAGGAGATCTACTAGATTTGCTGCTCCTCGTGCTTATCTTAATATATATGATTGTAATTTGCCTAAGTCTCTTCATAAGTTTAATACTGTTTCTACTGGGAAAACTTATCCTCTTTCTGATTATGTTTCTACTACTCATTTGGCTGCCAACGACAATGCTTTCACTGCTTCCATATGACAAATTACAGAACCTAAATACTTCTGATAGGATACGCGGAACTATATCACCAAATATTAAGCTTTTATTGAAATAATCCAATCTCAAAAGAGAAAGAAACAAAAGAACAAACCCCAAATCTCTATTAGAGAAAGGTACCAATCTAAAAGATTGAACTACGAAGCTAATAAACTCCCTCAACTAAAGAATATTAATCATCTATATATAGGCTAAACAAATATTATTTCCTATTCTAAGTAGAACTCTAATATGATAAATACTAACTACTTATCTAGATAACTTCTACTAATCAACTTCTATAATGATTAGATCTCTTATTACTTCCTTCAGTCTTTTCTTATAAGTCCTTATCATAGAAGACTCAAAGACTTTTAGTTGATCAGGGATTCCTTTGAAGACTTCTTGATTATCATGAACTGTTATTTCTTGTAGAAAGTCTCTAACAACTTCACATAAGCCAATAAATCTCCTGAATGGAGAGAAGCTATACAAAAGGAATTACAGCTCTTGAAAAGACCAAAACATGGCAGTTAACTACTCTCCCTCTCAATCATAATTTTGTGGGTTGCAAATGGATATATAAAGTCAATTATAAGTCTAATTGTAGTATAGAGAGATATAAAGCTCGTTTAGTGGCTAAAGGCTACACAGAAGAAGAGGGTTTGGACTATTTTGATACCTTTAGTCCTGTTGCCAAGTTAACCAATTGTCAGGGTTATTTTAGTTCTTGGTGCATCTCTTAATTGGCACTTACATCAGTTAGATATTAAAAACGCTTTTCTCCATGGAGATTTAGACGAGGAAATATATATGAAGCCACCTCCTGGCTATTGCAAAACAAGTGACAATAGAGTCTATTTGTTAAAAAAAAGCTTGTATGGGTTGAAACAGGCTTCAAGGCAATGATTCACCAACTTAACTAATTGTCTGTTATCTTTTGGTTACAAACAAACTACTTCTGATTGCTCTCTCTTTGTGCTCCAAAGGAACTCCTCTATATTTGTGCTTTGTGTGTATGTAGATGATAGCATCTTAGCAGGCAATGATCTACCAGGAATTCAGAAGATCAAGAAGAATCTTGATGATCAGTTCACCATCAAACAACAGTGGAATCCGCATTTGAAGTATATTCTAGGGATTGAAGTGGCAGAAACAACACCGGAATCAGCATTTGCCAATGCAAAAATGCATTGGATATCCTAAATGATTCAGGATACACTGAATGCAAACGAAGTTCCACTCCTATGGATCCTCACTTAAAGCTTCATGAAGCTGACTCTCCTCCACTTGAAGATCCTACTGAATATCGAAGACTAGTTGGCCGCTGCTTTACCTCACTATCACAAGACCTGACATGGCTTACAGTATTGAGTGTCTTACACAACAAATGGCTAAGCCAAACTATAGCTCACTTATCTGCAGCTCATGGAGTCTTAAGATATCTTAAGCTGCTGCAGTAAAAGGGTTATTTTACAAAGCAAATTCCAACACTCATATAAGTCCTATTGTGACAGTGATTGTGCTGGTTGTGTACAAACAAGGCGAAGTATCACTGGATACTTATATTATCTTGGAGAATCTCTGATCTCTTGGAAAGCCAAGAAGCAGGCCACCATCAGTAAAAGCACTATAGAGGCAGAATATAGAGCAATTGCAACCACAGCTTGTGAACTTCTTTGGCTCAGTCAACTCTTGAAGGAGCTTTCTATCATTAATTCTCAGCCTCCTATCTTATTCACAGACAATAAAGGTGCTGCTTGTATTTCCACAAATCCAGTACAACTGGAGAGAACGAAACACATCCAACTTGATTGATTATTTGTAAGAGAAAAGATCAATCACAAAAAGATCAAGTTGATGCATATTTCAAAAACTCATCAAGTGGCAGACATATTAACTAAACCACTCTCGGCTGGACCATTCAAAAACATGTTGTCCAAGATGTGAATTATCGACATACATTCCCATCTTGAGGGGGCCTCTTAGCTGAACATAATGAAATATTTCCATATTAGGAAATATGTCAAAATCTCGTTATAGCCGTTACTCAACGTGTAAATTATATTATGTGGCCCATTTAAGGAATAACCCTAAAGGGTTAGGGCCCATAGACTGGAGACCTAATTAGTGAGGATTAGGGTTTCTCATAAGTCTATTTAATAAGAGGAGACTGGTCCTCTCTCCACACAATTATATACAGACGAAAAATCCCTCATATTTTTCTGTCATTCACAAAATTAATCTCGAAACGTGTGTAGGAGAGAGAGCTCCAGTATTTCCATCACTGTACCTGATCCAGTGAATCCGCTGCCGTTATTATGGAGCCAGGTATCTCTACATCGTTTAGTTTATAGCAATTATAGCATGATTTATGTCGATCCTGATTATTGCTTCATGCGTAACGTGATTAATTGCTAACAGTTGGTATCAGAGCCTGTTGGCTCGATACTCATTATCTAAAACTTGTGATTTGATTATGATCTGTTGTTTATCATGTTCACGTAATTGTTTTGATGATGATCCTACGTTTTTGATGTGCTGAAATTGATTGGAAATCCTTTTCATGAATTATGTTCATTAAGTTCATGTCTTGAAAAGAGAGATATAAACTTTTCTGGGTTTTTTTGTGATAAAGATTTTTTTTTGAAGGTCTATTCATGCAATTATTGTGTGCAATTATTGTCATCTTCTTCACAAAACAAAACACGTAACCCAGTTCCTCTGTTTCAGTTATGTTTTTGAAAAATTCAAGAGGGATAGGGATTTTGTGATTTTGTATCTAAATCTTTTTCAAGCAACAAGAATCTTAATCTCCTTTCGATTTCAAGGATTTAGTCCATAATCGTTTTCAAAGAATAGTTTTTATTTTATGAAAATCCAGAAAATTTTTTGAAGAACAGAGATATACGCTTTACAAAATTAATTTTTTTTTCAATCTCATCGTCCCATTCCCGTCGCCACCCTAATCCGGCCACCACGATACGCCGCCGCCGCCGGAGTAAGCGATTGAAACAATGCGCATACAAGCCGATCCGCTGCGCCACCGCGCGTAAGTCGTGGTGGTGAGTTTTAGCCGTTTGCGCACCATACCCGCTGCACCACCGCGCGTAAGTCGCGGTGGCGGCAGCTCGCCGCCGCTTCTCAGAAAGGTGGCGGCACCTCTGTTGAGGGTTTGTGATTTTGGGCCTGAATTTAGTTTGGGCCGAATTGTCTTTTCTGGGCCTAATTAATTTGGGTATTATTGTCGATTTATTGTTAAACCTGAACATGTTTCAATGGGTTATCAAGTTGGGCCTGAAAATTGGGTCTAATGTTTGGACAGGGCTTGTGATGATTGAATCGATATATAAGTAGTGTATTTTGGGCTCTGTATGTTGGTTTTCTGGATTTTCAGGAAAGAAATTTGTTTGGCTTAATGTGTTGTTTGCTGAATGTAAATATATTCTGGGCTTAGTTGTTGTCTGAATAGGCTCAAATTAAATTTGTTAATGATTCTTGTTGGCTTTTATGCATGATTAAACCCATGTTGAAATAGAAATTTATTTTTCACAATGATAAAACTTAAATGTTTTATAAATGGTTATGTATGAAAATACTAAATTTTACATTATAGAAATATGTTAGTCACCAAAGTGGCCTTATTTATTCGTAAAATTTTAATTTTCAATAATTGACTATTGTATGTGCATTAACGCATTTGTTGAAATATGTTAGTCACCAAAGTGGCCTTGTTTCATTATAGAAAAATATTACGTTGCACATACTTGTATACGCTTTAAATTTCACTTTTATGATAGATTTGTTAGTCACCAAAGTGGCCTTATCGGTATGGTTAGTGAAATTTTAGGGCATGTCGTGATTTATCTTGAATACTTATGAATTTGCACTTTATGACAAAAGATTATTTTGTTAATATTAGTTTGTTAGTCACCAAAGTGGCCTTGCTAATATTTTTGTTTTGTAAATATCTTTTTGTGCAATTCTTTGATATATAATTATTTGTGCATGAATTGTTAATAATATTCACAATTTCTGGGATTTAAAAAAAAAAAAAAAAAAATCCATATGTGAAATAAATGTGCACAAATTTTTATATCATCAGTATATGTATGAGATAAATCAGCTTACTATAAAAACATAAGAGTCGACCCAAAGGAGGCTCGTTTTGTAGTGAGCATTATTGGTTAAGCCATTTGTTTATTTTGTGTATTATCTGTTAACACAAATACATGTGTACGTGACTAATGTGAAATTGTTTCTTGCAAAATTTTCAGTTGAACAATCTCAGATGAGTTTTCGTGCTAAATCTGTTGTGTCTTTTGATGGCAATAACTTCTCTGAATGGAAGGAGCAAGTCGAATACGAATTGGGTTTACAGTATCTCGACATTCCTCTTTTGGATGATGAGCCTCCTGCACTCACTGAAACGTCTAGTGAAGAGGAAAAGAAGGCTCATCGAATTTGGGGGAGAGCCAATAGACTCAGCATGAAATTCATAAGAATGACCATCGTACCGAACATAAGAAGCAGTCTTCCTGATGAACCGAAGAATGCTAAGGACTTCCTAAAATACTTGGAAGACCGTTTCCGCAACACAGATAAGTCTCTCGCCTTGACCCTCGTTCAGAAACTACTTGCAACCAAGTATGAGTGGTCAAAGGGCATGCAAAGTCATGTACTGGAGATAACTAATCTGATAAAGAGGCTGGGGTCACTTGGAATTGTGATGGATGATTTTTTTCTTGTTAGCTATATTCTGGCACCGTTACCTTCTCAATTTGGACCTTTTCAAATCAGCTATAACACTTCGAAAGAAAAGTGGTCGCTGGAAGAATTGTCCAGAATGTTAATTCAGGAGGAAGCACGGCTTAAGCAACAAGATCATCATTCTGTCAACATTGTGACCCATGGAGCAAAGAAATATAAAAAGGGAGCCAAGAAAGGAAACAAAGCACCTAACAAGGGCAAGGGGCCAATGAATGATGGTTTGGCACCCAAGAAGGATATAGGGAAAGATAAGTGCCGTTTCTGTCACAAACCTGGGCACTATCAGAAAGAATGCCCTAAACGCAAAGCGTGGTTCGAAAAGAAGGGTAAGCCTTTGGCTTTAGTATGTTTCGAATCTAACTTTGTTACTGTTCCTTCTGATACTTGGTGGCTTGACACTGGTTCTACTATTCATATTTCTAAAACCATGCAGGGATTCCTTTCAATCCAGAAACCACGTCCAAATGAAAGCTTTGTGGCGGTTGGAAATGGAAAGAGAGTTCCAGTTGAAGGAGTTGGCACCTTTCGACTCGTTTTAGATACTGGATTCCACTTAGATTTAGCAGAGACACTTTTTATTCCTACTTTTTGTCGTAATTTGATTTCAATGTCTAAACTTGATGTTTTGGGTTTTGAGACTTCTGTTGGGAATGGTCGTTTCAGTTTATTTCAAAGTAAACATTTTGTTGGTTCTGGTTTACTTATTAATGGTTTATATCAACTGAAACTTAATGCTGTCTTTGCTGAATCTCTGAACACGGTTCACAATAACTGTGGTGTGAAACGTGGCATGATTAATGAAAGCTCTGCTCTTTTGTGGCATAAACGCTTGGGTCACGTATCCAAGGAAAGAATGGAAAGATTAGTAAGGAATGAGATTCTTCCAAGTCTAGATTTTACTGATCTTAACACGTGTTTGGAATGCATTAAAGGCAAGCAGACTAAACACATAAAGAAAGATAAAGCCACAAGGAGTTCCCAGCTTCTTGAAATAATACACACTGATATATGTGGTCCTTTTGATACTTCCTCATTTAATGGTGAACGGTATTTTATTACTTTTATCGATGATTATTCACGGTATGGTTATCTCTATCTACTTCATGAAAAGTCTCAAGCCATGAATGCCTTAGAGGTATTTGTTACTGAGGTTGAGAGACAGTTAGATAGAAAAGTGAAAATCATAAGGTCTGATAGAGGTGGTGAATACTATGGGAGATATACTGAATCGGGACAATGCCATGGTCCTTTTGCTAAACATCTCGAAAAACATGGCATATGTGCGCAATACACTATGCCTGGCACACCGCAACAGAATGGTGTGGCTGAAAGGCGTAACCGAACATTATTGGACATGGTTAGAAGTATGATGAGTAATGCATCATTGCCGAAATCTATGTGGACTTATGCTCTTAAAACTGCTGCATATGTATTGAATAGGGTTCCTAGTAAAGCAGTACCAAAAACTCCCTATGAGATTTGGACTGGAAGGAAACCCAGTATGCGACACCTGCATGTTTGGGGTTGTCCAGCAGAAGTTAAGCTTTACAATCCACTTGAAAAGAAATTGGATTCTCGTACTGTGAGTGGTTACTTTATTGGTTACCCAGAGAAATCCAAGGGATTCATGTTTTACTGTCCCAACCATAGTCCAAGAATTGTTGAGACCGGAAATGCAAGGTTTATTGAGAATGGAGAGTTCAGTGGGAGTGACAATGAACAAGTTGTCATTACTGAAATTAGGGGCCAAGAAGTACCACCTACAACCCTCTATGATATGATAACTCCCGTAGTGGTTGAGCAGCCAAGTGCTGAGCAACAAACTGTTACTGTTACTCATAATGAAACCATTCAAAATGAACTTGCTGAGGATGAATCACAAGAGGTAGTCTTGAGAAGATCGCAGAGAGAACGGAGATCTGCAATACCTGGTGATTATGTTGTATATTACCAAGAATTGGAAAATGATCTTGGGATAGACAATGATCCGATCTCATTTTCACAAGCCATTAAAGGCGAACGTTCTGAGAAATGGATTGATGCCATGAAAGATGAGTTAAAGTCTATGGAAACCAATCAAGTATGGGAATTGGTCACATTGCCTGAAGGATCAAAACGAGTTGGGTGTAAATGGATCTTTAAGACCAAACGTGACTCGAAGGGCAATGTTGAACGATATAAAGCAAGATTGGTTGCCAAAGGCTTTACCCAGAGAAACGGCATTGATTATAAGGAAACATTTTCGCCCGTTTCCAAGAAAGAATCTCTCAGGATTATTATGGCGCTTGTAGCTCATTTTGACCTAGAGTTACATCAAATGGATGTGAAAACTGCCTTTCTGAATGGAATTTTAGAGGAGGAAGTCTATATGGATCAACCAGAGGGTTTTCCAATTAAGGACAAGGAACACATGGTGTGTAAATTGAAGAAGTCGATATATGGGCTCAAACAAGCCTCACGTCAATGGTATCTTAAGTTCAATGATATCATTGTGTCCTTTGGATTCAAGGAAAACACTGTTGATCGGTGTATATATCTGAAGGTCAGTGGGAGCAAGTTCATTTTCCTGATCCTATATGTCGATGACATTCTTTTGGCAAGTAGCGATCTTGGTTTGCTACGACAGACTAAAGATTTTCTCTCTGAGAATTTTGAGATGAAAGATATGGGAGAGGCGACCTATGTGATTGGAATAGAAATATTTCGTGATAGATCACAAGGACTGATTGGGTTGTCTCAGAAAGCTTACATCAACAAAGTTCTTGAAAGGTTTGGGATGACAAATTGCGCTTCAAGTGTAGTCCCAATTTATAAGGGAGTTAAGTTTAGTCTTGATCAGTGCCCAAAGAATGATGTTGAGCGGAAACAAATGGAACAAATACCATACGCGTCTTTGGTCGGAAGCTTGATGTATGCTCAAACATGCACCAGACCAGACATTAGCTTCGCTGTTGGTATGCTTGGTCGTTATCAAAGTAATCCTGGAATGGATCACTGGAAAAACGCCAAGAAGGTCTTACGTTATTTGCAAGGGACGAAGGATCACATGCTCACTTATAAGAGATCCGACAGTTTGGAGTTGATCGGATACTCAGACTCCGATTTTGCTGGATGCATTGACAGTAGGAAATCTACTTTTGGCTACTTGTTCCTTTTGGCTGGGGGGGCAATATCATGGAAAAGCTCAAAAGAAACTGTCATAGCCTCATCCACAATGGAAGCTGAATTCGTGGCGTGTTTCGAGGCCACAAATCAAGCATTGTGGTTGCAGAATTTTATTTTGGGGCTTGGGCCTGTTAACATAATTGCCAAGCCGCTGAAACTTTATTGTGACAACTCTGCAGCAGTCTTCTTTTCCAAAAACGACAAATATTCCAAGGGTGCAAAACATATGGAATTAAAGTTTCTTGTCGTTAAAGAAGAAGTTCGGAAACGTACAGTGTCAATCCAGCATATCAGTACCGGTATGATGATTGCTGATCCTTTGACGAAAGCATTACCACCAAAGACATTTTTAGAGCATACTGAAAGAATGGGTCTTGGTCGTAATTGATGTGTATTTGAGAAGGATCGTTTATGACTTGTAATTGACACTTGAGCTCAATTTGACGTTTCTGACATTTATCGTTATATTCCTGTTATTTATTGATTTTGTGCACTTTTATGGTCATTATGTGATTATTAACAGGAATGGACCTTATGATAGTTTCCAATTTTAGGCCTTGTATAGTAAGTTATTTACATTGTAGTGCGTGGAAGGAATTATGTCAAAAGTAGGTGACGTAGGACCGCCACGACTCGTGTATGTGGTTTGCTGTATAAAGGTAGTTTTGGCTAATTCTCTCATGGGCCAAGTGGGAGAATGTAAATTATATTATGTGGCCCATTTAAGGAATAACCCTAAAGGGTTAGGGCCCATAGACTGGAGACCTAATTAGTGAGGATTAGGGTTTCTCATAAGTCTATTTAATAAGAGGAGACTGGTCCTCTCTCCACACAATTATATACAGACGAAAAATCCCTCATATTTTTCTGTCATTCACAAAATTAATCTCGAAACGTGTGTAGGAGAGAGAGCTCCAGTATTTCCATCACTGTACCTGATCCAGTGAATCCGCTGCCGTTATTATGGAGCCAGGTATCTCTACATCGTTTAGTTTATAGCAATTATAGCATGATTTATGTCGATCCTGATTATTGCTTCATGCGTAACGTGATTAATTGCTAACACAACGAACCTTCCAGAAATAGCAACTCGGCTCCAACTAACGCTCTGCACTCAGTTCTCTATAAATAGGCATAGAGAACACCATTTTCACTCACTTAATTCACTTAGTTTAGTTTAGAGAGGGAATTGAATCAGAAGATTCTCTGTTTTCACATGTAAACGTTGATCCAAAATACCGTTGTATATCTTCAATCGTCAATACAAAATTCGCATTCTTTTATCCATTTAATGGATACGATCGTTAAATTTCTATGATTCAATATGAATTGAATCCACAATTTCACAATGATCAAGACAAAAAATTAACAAAAACCCCAATAAGAGGGTTAATGCAGAGGAACACAACTCATTTATATAGATGTCTAAATGACATGCTAAAAAACTTGTACAAATATATAAAATATTCAACTTTTATGACACATTTTCTTTTTGATAATTTATTTAGTTTTGAATTCTTCCCAAAATGGTGAGGCGATGCGGAAAGGAATTCGGTGGTTTGTTAATTGGTGTACAGCGCATATTAGAAAAAAAAGGAGATTTTGGCACGAAAGAATTCAACCTACCAACAATAATGGAGATTATAAAAGTGAGTTCTTTGACGTGGATGAAAGCTAGTAAAGATAAATTCCAATGTTCATTGAATGATTGGTTATGTCACCTTAAGAAAACGGAACAATTAGAACAATGTACACTACCTGCAGCCCTGATTAGAACAAAAAATTAACCGATACTCTTCTAGTTAGAATCTGTAATCCAATTAAGCAGCTACGATCATTTGTTCTGGGTGTCAAACCATGAAGCTTCAGTTTAAGATTAGTATGTTCTTGCAACCAACAACTTTGCATGTATAATTTACTTGTCATTTCTATCGTGGTACCAGTTGCGTATTACATAACATATCGAAATATCATTTGTGTATAAGATTTTGGTGTTATCCCAATAACTTTTATTTTGGTCGTTCATGAGGGGTGGCATCAATCAAAATGTAGAATACTGGTAAAAATGAGGCCCATTGTCAATTCCCTCCGACATGCTGGAGTAGTTTGATTCAATAAGGGGTTAGGCATTAATTTGAAGTG
This sequence comes from Misopates orontium, assembly GCA_946800315.1. Taxonomy (NCBI): domain Eukaryota; kingdom Viridiplantae; phylum Streptophyta; class Magnoliopsida; order Lamiales; family Plantaginaceae; genus Misopates; species Misopates orontium. The sequence goes on from OX326950.1 coordinate 32,433,403, forward strand.
TTTAGGTCAAGGGAGACTCAATGGAGAGTTAGTTCACTAGACTTGTTCGGGGCTGGATCATTTGTATGTGATTAAGCTGGAGTTGTTCTTAGACAGAAGCAAACCCGTAAGTTCACGATGAACGTTGTAGTTGATCCTGGTAGGCGCTCGGATGCTTAAGCCAGAGAGTTGCTTCATAAACAGTGTTCAGCGTCCAATTGCTCGAAAGGCCGAATTGTTCAAGCACTACGAGAATTTGCCCATATAAAAAGCCTCAAGTTCCTTTCTATAGGCTAAAAATCGTTTCTATATAGCAATAGAAAGGCAAAATTTTCTTTCCAAAATCCTTTTCTGTAGGTGTGCTTGCTGAGAAAATACAGAAAGGGGAAAAAGTTTCCTTTCTAGCCTAGGAAGAGAACAATCCCTTTCTCTAGTAGAAAGGGACTAGGTACTTTCTCTGACGCAGAAACAACTTTGTCCCTTTCTATCCACTGACACATTGTCAGGCCAAAAAAGAGGCGGGAGTGGCGGGAAAAGTTGAATTATGAAAACTTGGGAAAGGGAATAATCTGTTTCTACCGTATTTTTCAAAAATAAATAAAAAATATATATTGTATTTTATTACATAAACAAACAATTCCCTTTCTACACCTTGAATTAAAATAAAAATAAAAATCAGAAACAAAAACGGAAATATCCGTTTCCACATTTTCTGCGAATTCAAAAAAAAAAAGCATTTTACTGCCACTTTTTATTATAATTAGTTTTTGAATAATATAAAATTAAGTTTTTTAACTTGTAACTATGTGTCGTATACTATATATATATACAGATATATATATATATATATATATATATATATATATATATATATATATATATATTCTTCCATTATTACGAACAGAATAGAATAAATATTAACCTAACCCTTGTTAGGAAATAATCCCCTGGACAAGGGAGGTCCATAGGATAGTCGTAGTATAGTCTTTTCCAATGCAATAAAGTTAGGTAGTGTCTATTTTTCTTTGATATAAGGGGTATTTTACATGGGTTTGCCTTGGTATCGTGTTCATACCGTTGTATTGAATGATCCCGGCCGGTTGCTTGCCGTTCATATAATGCATACAGCTCTGGTTTCTGGTTAGGCGGGCTCGATGGCTCTGTATGAATTAGCGGTTTTTGATCCTTCTGACCCTGTTCTTGATCCAATGTGGAGACAGGGCATGTTCGTTATACCATTTATGACTCGTTTAGGAATAACTAATTCATGGGGAGGTTGGAGTATCACAGGAGGGACTGTAACGAATCCGGGGATTTGGAGTTACGAAGGTGTAGCCGGGGCACATATTGTGTTTTCTGGGTTATGCTTTTTGGCAGCTATCTGGCATTGGGTCTATTGGGATCTAGCAATATTTTCTGATGAACGCACAGGAAAACCTTCTTTGGATTTGCCTAAGATCTTTGGAATTCATTTATTTCTCTCCGGACTGGCTTGCTTTGGTTTTGGTGCATTTCATGTAACGGGCTTGTACGGTCCTGGAATATGGATATCCGATCCTTATGGACTAACGGGAAAAGTACAACCTGTAAATCCGTCGTGGGGCGTGGAAGGTTTTGATCCTTTCGTTCCGGGAGGAATAGCTTCTCATCATATTGCAGCAAGTACGTTGGGCATATTGGCGGGTCTATTCCATCTTAGCGTCCGACCGCCACAACGTCTATACAAAGGATTGCGTATGGGAAATATTGAAACTGTACTCTCTAGTAGTATCACGGCTGTCTTTTTGCAGCTTTTGTTGTTGCCGGAACTATGTGGTATGGGTCAGCAACTACCCCCATCGAATTATTTGGTCCCACTCGTTATCAATGGGATCAGGGTTACTTTCAGCAAGAGATATATCGAAGAGTTAGTGCCGGGCTAACAAAAAATCAAAGTTTATCAGAAGCCTGGTCTAAAATTCCTGAAAAATTAGCTTTTTATGATTATATTGGCAATAATCCGGCAAAAGGAGGATTATTTAGAGCAGGTTCAATGGATAACGGAGATGGAATAGCGGTTGGATGGTTAGGACACCCTATCTTTCGAGATAAAGAAGGGCGTGAGCTTTTTGTACGTCGTATGCCTACTTTTTTTGAAACATTTCCAGTTTTTTTGGTAGACGGTGACGGAATTGTTAGAGCCGATGTTCCTTTTAGAAGGGTCGAATCAAAGTATAGTGTTGAACAAGTAGGTGTAGCCGTTGAGTTCTATGGTGGTGAACTCAATGGAGTCAGTTATAGTGATCCTACTACTGTGAAAAAATATGCTAGACGCGCTCAATTGGGTGAAATTTTTGAATTAGATCGTGCGGCTTTGAAATCCGATGGTGATTTTCGTAGCAGTCCAAGGGGTTGGTTTACTTTTGGGCATGCTTCATTTGCTTTACTCTTCTTCTTCGGACACATTTGGCATGGTGCTAGAACCTTGTTCAGAGATGTTTTTGCTGGTATTGACCCAGATTTGGATGCTCAAGTAGAGTTTGGCGCATTCCAAAAACTTGGAGATCCAACTACAAGATGACAGGTAGTCTGATACAAGACTGCTTTGGTATTTTTTGTCTCTATTTTCTTTTTTTGAGAGGGGTTTACATAGATTAACTGGAGTGGATTTGAATCACCCCTTTTTTGACTCTTGCTCGTTTTTCGAGATGATTCCCCCCCCCCCCCAAAAAAAAATGAAAAAACAAACAGGTATGGAAGCTATAATTGTAAACCAC